>CM061750.1:13114247-13499947 GCA_030979885.1 Lolium multiflorum | reverse complement strand
CACGACTCCATGGGGGCACCGATGGACCTCTCGCCCCACCCCGAGCTGAAGTCCCACGTGGACCACACCGACTACATGCTCTGCGAGACCTACGTCCAGCTCGACAACGCTCGCGCCCTCGCCAACTTCGCCTACCACCAGATGGCTCAGAAGGACGAGATCACCAAGATCATCGCCGCAGAACGCAAGACCCTTCGCCGTGAGAACGCGAAGAAGGACTACAAGATCTCCCGCCTCCGCGACCAGATCGCCAACCTCAAGGAGACCATCAAGACTCAGGAGGACCAGCTCAAGGCCCTCGAGAGCGAAGGAGAGGGGGAAGACATCCAAGGGGATGGCTACTCCTATGTGAGCAACGACAACGACTATGAAGAGGATGATGATGACCTGGCCTACTACCCTTACGAGGATGGCCATGAGCACCTGACAGCCGGGATGGATGACACCGTCCCGATCCGTGTCGATGAAGCTTAGTTTCACTTGTGCACCTTGCGTAGGTGTAAGTTGTATCGGTCCCACTGTATCGTAGTTTGTTGAAAGGGTTCTTCAAACCCTCCTATGTGTAAGCTTGTAATGTTTGCATCATGAATAAAATAAAAGTGTGTTTAAGTTTCAATTTATCCAAGAACTCAAGTTTTTAATTTAAGCCCAAAATAAGCCATAACAAGCCATAGAAAATTCCCTCTTATCTCATAATCTATCTACATATTCAGATGGCTCATCGCAACGCGAACTCGAGGCTATGATGCACCACTGCACTCGATGGAAGACAGTGGAGACTGACCCAGCCGAACGTCAAGCCAGCCTAGTAGCACTGCAGCAACTAGCCAACAACCAGCAGGGCCATGGACACCATGACCATCCAGGGGTCCAAAACTCAAGAATTTCCAAAATACCAACCCACCTATTTTCAAGAAGATTAAGAGCCCTTAGATGCAAGATAAAGGATTGGCTGCAACAATGGAAACAACTTGAAGTAGTCGAGGATGTGAGAATGAGAAAGTCCTATTTGCTACGAGACTACCCAGTGCGGTGACTGCCAGCCCGGTGGACGAGTGTCCGCTGAACGCAGTGGCAAATGATGACTTGGGCTGACTTCAAGCTCAAGTTCAGCAAGTACCATGCCCCGGGCCTGATCAAGAAGATGCGGGACGAGTTCCGCGAACTCAAGCAGGGGAGGATGACAGTAGTGGAGTACCGTGACAAGTTTCTCACCTTGTCGAGGTACGCACCTGATGAGACGGACACCACCGACAAGAGGAAGGAGAGGTTCCTGAACGGACTACATGATGAGATGGACTGTCCTGGTCAACATTCCCTTCGCCGACCTTGAAGCCCTTGTCGACCTCGCCATCCGATGAGTGGCAGCCAACTGTGCCAACGAGAACCGGGCAGCCAGATGAAGCAATGTAGTGGGCCCAAGAATGCCTCGTATCGCCTACTGCTTTAGGTTCCTCCCGAAGCAACAAGCCACCAACTCCGATGTCACGCCCGGAGCCAGCACCGGAGCGGAGGAAACTCCAGGCCCAGGAGGCCACCACAACAACAACCACGGCAACAACACGTCCACCACAACACCAACTTCAACCGCGCTCCGATGAGAGCCCCCCACAACAACAACAACACCAACACCGCACCAAGGACCGGGAGCAAGCTGTTCCGGTTACCCCCAAGGACAAGTCCACCATCACCTGCTATGAATGTGGAGTGGTGGGACACTTTTCCAATGAGTGCCCCAAGAGACTCGCCAAGATCGCCGCCAACACCGCTACCCGCTCAGCAGCAACGCCGCGTCTCCACCGGAAAAAAAAGTTCACCCCCAACAACCCCAACAACCGCGGCGGCCGCCTCTTTCACATGAGTGCGGAAGAAGCTCAGGAAGCGCCAGATGTTGTGCTGGGTATGTCTCTAACTGTTCAAGAGTGTTGTTTGATTGAGCATCGTATCTTTTGTACCGAAGATTTTGCAGCACTAGTAAGATTCAACCCACTGAAGCATGTCATGATAGTTCAGACCTGGTTCCACACCAAAGCTAGAAAAATTTGCAAAGATGTGCCCATCATTATACATGATATAGAATTTTATGCAAATTTGATTGTTCTGGGAACAAAGGGTTTGGAAGTAGTACTGGGTATGGATTGGATGTCCAAACATCAAGGACTGATAGATTGTGCCAAGAAGGCCATCACCACACAGTGCACCGGAGTACTAGTGGGAAATTACAGGTCGGGAAGGCTACCTAGAATCTTCACTTCTGCAACTGAGCAAGCTCAACCCACTCCTTGACTCGATTAGGGTCGTCAGAGATACCCCGATGTGTTTCCTGTGAGATTACCTGTATGCCCCTGCATCGATATCGAGTTTATCATTGAGGTTATCCCTAACAGACCTAGCCCGAGCTTAAAGATGAACCTGAACATTAGTTACTCTAAGAAGATGACGAACTCGGCCAAAGGTCCATTCGGCAAGGTCACTTTGAGGTCCCTGATCTTGTTGTGGACAAGAAGGATGGTACGATCGTTTATGCACGGATTACCGCAAGCTCACTGATACCATCAAGAACAAGTATCTTTTGCCCAAAATAGAAGACTGTTTGACAGCTGACCTGGCAACACCGTGTTCTAACTCAATCTAGGGACAGGGTACCATCAGCAAGATCCGTGCACGGACATCCCCAAATTGCTTCTACCACCGATATGGATTGTATGAGTACAATGTCATGTCATTTGGATTGACCAACGCCCCCTTACTTCATGAACCTCATGAACAAGATCTTCATGAACTTTTTGGACAAGTTTGTCGTTGTTTTCATCGACGACATCCTAATCTACTCCAAGACCGAAGAGGAACATGAGCAACACCTGGAGATAATCCTAGAAACCCTTAGACAGCACAAGTTGTACGCCAAGTTCAGCAAATCGAGTTTTGAAACAACCACTACAAGAAAAGTTGCCATGGCTGACGAAGTTGAAGTCGCGCCGTGGTTGCTGGTGTACCATGGCCGACGATTTTGGTCCCTCCGTGGTGCATGTCAAAACTTTTTTTTCTCGTTTTTGAGGCCACCTAGCCCGACGAAAGCGGCCAAAACGTGGCGTATGGTGGCCCGGGACGTGGTGCATCTCGAAATCTCGGGTTCGCCGGCCGAGTCAACGCAAATCCGCACCGCCGAGGGATGTAGGGCCCAGATGGCAGCCTCTCTGGCATTGTTTTTTTTTAGATCGCGCCATCTCGTTCAACGTTCTCCGATCGAGCCGTTTACGATGCAGGATCATGGGTCCCGCATGTCATCCTCTATGAACCAAAATTCTTTCTATTCTTGGATTTTTTTGACTTTCTGGCTACTTCCTTTTTCTTTTGATCCCTGCCGCCTTGGAAACGTTGAGACCGCTGCTGCTAAATGGGACCCGCATGTCATCCTCTATGTGCAATCAACTTTCTTTTCTTGGAGTTTTTTTGGCACCTCAAATTTGGTCACTTGCCTTTTTCTTTCGATCCCTGCCGCCTCTCAAACGGTGATACCGCTGCTGCTAAACGGGACCCGCATGTCATCCTCTATGTACTATAAAACTTTCTTTTCCTGGATTATTTTTGGCACCTCAAATTTGGTCACTTGCCTTTTCTTTCGATCCCCGCCTCTCAAACGGTGATACCGCCGCTGCTAAATGGACCCGCATGTCATCCTCTATGTACTATAAAACTTTCTTTCTTGGATTTTTTGGCACTCATATTTGGTCACTTGACTTTTTCTTTCGATCCCCCGCCGCCTCTCAAACGGTGATACCGCTGCTGCTAAATGGGACCCGTATGTCATCCTCTATGTACTATAAAACTTTCTTTTCTTGAATTATTTTTGCTCCTGATATTTTTTCACTTGCCTTTTCTTTCGATCTCATGCCACGTTTGAACCGTTGAGGAACCTGCTAGCTCATGGGACCCGCATGTCATCCTCTATGTACTATAAAAGTTCATTTTCTTGGTTTTTTTTTCACCATCTGATTTTTGGCAATTTCTTTTTTTCTTTTGATCCCCGCCACCTCTCAAACGCTGATACCGCTGCTGCTAAATGGGACCCGCATGTCATCCTCTATGTACTATAAAACTTTCTTTTCTTGAATTATTTTTGGCTCCTCATATTTGGTCACTTGCCTTTTCTTTCGATCTCATGCCAAGTTTGAAACGTTGAGGAACCTGCCGGCTCATGGGACCCGCATGTCATCCTCTATGAGCAATCAACTTTCTTTTCTTGAGTTTTTTTGGCACCTCATATTTGGGCACTTGCCTTTTTCTTTCGATCTCATGCCACGTTTGAAACGTTGAGGAACCTGCTGGCTCATGGGACCCGCATGTCATCCTCTATGTGCTATAAAAGTTTCCTTTGTTGGATTTTTTTTCACCCTCTGATTTTTGGCTTGCCTTTTTCTTTTGATCCCTGCCCCCTTTGAAACGTTGAGTAAGCTGTTGGCTCAAGGGACCCGCATGTCATCCTCTATGTCCATCAACTTTCCTTTCTTGGATTTTTTTTCACCCCCTAATTACTAGCTACTTTCTTTTTCTTTTGATCTCAAGCCGCATTACAAACATTGAGACCGCTGCTGCAAAATGGGACCCACATGTCATCCTCTATGTACATAAAGTTTCTTTTTGGATTATCTTTGCTCCTGATATTTTGTCACTTGCCTTTTTCTTTCGATCTCATGTCGCCTTTGAAACGTTGAGTAAGCTGCTGGCTCATGGGTCCCGCATGTCATCCTCTACGAACAATAAAAGTTTCCTTTCTGGAGTTATTTTTGACCCCTAATTTCTGGCTATTTGCCTTTTTCTTTGATCTCCTGCCCCTTTGAAACGATGAGGACGTGTTGGCAGGTCGGTCCCAAGTCATCCTCATGAACAATAAAAGTTTCCTTTGATGGATTTTTTTTGAACCCCTAATTAATTTCTGGATATTTCCTTTTTTTTCTTTGATCCCCTGCCGCCTTGGAATCGTTGAGGATGCTGCTGCCTCATGGGTCCCGCATGTCATCCTCTCAGAACGGTAAATGTTTCTTTTCTTGGATATTGTTTACCAAATGATTTTTGGCTTATTTTTTCTTTCGATATCCTGCCGCCTTTAAAACGTTGAGGACGCTGCTGGCTCACGGGTCCCACATGTCAGCCTCTATGAACAATAAGCGCTGAGGACGCTGCCGCCTCATGGGTCCCGCATGTCATCCTCTCAGAACGAAAATGTTTTCTTGGATTTTTTACCAACAGATTTTTGGTTTATTTTTCTTTCCATCCTGCCGCCTTTAAAACGACGCTGCTGGCTCATGGGTCCACGATGTCAGCCTCCCCGTACAAGAAACATGTGATATCTTGATTATTTTGCAGATAAAAACAGTGTATTGCGCTCTGAGCTATTTCAACGGATAAATTAAATCTTTATTTTTACATAAACAAATTTATATGCTGAATCTCCTTGTTTTTTGTTTTTGCGAAGCATAGGACTTTCCTGTTTTTTTTAGAAAAATCCGAACTATCCTGTTTTGGAGTGGGCTGAAATTGTACGAGTCAAAAGGGCCAGCAGGATAGTTCGAATGCCTAGATGTCCACATGCGGCCCAATTGGAAATCGTTCTTTTTTGGATTTTTTCACCCCCTGATTTCTGGCTACTTCATTTTTCTTTTGGTCCTGTGCCGCCTTGGAAACATTGAGACCGCTGCTGCAAAATGGGACCCGCATGTCATCCTCTATGTACAATAAAACTTTCTTTTCTTCGATTTTTTTGGCACCTCATATTTGGTCACTTGCCTTTTTCTTTCGATCCCCTGCCGCCTCTCAAACGGTGATACCGTCACATGCTAAATGGGACCCGCATGTCATACTCTATGTACAATCAAGTTTCTTTTCTTGAATTATTTTTGGATCCTGATATTTGGTCATTTGCCTTTTCTTTCGATCTCATGCCACGTTTGAAACGTTGAAAACCTGCTGGCCCATGGGACCCGCATGTCATCCTCTATGTACTATAAAGTTCATTTTCTGGTTTTTTTTTCACCTTCCTATTTTCTGCTCTTTTTCTTTTGATCCCCTGCCGCCTTTGAAACGTTGAGGACTCTGCTGGCTCATCGATAAAACTTTCTTTTTTTGGAGTTTTTTACCCCCTAATTTCTGGCTACTTTCTTTTTCTTTTGATCTCAAACCGCATTTGAAACGTTGAAACCGCTCGCTAAATGGGACCCGCATGTCATCCTCTATGTACAATAAAGTTTTCTTTTCTTGGATTATCTTTGTCTCCCGATATTTTGTCACTTGCCTTTCTTTCGATCTCATGTCGCCTTTGAAACGTTGAGTAAGCATGGCTCATGGGTCCCTCATGTCATCCTCTACGAACAATAAAAGTTTCCTTCTTGGAGTTATTTTTGAACCCAAATTTCTGCCTTCCTTTTTCTTTGATCCGTGCCCCTTGAAACGTTGAGACGCGCTAAATGGGTCCCGCATGTCATCATCTATGTACAATAAAATTTCTTTCTTCGATTATTTTCGGGTCCCGATATTTGGTCACTTGCCTTTTTCTTTCGATCTCATGCCGCTTTTGAAACGGATGCAGGAGCATGGGTCCCGCATGTCATCCTCTATGAACAATAAAAGCCTTTCTGGAGTTATTTTTTACCCCTAATTCTCCTACTTTTTTTCTTTTGATCCCTCGCCTTTGAAACGTTGAAGACTTTGCTGGCTCATGGGTCCCACATGTCACCTCTATGAACAATAAACACTTCCTTTCTTGGAGTTATTCTGTACCCCTAATTTCCGGCTATTTGCCTTTTTCTTTCGATCCCCACCGTCCTTCTAAACGTAGAGGACGCGGCTGGCTCGCGGGTCCCAGATGTCAGCCTCCATGGACAATAAACCTCTCCTTTGTTGGATTTATTTTTCACCCTCTGATTTTGGCTATTTCCTTTTGATCCACTACCGCCTTGGAAACATTGAGTAAGTTGCTACATGGGGCCCGCATGTCATCCTCTATGTACAATCAACTTGCAAGATCTTCGAGCGAAAGAGCTTGTATTAGTGGGACCCATATGTCAACCTCTATGTACAATAAAAGTTTCCTTTCTGGTATTATTTTTAGCTCCTGATATTCGGTCACTTTCCTTTTTCTTTCGATCTCAAGCCGCCTCAAACGTTGAGTAAGGTGCTGGCTCATGGGACCCACATGTCATCCTATGTACATAAAGTTTCTCTTTGGATTTTTTTATGATTTTTGTCACTTGACGCTGCTGGCTCATGGGTCCCACATGTCAGATCTATGAACAATAAACCTTCCTTTGTTGGATTTATTGTTTACCTCAATTGGCTATTTGCCTTTTTCTTTCATCCCACCGGCCTTTGAAAACGTTGAGGAACCTGCCGGCTCATGGGACCCGCATGTCATCCTCTATGTACTATAAAATTTCTTTTCTTGGTTTTTTTTCACCTCTGATTTTTTGCCTTTTTCTTTTGATCCCCTGCCGCCTTGGAAACGTTGAGTAAGCTGCGCTCATGGGACCCGCATGTCATCCTCTATGTACAATCAACTTTCTTTTTTGAGTTTTTTACCCCCCTCTGGCTACTTTTTCTTTTGATCTCAAACCGCATTTGAAACGCTGAAACCGTCCGCAAAATGGGACCCGCATGTCATCCTCTATGTACAATAAGTTTCATTTCTTGGATTATTTTTGGCACCTGATATTTGGTCACTTGCCTTTTTCTTCCGATCTCATGCCGCCTTTGAAACGTTGAGTAAGCTGCTGGCTCATGGGTCCCGCATGTCATCCTCTACGAACAATAAAAGTTTCATTTCTTGGAGTTATTTTTGACCCCTAATTTCTGGCTACTTCCTTTTTCTTTTGATCCACTGCCGCCTTTGAAACGGTGCGGATTCTGCAGACTAATACAAGCTTTTTCTCTCCAAGATCTTGCAAGTTGATAGATTAAATCATGGAATTATTAGGATATGTTTTAAATTTCAAATCCACTTTATGAATTATTAAAAATACCGTTATCCATGTGGGTATGGAGCGAACAAGGATTTTCATATTGGGCATGAGCAGTTTCAAAAATTGGAACCCAATAATTCAAAATAACTAAAAACAACTTTTATGTAGAATCTCCGCGTTTTTTTCTTTTGCCATTCATAGGATCTGTGTTTCATTAGAAAAGGGCCGAAATTGCATGAGCAGAAAGGCCCATTTGTAGTTATTGGGCTTCGACAGCCGGAGCAAGTAGGCCGAGAGCAATTACCATGTAGATGGCCGTTGGCAACCCAAAGTGAAATATTGGGCCCAACAGGGGAAGGCTGAACAGTACTATTTTCTAATTGGAAGGTGGTACATGGCGTAATCCTGCCAAAAAAAAAGATGGACACGGGTTGCTGAAATTTGCCCATCTGCGCCTAATATCGCCGCCGCGGCTCCGCTTCCGCCGCCGCCGCCATGCCTCGTCTCGCGTCGAGCTCGCGGTACTGCCGCGTCTCGGGCACGGGGTACCGCGGCGTCCGCGCGCGCCCCAAAGGTACGTATTACGCGGAGATACGTGACGGCGGCGAGCGCATCGGCCTCGGCACCTACGAGACCGCGCACGAGGCCGCGCGCGCGTACGACGCCGTGGCGTGGCGGCTCGGGCGCCCGCGATCGTCGATGAATTTCCATGACGTGTGGACGCGCCAGCAGGCCGAGGATCTCGCGCCGCCGCCGTACATCGTTAGACAGGAGGAACAGCACCGCCGCCGCGAGACGGAGCGCCGTTTGCGCATCGCCGAGCGGGACGAGCGCGCGGCGCGCGAGTGGGCGGCCCGCTTCCCCGAGGACGTTGCCGCCGAGAACGAGCACTTCCGCAGACGGAGGGCGGAGAAGGCGACGAGGCGGGCAGCGAAGAAGGAGGACCGCGCACGACGGAGGGCGGAGAAGGCGACGAAGCGGGCCTTCATCGAAGCGCAGCTCGCCGGGCCGACCACCATTGGCGAGGACGACCCCCGTTGGATTGACCTCTTCTCGTCGGATCCGGTGTCGGGCACGACACCGGACTCGTCAGATGTCGAGTTTTAGTTTAGTTTTATCGCACTACTTTGTACAAATATGAACTACGGAGTATCTATCAAGCTAATTTTATCCTATTTTATGTCTATTTCTAGTCTTTGTTTGATCTTCTGTTTTACTGCACTCTATTTTTCATTATATTCTGTTTTTGGCGCTGCATTTATAGCGCCTCTGAAAATACGCTGTTTCAGCCCTGCATTTGGCCGCCACAGTTTGCAGCTTCCGGTGAAGCTATTGCCGGCTCCATGCGCAGCATCAGCCATTCAGCCCACAGCGCCAAAATATAGAGCCACTGCTGGAGTTGCTGTAATATGTTTGTCAGCAGGAGCTTACCTAATTAGTTAAAAAAAAGATGTTCAGCGTGGGATTCGAAAAAAAGATCTTCATGTTTTTTTCCTAGCTATCCTAGTTCGGACTTTTCATTGTGTTGGCTAGTGCATGAAGCTTGACACCTGTATTATGTGATCCTGATATGAGGATAAGAACACCTTCAGGTTGCATTGCTAATGGTGTCTACTGCAGCAGTGGCGTACCTTCAATGGAGACTGATGCAAGAGAGTTGGTACTGGTGAACCTGCACCTGACATCATCGTGCCACCTGAAGTAGGTTGTGTATTGGGATTAGACTGATAAGCATAGCACCTTGCAAAGAACAAGATGCTGCTAGTGTTGGTTAACGTGATTTTACGACAAAAGTCATGTATGCTCAACAGGTGCCGTACCTAGTTTGGATATTGTGTTGTTACCCTTTTGTGGTTTGGTGTTTGTCCAACAGAGAAAGCTACTCTTTTCCCGTGTAAGTGTTATTATGTGAACAAAAGTTGTGTGTACATATATATCGGTCAGAGAACCAAGATTGCATATTCTTGCCTGGTTATAACACATAAGTCATAATAACAATTAAAGAGAAAAGGAACATTTGCCTTTGCAATGTGATTGTGCCAAGTAGATTAGACAACCAACCACAAACATTACAGGTCAACAGCCAAACGCATGCGAAAGTCCTAAGGTAAGCTCCATAATACATGTTGAAACCAAAAGCCTAGAAACCATAAGAAAGGTAGCTCCACATCACAGTTCCACGACAGCAGCATACTGATCATAAAACATATATCAAGTCAGGACAGCTGCACCACTGGGTAAGCATCCATGGGGTCTGGCTCAAGAGCGAAGACTGTGTGAATGCTGCAAAATGTGGCTCTTGCCTCACCCCACCCATACATCTTATCATGGAACCTTACCAAATCAGCATGAATCATCTTGACATAAACATAGCTCCTCTCTCCATGCTGATGGGATTGAACAATGCGCCAGTTGCAGTGCTTCAGCTTGTCAAACAGTATGCAGGAGATAACGAAGCATGCTGGCTGGTCTTTTGTAGTGACAATGGCTTGGAGTAGCTGGTCCTGTGAACCACCCAACTGGATCTTTAGAGCTTGAAGGACAGTCCGTGCCATATAAGCTACCGTTGCTGACTTCAGCTCGGGTTCAGGTGAATGACAGCTGACATCTTGTCCTCGAGATGCAGATCCTTCTTGATCAGATTCAGCGGAATCATCACCACTACTTACAGGTGCATCAGGTTCTACAGAAGGCACATCAGGTACATGCTCCAGTTCATAGGAGTTGGGTGGGACAGCACTGTTTGCTGAAATCTCTACAATACCAGCTCCAGGTAGACCACCAGTATCTACAGAGGGTAAACCACCAATATCCACTTCAGAGGATTCTCGTGGCACGACACCTTTCGCTAGAGGCTCTACCATACCAGCTCCAGGTCCACCACCAGTCAGTACTGTGGGCATAGTCATGACGGGTTCTACCAATACAAAACCTCCTTCGGGTGGCGTGGCAACTTCGGGTGCAGGATCATCAGTAGCAACTCCAGCATCAGCACCAGTTACATCGGTCTTGACAATAGGTAAACCGTCTTGCTCTAGTTCAGAGAATTCCCGTGGCACGACACCGTTCACTAGAGGCTCTACACTAGCAGCTCCAGCTGCACCACCAGTTTCTTCAGCAGGGGGTAAACCCAATCCACAACCTTCTTCATGTGGCACGATGATGCCACGTATAGGCTCATCAGTACCAGGTCCAGCTGCATCAGTCTCCATAGACAGTAAACAAGGTGGCGTCGGAGGTTTAAAAGACTGGCATGCCATTTCACCTTTGTCATCAGACAATATAGAGTTTTCTTCAACTCTATGTTTCTGCAATAATAAGCACATGAACAGAAATTAGACCAGAGCATCTAGCCATCTAACGGGGGCAGCAGCAAAACAAGCGTCGGTCCATATGTTTACCTTGTCATCTGGGATATCAGAACACACAGATTTAGAAGTCATTTCACATAGCATCCGCTTTTTCGTTCCTTCCCCTACGTCCATCTGGAATAAGTAATACTATTGATCACATAAAACTAATTAATCAAATAAATGCATATGTTGAGAAGTTTGCACGGCAAATTGTGGATTCTGCTTTCATCACCTACGAATCATCGTTCTATATATTTACCTTGTCATCTAGGATATCAGAAGTCACAGAATGAGAAGTCATTTCACTAAGTATCGGTTTTTTCGCTCTTTCCCCTCCATCCATCTGCAATAAGAAGTAATATTGATCACATAAAGCCAATTCAACGAATATATGCATATGTTGAGAAGTTTGCACAACAAATTGTGGATTCTACTTCCAATCACCAAGTAATCTCGTGAGAAATGCATGATCAAGATATGTTTCTCCCTCTTGATCGACATCTGCATCTCCATTAAGACTAATCATCGTGCGATGGTGCTAGCGCATACACTTCCAATCACCAGACAAGCAAAAAATTGTTGATTCTAGTAATGCTTAATCAGCAGTGGCCATGGAACGACCACAGATCGACCAAGCAAAAAAATAAATCATCAGCCTACTGACCACCAGGCAAAACAAACTAGGCCCATACATGGCCTCACAAATCATCATCAAACGTCGATCAAACTAGCAAGTTTGAACATGGATTACTAATTTATTTTCTGATAAAGTGAGTATATTAATATCGAAAGATATTGATTACACTGAGCCTCTGCAACAACGCAATACCTTACTGGTAGTACGGATGCACATGGATTCCTAATACTCCCTCTGTTCGGTTTTAATTAGTCGACGAGAGGGAGAGAAGAAAATGAACTGTCGATGCTTTCAACTAGAGTCAATTAAATACGAACGGAAGAAGTACGTAGTAGTATTGACAAATATCCGGATCTAGTCTAAAAACAAATTGGCATGTAAATCCTAGTAGTCTACTAAACTAGGATCAATACCCTAGATTAGGGTTGCAAGCGGCGTCCGCGAATCGTCCCGCAAAGCAGAAAATTAGAGCAAATAGTGGTTGAGATTAGAGCAGATTTAAAGCACTCGCACTGAAACTAGCTAGCCCGCTACCCACCCCGCTTGACACCCTGCCCTAGATGTGAATCTACACCAAATATTCAAACAAGGATGAGCAACCGCCAATAAAATTTTATCCGCACATCATCATCTCTACCATACAAAAGGGTATGGTGATTTCACATACAGCCATTGTTGCCGCGGGACGAGGATGAGTGATGCGCCGCGGAGAAGGTGCCTCACGCCTCTGTCGCCGCCGCCGTCGAAGAGGAAGTCGAAGCCGCGCGATTGTGGTCCGTCGCCGATATGGAGGTGGAGCTACTAGGGAAGAGATGGAGGTGGAGGTGGAGAGGGAGTGATGGTTTGTACTAGTGGCGGCCGGTGAGATAGTTATAAATACAGCCTCTCTCTCTTTTTTGGCAAGGAATGCAGCTTCTCTTGGAAGGCAACGAGGCAACGCACTCCAGATTATAATAATATGGACGGAGAAATTTGGACGCATCTGTGTTGTCTTGTCAAATGAATCACCAGGATTTGCTTTTAGTACTCCAGATTTGGGCGACCCAAGGAAGTAGAGATAGTAATGTACGCCATCTAGCTGCACGCTATCAAATCAAATAAATGGTCATGCCATTTACTTTTAAGATGGTGCAGCAGTTATTCTGACCAAAGAAACATGCACGTCTGCTGATTATTTCTGATGGGTATACATTTACCGTCCGCTAGCAAAGATTGTTTGGCACATTGTTCTTATGGCTTTCAACATCACACCCCTTAATAATATTATTAATCAATGTTTGGGCAATCAATTGAGTGTGTTAATAAAAAATTAAAACCCACAAATCCAACTGTACTATTTTTAGGACCATATGAAAGACAAGGAATGATTTTAAATGCCATATGGAGTACCTCCAACCATGTGAAATATGGTTCTGTCATGCAGGTGATACCCATGGCTTCGCATTGGATCTGTATGTTGTCCTACATACAGTCAACTATGAAGTACCACGATTTGGTTTTTGGGTGCAACCGGCTAGAGAATGATGCACGGGTTTGTACAGCCAGTACAATTCACATTAAGATTTTCTGATAGGATGTTGATGTGTATATGTAAGAATCATACACTAGAATGTCTTCTATGTTTAGATGGTTGATCTACGTTTATACTTTCTGTGAACCATGAGGTTAAGACCTTTGTACTGTAATAAAGATTGCTAAATAACAGTATATATGTATGCCTCTAGGGACACTGAAACAGCCAAACAACCATGCATGTGTATAGACCGTATTTGATCAAATTAAAAGAAGCACCTGGGTTCATGCAAATAGCATAAATTTATCACCTAAGTACATTAGCTATAAATAGTTAAATAGGAGTCAAGACCAACTGAGCTAGCTAGTAGTATGATCCTACTATTACATAAATATCCCTAACTCTGATTGTCTTTGTTCCAGTCCAGCGCGTTGGTGTAGCTTGGGATGAACCAAAACCCCGTATGCCAGTTGGCCCCTGGACCGCTGCTTGAGAAAGATATGCTTTGGTGGTCTTCGCCATTTAGACTGAAGCGGAAAATTTCTTGATGTGATGTGTCAAACTGAGAGCCAATGGCCTGAGGCGTGGTGTAGATGCAGTTTCTTCTTGTCAAATATCCTGGGGGAAATGTTGCACCACCCACTGGCATGAAAATCGGATAGTTCAACCCAAGGAACATAGAATAGTCTCCAAGATTAGTAACCCTTTCCCACGGGTTGGCTGGAAGTAACCGACTAGTGTCATTCGAGAATACAATGCAGGTATACCCCGAATAGCTGTGAACAGCGCGACCGCAATGGACAGAAGGGGTACTATCATAATAATACATTGGAGCACCGTCAGCGTCAAAATCCATTACGCCACGTGCATAGACCAGGAGAAGTCTAGAACGATCTTGAGATCTTGCCAGCCACCACGTACGACTATTAGAGTCAAAATCATCATGGCCATCAAATCCAGCCGTCCGCGGAATGAATGGAGCAGGGAGCACTATAGGACCTTGATAAAGGAAAGAGCACGTCACATGAAAATATATTTCATGATTTATCTACTAGTGATATTGATTTGATATTGGGATGCCAATACTAGTACTTTATAAAATCATGGTCGAACATAAGATGGTTTGAAATATATTTCGAACATCTTGGTAAAACTTCATGTGGATTTAAAACATGTTCCCGAAAATATTGGTCCAAATTTTAGATGGTTTGAATATAGTACTCCTTATTCTCTAGAACCGGGGGAATATAAACAAATGAAAGTCTTTATCAATATTGCATGGCACCTTTATTGATTCTATTTCTACTCTACCTTAAATTTTCTAGGGAGTAATAATAAAGAAACTTAATTACTAGGGGGCCTTTTTCCTAAGGAACAACATGCACATTAGACCATACTAAAATTCCTATAGATGTTAAATTCTATATATGTCCATACCACAAGAGGGTTATGGTGTGCGCCTATGGAATTCCTTTAAGCCAAAAGATGCCAAGACAGTTCAACAAATAAGAGGTGAAATACTATATAAGTTACGTATATAAAAAAGATAGGGAGGAAATGTTACCAAATTCATTAGGATCCCATGCATAAACATTTCCAAGCTCAGTAACGGCGAACACAAGTCCGTTATGTATAATTGCATCGCAGTATATGGCGCCGTACTGAAACTGGTTTTCAAGAAATATCCATGTACGAGGATATTCGCCATGGAGGTAGGCAATTGCAAAGTCGAAGATTGCGACAAGGGAGAAATCTTGATACCCCCTAGCAGCTGTAGGAACTTGGCAAATAGCTATCTTCTGCAGTTGAATAGCAGAACGCTGATACTCGAATATAAGTGGATTGCGTGTGGTTTCCAACTTCTTCCTCAAAGATGGAAGCTTAATCTTGCGATGAGTGTAGACATTGAGGAGGTTCCACTTGCCTTCGGGGCCAACCATGGCGATCCAATCTCCATTGGCGCCTGCCCGCTTCTCATCCTTACCGTGTGGCATTAGGCCATCATAGGAGAACCTGTCCAGCGGCAGTAGTTTGCACTTGCTGTGCACCGGCAAATCCTCCTTGAACACCGCCCATGGTTTATCCGCCGGGTCACAACAGAGAACACACGGAAGGCCAAACGGCTGAGAAGCAGGCAGAGTGGCACTGTATTTGGCTGACTGAAGAATACTTTTGGAGGAACCGACTAGGGACGCGGCGGTGATGGCGTCGCACTGGCTGATGAGCACTTCAAGGGGGCCTTCCGTAAACACCTTGTGAAACAGCCCAGATCCACAGACCCTGCTCGATTTCGCCATCGCAATGAGGCAGGTGGTACAATGGGGTTGGTATTTTCTTGGGCGATCTACTGATTCGAACTTTGGGAGAGAGATGGCGATCAATGGCGGCAGGTGGGGGTTTGAGTTGGAGAACAGAGGCTCTCAAACTGGGCACTGCTGGATAGGATGCGAAAGCGCCATGGCGGAGACGCAGGCGCGTGCTATGGAAGATGGGCGGAGTGGGGATAGACGACGGAGGTGAACCGAGACGCTCATATACTGCCTACTGCAGTTTCGAGGAGAGTGTGAATGTGTTCAAAAAAAGAGGAGAGTGTGAATGTGTTCAAAAAAAGAGGAGAGTGTGAATGTGACCCGACACCCGAGTAGGAGCCGAGCAGACGGACTATAGGAGTAGCCCCATCATTACAGAACATTAATCGTGCTTCCTACAATAAATAAGTGAAACATCCCAGGCTTGTGTTGTCTAATCAAATCGATGGCCATGTCAGTATTATGGTGAACAAATAAAACAAATACACACCAACCTTGTTCTTTTTGCAACGTACACCAACCTAGCAAGGCATCAACCTTCTCGCCATCAACTACGACTCCGTGGCTCCGTCCCACCAAAGTTGTCTCAACTTTGTAAAAAAAATACATCTATCCATCTAAATTTTAACAAAGGTGAGACACTTTTGGTGGGACCGAGGGAGTACAAAAAAACTTCACTACTCCATGCTAGTATCGGCCACTAATTCAAATTTCAACTGAAGGCGTGCTATTTTATGGTCCTGAAAATTGCCAAAAAAAATACAACCCAAAAATGCAACAGATCCATGTTAAGGGGGTACACCCTACGCAATATACATTAAGAAACTTTGAAACTTCAGCGACCTTGTAAGAATGCCCATGACAGTGCAGTTTTGCCAAATTAGGAAGAGACGAAATATGAATTCAACCAAAGAAATCTAAACGAATCCTTAGACAATAGCATAGTTAACACGTTCAGAAAAAAATGATGACTCCAAAAGAACAACATTAGCAAGAAATAGTCCATTTTAGTTTGAATTTGCAGTCACATACATAACTAGTAGTACTGCCAAAATACTATAATACTCCGAGCTGCATTCTAGCACTCCAACTAGCTAGTAATAGTTCTGGAGTAGTAGTACTACTACTATACAAGTCCAAAATACATCCGAACGAACCCTACTTCGAACTAAACTACTCCCTCCGATCTTCGAGTAACTACATTGCAGTATGACTAAACGAAGATTATTGTATAACCTTCTTGTTGATGCAAACGCAGATAGGCAACACACGCTGCCCTCCATTCTGCTTCGCGTAACGGGGCGGCACCGCCAGGAAAGAAGTGAGCTGCTGCAACATGATCGAGCTAGGCGTCGGGGAGCTCGTCGGCTCGATTACCGCCATCAAGGTGTCCGTCGAGAGGTCACTGGTCCCAGCCGTCGCCGGCGCCGGCGGACCAATCACCAACAGCTGCGCCTTGTACATCGGAAACAAGCACGCGGCCGACCTGATGCACACACAGGACACAATGGTGGTCGGGCCGAGCGCTCCAACGGTGATGGCGAACACGCTACCGTCTTCTTCCCCACTGCCGATGAACAGGTGTCCCCGCGGTTGTACCGGAACACGAACTATGCACCAGGCGGGTATGCCATACTGGAACGTAAACACTGGGATGGAGTGGGATGCTTGGAGGTGTACCAGGAGCTCCCGCGGCGGGCCGGTGAAGCTGCAGCCGGTATTGATGGCCTCTGTGCAGCCGCACGGACCATGCGGGCACGCGATATAGTGCTTGTAGGACTCCGTGGAGGCGACCAAGCTCTGGCAGCCGACGCACTTGACCATTGCCCCAGATCGATTCGACGGCGGCAATCTTGGCCCAGATCGATTCGACGGCGGCAACCACGCCGGCTGCTCGCACTTCTTGCACGGGTTCGGCGCAAGCTCGCCGACGCAGCGCCGACAGCCCATATGACCGCCCTTGCACTGCACGGAACAACGTACGTGGCATCAGTTGTCATTGACATTTCTCACAGGTGAACCTAAGAATGAAATCGGAAGGGAGCGACCTTGGATATGGGGGGTTTGAAGGGCAGCAGGCAGAGGGGGCACAAGAAGAGGGCCTCCTCCATCTTCAGAGAAGAGTGATCGGGAAAACGAGAACGGGATGGGTTCTTTTTTTATACATGCCTTGGAGTGGAGTATGGATACTAGTACTACTTATAGGAAGAACTTCCTTGCTAAGAATCGGCGTCGGCCGTACGCAAGCATAGATGCACCAGCGGCTCTGCAGTTTGTCAAAATAAAAGGACAGAGCTGCAGTGACTTGAAGTCTCCAAATCTCATTGTGACTTGGTGCCACCATCTACCAACCATTTGAGATCCAACGTTCCAAACTAATCTCTTATTTCGAACCTAAAAACAAAAATTATGAAAAAAATCCAGTAAAATGTAGATGCCTTGTTCTAAAATCTGTGAATATTTCATCCCACTCGGACGATTAGCTTGTGATTAAAGAGCTTTTTACGTATACGAGCACTAGTTTAAACTAAATACTCCCTCTGATTCATATTAATTGACTTCAATATGGATGTATCTAGAACTAAAATGTGTCTAGTACATCCATATTAGAGTCAATTAATATGAACCGGAGGGAGTATATATTTGCTCACAAACCTTTGATTCAAATCGAATGAAACTTCACCAAAATATAAATCGAAATATGCACGATTAACTGGAAGTTCTTGAAATATTTCTGAGCAATTATAATAATTATTTAGTTTAAATTCTAAGTCGATCGCATACATTGGATCTGAGATGGATGGTGGATGGTGGCACCAAGTCACTGTGAAACTTGGAAGTATCAAGTCAGTGAAGCTCTATCCCAAAATAAAAGCTTCGTGAAGGGGGCAGTTTGGTTCAAAAAAGAAGACAGTGCCAAGCAGTTGTCAAACAATACCCATATAGTCAAATGTACTCCCTCTGATTCAAATGAATTGACTCAACTTTGTCTAGATATATGGATGTATCAAGTCACTGAAGCTAAAATAAAAGCTTCATGAAGGGGGAAGTTTGGTTCGAAAAAAATACAGTGCCAAGCAGCTGTCAAATAGTACCATAACGTCAAATGTACTCCCTCCGATTCAAACGAAATGACTCAACTTTGTATTTTGCATGTTAAAGGTTTTTCGTAAAACTTGGCCAATCTTAACATAGTTTGCCTTTCTAAAAAAAGATATAAGCCCTAAGGCTCCTTTGATTCATAGGATGGGAAAACCATAGAAATATGGAAAACATAGGATTGAGATTTAATGGCTAGTTGAATCATATAGGAAGATGAGTTGTGTTTGATTGTGCCAAAGGAAATTTTCCATGAGGTATGACCTAATGTTTTATTCTTATAGGATTTGCACTGCAAGATTCCTATAGGATATGTTCCTATGAATCAAACAACTAGTGTGGGGAAAATTCACATGTGATCTAAATCCTACATAATTCCTATACAAATCCTATATATGAATTTTAGTTGTTAGGTCACTTAAAATGACTTCACTTGAAGAGTTACATTTTTGTTTTTTTCTGAATTAGTAGTGATGCCTAACCATATATATACCTAAACCAAGAGAATCAGCATAAACTTATGTATATTAATAGTAAGCGCATATATGAATGTTTTTTATCTACAAACCCAGGGTCATATATATGTACATAGAAACATGCATATATACTAGTTTTTGTACCTTGGTGTGTTCCTCTTTTGGGCTATCTCTTTTTTGTTCACCGATTCACAACCAACGCCCTAGATTAATTTGGCACTTAAAAAATAACATTTTGTTTTTGGCGCACTAACACAAATAGTAGTAGCACGGTCAACACTGTAGAGAAGTACAAAATAAATGTGTGTGGGAAAAAATGACTTAAAGTGACCATTACATTGAGAAAAAGGGTAGAACCAAGCATTGCACAGGGAAAAAGCAGTGTAGTGCCCAGAAGAAAAAAACAAGTTGGGTTATACTCCCTCCATCCTGAAATAATGGGTGTAGAGTTAAAATTTGTCCATAAAAGAGTGTACTTCTCGTTTTGCAATGCACTTCAAAATTTGTCCACAAAAGAGTGGTAGTAAAAAATATTTCTTTCTCATCACGAGGGATATAGTTTCTTCACGACTAGTACGTACTACCTCCATCACAAAGCTTAAGTCTTTTTTTAAGAGTCAAAGCAAGTAAAGGTTGACGAAAATTTAGAACAATCTATCAACTAATATAATATTTTGTAGATACCATACCAAAAAAAATCGTTGTCTATGTATTGATATTAATTTTGTATTTTGCATGATAATGATTTTTGGTAAAATCTTAGTTTACCTTGACATAGTTTGAGCTTCTAAAAATAATATAAGCCTTACGCTTTGGGATGGAGGTAGTAGTATTTAGCATAATATGGTTTTCTTATTTACTACATGCATTTAGATCATTGGAGGTGGAAAAGTTGAAGAGGAAAGTGATGGTCGATGACAGTTTCCCAATGTAATAATAAAATCCTTAATATGCCTTGAAAACCCACACGTACGCTCTTTCTAGGACAGAGGCAGTATGAGGTAATGCACCCACGCGCTGTCATCTGCCGGTTCGTGCTATGTCTCCCAAATCTTGAAATATCGTCAGTTATCCATTTCACGTCCACACTTCTCCCTCTCTCCACGGACTAGGAAAAAACCCTCTCTTCACTTCCCCTTCCCATTCCACCGATGGAGAGCCCAACCGACGCCGTCAACGCAGCGAAAGCGAAAGCCGCGCGGCTGGCCTTAGCCGCAGAGGAGGCGTGCAGAGCCGCGACCGCAGCACGCATGGCCGCAACGGCGGCGATCATTGCCGCAGCGGATGCCAAAGACGAAGCGGAGGCCATTGCCGAAGGTCGGGCCATCGGTCGCTCATCGGCATCTGATGCTGTTGGTAGATGGGTCCACTCTCTTGGGAAGCATCCCCTAGATGACGAGGACGAGGTTGAACTCATCTTTGAACCGCCGCCGCCGACCTTCGACGAGAATATCGTCGACGAGGGGGAGGAAGTATGTTCCGATTCACCTCTCTCCCTTATTCAACATAGCCCTGTATCGATTTGCGCTATGGTCTCTCCCTCTTTTTTTGCGCTATAGCGTTTTGAATTAGCGTCAGAATCTTTTTAGATTCATATTCAGTATTAGTTGCAACTGCTACATATTTGCTTCACATCCGATTCACCTCTCTCCCTTATTTAACATAGCCCTGTATCGATTTGCTCTATGGTCTCTCCCTCTTTTTTTTGCGCTATAGGGTTTTGAATTAGCGTCAGAATCTTTTTAGATTCATATTCATTATTAGTTGCAACTGCTACATATTTGCTTCACCTGTTTATTTGGCATGTATCAGGTTGCTACTGATGAGGTTGACAGCGATGTCGAGTCGCGTCATAGGAAGGCCAGGGCCACTCTCAACAAGCTTAAGGCGGGGAAGTTCGACAAGTATTGGAGTGAACCCTGGACTGGTGCCAGGAACAGCTGCCCCTTCTGCACAAAGAGCATAAAGGTTGACTTTCGAAGCGTCCTGCAGCATGCCGAAGCCGGTGGGTCCGGCTGTCTCAAAGTTGGGGAAACTGTTAACCGATCCGGCTTCATAGCCAACCACATGGCCTATGGGCTATTCCTAAGGAAGAAATTGAACCAAGCTATCGAGACCGGTCGTGTGCCTCCTCCCAAGCCCAAGCCACCAAAGATTAAAGGTATGGGCAGCAAGAAGCAGAAGAAGCGGGACCAGGAAGAAGATGGTAAATATACTCCGTAACTGTTGTGCATGTTTGTCTCTCCTACTGCTTCAAAAGCAGCATCTTTTGTTGAACTCTGTTTATGTTTGCTGCTCAGCAGCGTTTGTGGTGAACCTATTAGCTTAATTAGGGGTTGTTGAACTATGTCTGTGTTGAACCTTGCTTAATTAGGTTGTGTTGAACTCTGTTTGTGTTGGCGTGGGAAGGGGGGCATGATGCTACCCTGAATTTGCGGGACCCCCAAAAAACTTGCAAATACGAGTGATGCATCCAAAAGGAACAAACTTCTTACATGGTAGACCCCAGTCTGAAAGCAAGAAATGCGATCGGGTCCTTAACAGCCACCGCCCGGATTGATCGGGTATTTTGCCTGCCTACCGCATGTGACTTGTGCTCACTGAAGTTTGGGACCTCACGCATGGGCACCACACGTAAGTGACAGACCTGTTGGTGTAAAAACTCGGGTGATTATTATACTGCATTAGTACAAAGTTTCCTATGGATTCAAGGGTTGGAAAGCCAAGTTAACTCATTTTCATGACTAAGAAGGAGCCAGGCTTACTTTTTCATTTTCATGTTTTAACTTGTTTAAATCTTGGTCAAACAAAGGATCTGACCAGGATTCAAGTGGGCATAAAAATTCAAAAAAGAAATCAAAAAAAAAAACCAAAGCACATAAGCTTCTTATGTCATATAGTAAGCATTACAGTTGATCAACGAAGTCTAGACATATTCAAACCAGAAAAATATTGTATATACCCCCTAACCCTAAACTCTGTCTTATGAAGTCAAGCATGAAGAAAAGTGGTTTTGGGTTTCAAACATTGGAAATTGAAAAAACTCCCAAAAGCTTCATTTTGGAGTGACTAAGAAGAATCCAGGCTTTCATTTTCATGTTTTAAATTGGTTTAAATCTTGGTCAAACCTAGGATTTGACCAAGATTCAAATGGACATAACAAATTCAAAAAAATCAAAACCAAACACATAGTCTTTTGATGTCATATAGTAAGCATTCAAGTTGATAAACAAAGTCTAGACATATTTAAACAAGAAAAATCATGTATATACTTGGCCCCTAACCCTAAACTCTGTCTTATGAAGTCAAGCATTAAGAGGAGTGGTTTTGGGTTTCAAACATGGAAATTTAAAAAACCTCCCAAAAGCTTCATTTTGGAGTGACTAAGAAGAATCCAGGCTTACTTTTCATTTTCATGTTTTAAATGGTTTAAATCTTGGTCAAACCTAGGATTTGACCAAGATTCAAATGGGCATAACAAATTCAAAAAAAAACTAAACACATAGTCTTTTGATGTCACATAATAAGCATTCAAGTTGATAAACAAGGTCTAGACATATTCAAACCAGAAAAATCATGTATCTACCCCCTACCCCTAAACTTTGTCTTATGAAGTAAAGCACGGAGAGATATCATTTTGGGTTTCGAACATGGAAAATTTAAAAAAACCTCCCAAAAGCTTCATTTTGGAGTGAATAAGAAGGATCCACACTTACTTTTCATTTTCATGTTTTAAACTTGTTTAAATATTGGTCAAACCTGCAAGGATTTGACCAAGATTCAAATGGGCATAAAAATTCAAAAAAAAAACGAAAACCACTTCTCTTCGTCCTTGACTTCATTAGACAGAGTTTAGGGTTGGGGTATATACATGATTTTTAATGTTTAAATATGTATAGACTCCGTTGATCAACATGAATGCTTACTATAACTTAAGAAGCTTAATTATGTGCTTTGGTTTTTCATTTTTTGAATTCTTTATTGAATTTTTATGCCTATTTGAATCTTGGTCAAATCCTAGGTTTGACCAAGAATTAAACAAGTCAGTAACATGAAAATGAAAAAGTAAGCCTGGATCCTTCTTATTCACTCAAAAAATGAAGCTTTTGGGAGGGTTTTTGAATTTTCCATGTTTGAAACCCAAAACCATTCCTCTTATATGCTTGACTTCATATATATCACAGAGTTTAGCCTTAGGGGGTATATACATGATTTTTCTAGTTTGAATATGTCTAAACCTTGTTTATCAACTTGAATGCTTACTATAAACCAAAAATTCATGTATCTACACCTAACCCTAAACTATGCATGAAGAGAAGTGGTTTTGGGTTTCAAACCTGGATATCTCAAAAACCCTCCCAAAAGCTTCATTTTGGAGTGAATAAGAAGGATCAAGGCTTAATTTTTCATTTTCATGTTTTAATCTTGTTTAAATCTTGCTCAAACCTAGGATTTGACCAAGATTCAAATGGGCATAATTTAAAAAAATGAAAAATCAAGGCACATAGTCTTCTTATGTCATATAGTAAGCATTCAATTAAGTTGATAAACAAGCTCTGGACATATTCAAACCAGAAAAATCATGATGAATCTACCCCCTATATATCCCTAAACCCTAACTTATGAAGTCAAGCATGAAGAGAAGTGGTTTTTGGTATAAATCATGGAAATTTCATATTCATGTTTATTAAACTTGTTTAAATCATGGTCAAACCTAGGATTTGACCAAGATTCAAATGGGCATAAATATTCAGAAAAAACAAAAAATGGAAAATCAAGGCACATAGTCTTCTTATGTCATATATATAGTAAGCATTCAATTAAGTTGATAACAAGGTCTAGACATATTCAAACGAGAAAAATCATGTATCAAGCTACCCCTAACCCCAAACTCTGTCTTATGAAGTCAAGCATGAAGAGAAGTACGTGGTTTTTTGGTTTCAAACATGGAAATTTCAAAAACCCTCTCAAGAGCTTTATTTTGGAGTGACTACGAAGGATACATGCTTAATTTTCATATTCATGTTTTAAACTTGTTTAAATCATGGTCAAACCTAGGATTTGACCAAGATTCAAATGGGCATAATTTTAAAAAAAATGTAAAATCAAGGCATATAGTCTTCTTATGTCATATAGTAAGCATTCAATTAAGTTGATAAACAAGGTCTAGACATATCAAACCAGAAAAATCATGTATCTACCCCTATATATCCCCAAACTCTGTCTTATGAAGTCAAGCATGAAGAGAAGTGGTTTTTGGTTTCAAGCATGGAAATTTCAAAAACCTCCCCAAACTTCATTTTAGAGTGACTAAGAAGGATACAAGCTTGCCTTTTCATTTTCATGTTTTAAACTTGTTTAAATTATCTTGGTCAAATCTAGGATTTGACAAGATTCAAATGGGCAAACATATGATAAGTGATGCAAATATCATTTCTAAGTGCGGGCAAACCAGAGATATGTGGTTTTTGGTTTCAAACATATTCAAACGAGAGAAATCATGTATCTACCCCCTAACACTAAACTCTGTCTCATGAAGTCAAGCGCATGCATGAAGATATGTGGTTTTTGGTTTCAAACATGGAAATTTCAAAAACCCTCCCAAGAGCTAGCTTCATTTCGAAGTGATTAATTAAGAAGCATACATGCATGCTTACTTTTTCATATTCATGTTTTAAACTTAT
Organism: Lolium multiflorum; assembly: GCA_030979885.1. Lineage (NCBI taxonomy): Eukaryota > Viridiplantae > Streptophyta > Magnoliopsida > Poales > Poaceae > Lolium > Lolium multiflorum. Next base: position 13,474,921 of record CM061750.1, on the reverse strand, counting down.
TCAAATCTTGGTGAAACCTAGGATTTGACCAAGATTCAAATGGGTATAAAAATTAAAAAAAAACAAAAAAGGTCTTCTTATGTTATATAGTAGGCATTCAATTAAGTTGATAAACAAGTTCTAGACATATTCAAACAAGAAAAATCATGCATGTATCTACCCCTAACCCTAAACTTTGTTTCATGAAGTCAAGCATGAAGATATGTGGTTTTTGGTTTCGAACATGGAAATTCAAAAACCCTCCCAAGAGCTTCATTTTGAAGTGACTAAGAAGCATACATGCTTACTTTTTCATATTCATGTTTTTAACTTATTCAAATCTTGGTGGAACCAAGGATTTGACAAAGATTCAAATGGGTATAAAAATTCAAAAAAAAACAAGGTCTTCTCTTATGTTATATAGTAAGCATTCAATTAATTTGATAAACAAGGTCTACACATATTCAAACCAGGAAAATCATGTATCTACCACCTAACCCTAAACTCTGTCTTATGAAGTCAAGCATGCTATGAGAAGTGGTTTTTGATTGCTTTATGTGTTTTTGTACAGTATCAGATCTAGGTTTTCCTTCCCTCCATATTAGGGGTTGTTTGGTTTAGGGGATAGGTTTATGGGATGAGAGTATCCCCAACCACCTGGCTAGGATAGCCAATTTTTGTTGTTTGGTTGTGTAGGAATTGAGTGTAGGACGAGAGGTGGGTAGTGGTATAGATTTTTTTTTGTTTGCTCGAAATGTTAGGGGTGGCTATAAGATGGTGAGATTATCTCTACACACATCAAATATACCACACCTCCTATTTTTATAGCCCAAAAAAATACATAACCGGTGGTATGTGAATTGATCTGGGTAAAAATATTACACAACCGTACAAATATTCAAATCCTATAGTCAAATCCTACATAACTCCTATAGTCAAATCCTACATAACTCCTATACAAATTGTACGAATCAAAGGATATGATTTTCCCCCTATATAGCTTGTTTGATTTGAAGAATTGAATCCTCCAAAATTTCTATGTATTGTTTTCTTATACTAGTACAACCCTATAGGATTTCTAATAAGAGGTTAGACCTCTTGGAAAAATTCATATGCATCTGTGACAACTATGCTATGCACTCTCAATCTCTATAGAAATTTCCTTTGTCTTTCCGATGATACCATCACACACCTAGCTCTACCAATTCATGTAGATTTCTTTCCCGTAGGATTCAAGGAGGCATATGTCATAGCGATTCTCCATTATTCTATCATATGAATCTAACATGCCCTCTCAGTTTGAGTGATGCAAAGTGGCCACTATAAGATTTATTTAGTCAGATTAATTGGTCATGCATACACTAGTTGTTTTCTATCTTTCCTACACATGTCAATTAGCGAAATTTATAAGTAAAATCCTAAAATTCAAATAAATTGCTGAAAATTGGAAATAATATTACAGTTGTAGCAAATTACTAAATCGATCCAGAAATTATGTACATGGCTTCAGTAGTCCGTAAATGATGTCCTTGGAGTAGTTTGTGAGTTAAAGAACGTCCATTTCGTTAAACTGACATGGCCTTTGATTTGACAAGAGAACACTAATATTTTGTACCTGAATCAGAGTGGTAAAGGCGTACAGCTCGATCAATGCAATGGTATGATGGCTATGCAGCTATACCTATATAGGAGTAGACTACTAGTAGACTTTGGGACACAGAGATTTGGCTTCCGCGGCCGACCCCGAACAAGATTCTTTTACATTGCCCATCTTTTCACTGACATTGAATCGCTGAAACTTGGGGTCCGCCTGTGGCAGGACCAGCCTGTCAATGGCCCAAAGTCTTATGTGCTCCCGCCCTTTGATTTTGGATGGACGGACAAGATTGCCCAGTCCCATCCCTGTCCTGTTCGTTCCAGTTTTCATCCTCCTCCCCGGGGAACCCTCCCCGGAGAGCTCTACACCGACCCCTTCTATCCCCACCTGCTTGTCCCTTCCTTCTTCCTCCAGCGATTCATCCATCGTTCAACAAGTTGTCTAAGAAGAACATGAAGAAGTGTAAGAAGAGGAAGGAGGCGTTGTTGTCTGAGACTAAATCCGCGGTGAAATCCATCCCGCTGAAAGTCCTGCAAACTCCGACTTTGAAAGTGTACCAGCGGCGCCGGCGGACAGGCATGTCTGCGCTTCCATCGCAAGCTCAGTCTGCTTCGGGCTTGTTGGGTCAGGGCAGAGTAATCCAGCAAGAGTCCTGGTAGGTTTTTATCGCCATGTGCTTTCTTTGCCCCCATGAACGCAGATTACAGCAAGGCAAACAGATCCAACTATTTTTTTACCCGGGAGAACCAGCTATTTGACCGTCTTTCTTCCAGGGCCGCCCGTTCAAGTGTCGCCCTTCCTACCGATGCCGAGAAATCGACCGTGTTTCGCCAAGATGGTGGGTACGAAGCTCCCCGGTATGTTTCCATCGCCATGCCGAAGTTTCTCTGCCTTCTGGCTGGCTAGCGGATCAAACAATTTAACCGTCTTTCTTCCATGGCGGCTGGTTTCAGCGCCATTCCTACCCAAGTTGAGAAATCGCTCGTTTCTCGCCAACCTGGTGGGTACGAAGCTCCTGGGTATGTTTCCATCGCCATGCCGGATTTTCGTTGAGTCCTTGCTGGCAGGCGGTGCCAACTAAACCGGCTATCATCTTCCAGGGCCGACGGTTCCAGGCTCGTGCTTTCTACCGCAGGATCCACTTCGTACTTAGCTATCGAGGACCCGTTGTTTGATGAGCACTTGTTAGCTCTCAAGAGCATTAATAATGTATGCACTATATAATATATATCCATTGCTTTTTTTTCTTCCTCTTCATCTCCGTACTGCATGAGGGCTTCTTTAATTCGTAGGACTTCTATAAGAATTGTGTAGCATTTAGATCCTATGGTTTTTTTTCCTACATTAGTTGTTTGATTTATAGAAATATATCCTATGTTTGTTCCTTTTTTCGAAATGGGGGACATATCACAGCCTCTGCATCAAAATGATGTATATGGCTGCTTTATTGCTTTCTTCAGTTCATACACAAATTATGACAACTTCTCACGGATCAGCTAGAGTCGACACAAAGATCCACCAACGAAACATAGAAAACAGCGGGTGCCAAAAAGGCAAAAACACATCAGTAAGTAATTCTATGAGGAAACTGCCAGCCACCCTGGCTGTAAAAATCCCGTGCGGCTGTCTCTAGTCAGTTGCACCCAGACTCCATGATATCCTGCTGATCCTCGGGCTGGAGATAAGAAACATACGGATCTAGTGAATAATCATAGGGATAACCTGCAAGAAGGGATGAGATTTGGGTTTATTAAACTCGACTTCATTTTGTACATTCCAAATAGCCCATAAAATAGCGCATACACCCTCTGTAATGTATACAAAATCCTATGCTTTTCCTAATCTTATGATTTTCATATCCTGTGAATGAAAAAGGATCCCTGATTCGTTCCTGGTGAATTTTTCCATGCAGGAAGGGATTATGAGATTAAAGGGCCACAACACCACCCTTCAGAACAGAAACCTCAAACTCTTGCATAGGTTTGGTATCATGAATGCAGAATCAGAGACGAATGCCCAGTCTCCGGGAGAGGAGCAGCCAGTGCGCGTGTGTGCATCTTCGGCCGTGTATGTTTCCATTGCCGTGCCGCAGTTTCATCGCCTCCTTGCTGGCTGCCAGATCCAACTACTTAAATGTCTTTCTTCCAGGGATGGCGGTTCCATCGTTGAAGAGGTTCCTATGGACAAGGACTTTGCAGCTCTCAGGCATATTGAAGAGGTTGGCACTCCATTTGTTTATTTCTCCCCCCTCATCTGCACTCTGCATACTTCATTGCTGTTGAATTTGCAATGCAGGATGTGATAACACGATTCTCCGCGAAACTGGACCAGATCAAGGGCCACAACATCATCCTTCATAAGAAAATCCGCCACCTCGTGGGCAGGTGCATTTTAAATCGTGCCATATCGAAGGAGAATGCCCGTTCCATGCAATCTTCTTTTGATAAACGGTACTCAGACGTTCTCGTGGAGTGTGAGAAGTTGAAGAAGGAAGTCGAGGAACTACGCGCCCAGCCACCGATGAGTGTGGTCACTGACAAGGCTGGTCAGTGTGATTGCAACTGTGACTGTGAAAGTTTTCAACAGGAAGTGGAGTTGCATGCTGAACATGCGCAATATTTCGAGACGAAGTACTTGAAAGTTCGCACAGAGTGCGATAAGTTGAAGAAGGAAGTCGAGTGTCTCCGCTCCCAGCAGCCAACTATTGCGACATCAGGAGACCAGGGTGTGCTAATTGCAGCCAGAATTTTGGAATCGATGAAAAGTTGAATTTGGCTTTGTTGTGCAATATAGCAAGACCTGTTCCTCCTCTGCCTTTGTCTTTTGGCATAATTGCTTTGTCTTCAGTATTGACTCCTGAATGCTTCGTATATTTCTGACTGTTTCTGAATTATGTACAACTTTTGTAATATTGGTCAAATTAGTTTTGACCAGGGTTTGTGTAGGGTGGTTGAATTTTTTTGGTTGGTCCAAATTGTGTTGTGTGGTCCAAATGTGATGTATCATCACACCACCATGTGCCCCGCCACCCCCAGGTTTTGGTAATGCCATTCTGATACATGCTTCATAGAAGGAACATACATTTTTTCCGTTAGGGCATGACAATTTTGAAAAATTCAAACAAAAATGGGAAGAGAGAATGGTAACATCATTTTCCATGTGATGCCCCTGTGCCAAATTTTGGTTCATTTTAAGAATGTAAGGTGACAAATTACTCGAGGAAGCTAGTTGGAGTAGACGGGCATGACCGGATTGGCATAGGGGATTTATTTTTTGAAGGATGTTATTTTTCATGGACAATATCTGACACAAACAATAAAATGTTAAGGTCTCATATTATTCTGAATGATTGTGAATTACTTATGACGTTTGGAAGTATTGGTATACGTGAGAATCGAGTACATGCACGACTTCACGCGTCCACAACTAATCGGCCTCATCGTCTCTCGCGTCCACAACTAATGCCATTCTGATACAGAGAGTCAGAGGCTATAAAATAATCGGCCTCATCGTCTCTCGCGAGCTCGTCCTCTCCCCTCCCATCAACTCACCGCACCTCCGAGGCATCGACTTCCTCGTTTCCAACCGCAGCAGCATGAAGACAGGTCTTGCGTACGAGGCGGAGCAATCGGCGGCCGCTCGCGCAGAGGATGCCTCTGCGGTAGTGGCCGTCGCGGCGGGTGAGGCTTCACCGGGCACCCAGGCCGCTCGTCTCCTCTGCTTGTCTGATTCTTCGACCTCGGTCGAAACGGGCGTCCTGGCCGTCGAGGAGAAGGTGGATAGCAACGCCGTTGCTCCCGCCGAAGATCTGCAAGGCGTTGCAGGCCACCACGGCGAGGTCTTCCTCGACCCGGTGCTGGACGCGGACCTCGACCCCTTCGACGATTTCGGCCCAAACGTTCAGTTCCAGGAGGATGTCGAGGGTGACGACGAGGAGGTACTGCTCTTTTACCGAAACAGTTGTAACATCCCTGTTTTGCTAAACCCTAATTAGGATTTGTTTGTGCATTCATAAGCATCATATAAATGCATTAAGAAAAATTTGCACCTTAATTTAAAGTGGAAACCCTAACATATGCAAACTCTCCTCTATTTAAAATCCTCTCAAAATGTTTCAAACCAAATAGTTGGACCCTCAAATATAATTAGAAGGGCCACTAAATATTTTACATAAAGTCTAGATTTATTTTTGAACTCCAAAAGGTTGCCAAATAGCAAAATAGAGTTGTTTCAGCCACTGTTTTTAAAGTTTCCAGAGAAAACAAGGCGGGGCTATGGGCAAAACGCCCGTTGTCTTCTACCTGCCAGGCACTGCGTGCCTGCCGGCGGAGGCCACGCCGGCCACCTCCTGCTTGTTGCCGCCCCCGATCGGAGACGTCCTGCGCCTCCCTCCTCGACGCCTCCTCGTCGCTATCTCCCCTCTCGCGCGCCCCTCTTTTCTCTCGCTCTTGCCGCGCGCCAACCCTAGCCCCGGCCTCGCCGCCGCCGCCCGGCCACCGCCCGTCGTCCGACGTGCCCCGGGCTCCGCCTCCCCCTCCCTCCTCCCCGTCAAAGGAATCGACGAGGGAGAGCCGCGAAGCGACGCCGCCGTCTTCCCCAACTCCGGCGGCCCCATTTCGCCGCCGTCCGCTCTTCCCGCCCTCGCCGCCACCCTGCGAGCTCCCTGAGCAGGCCGACCGTCGGCGCCCTCCTCTTCCTCCTCCCCTCTCTGTCGCTGCCGCGACGCGTGCGCACCCGGCCGCCCGCGCCGCTCAACGCGCGCCGCTCGGCGACCTCCTCGGGCGGCGCGCCCTCCTCGACTCTCCGCGTCGGGCGCGCCCCAGCGCTCGGTAGCGCGTCCGCGAGCCTGGAGCGTCTGCTCGCTCCTCGCCGGCTGTCCGCCGTGGTCAACCACGCGGTTGACTCAGTGGGACCGGCCCTTTTTCTTTTCTTTATTTTGTTTTATTTTCGTAAATAGAAAAATCATGACAGGTGGGCCCCGTCCGTCAGATATTTATTCTTTTCCTAAATGTTTATAAATGATTAAAACCCTGACAGTGGGTCCAGGCTGTCAGCGATTTAATATTTTCCAGAAATTCCAGAATTTGATAAAACTTGTAAATTCAATAACTTATTCATTTTAAATCAGAAAAATGTGTATAATATATCAAAATCTTCAGAAAAATGAGATCTACACTTTAGTAGCACAATCATGCATGATTAAGCAACTTTGAACCCTGTCCTTAATAGAATAACTTAATCAACCCCTCTGAGGTTCCGGAACTACTAACCCTAGTTCACCGAAACCCAGTTAAATTGATGCTCTTGTCCTAGGGTTAGCTTTAGTACCTAATTAACATGTCATATCATCATACTTGAATGTGCATTGCATTATGCCATGTATTGAATGTTATTTCTCTCTTTCTAGTATTTGCTTCTTCGCGATCGATAGAGCAAGTGCCGAGACGATGAAGATCGACAACGACGCAGATCAATAATTGTCCATCGACGGACAACTCAAGCATGGGATCTCGAAGATCCATATTGGTTTGTCAGGGACAAAGGCAAGCCCTAGCCTGGTTCATATATGATTTCCAAATGCTTTTATCTCTGGTTCCTTCATATTGCATGCGATTCAACTGTCTTTTATCGATAGATAGAGTTACCCTATCTATTGCATGTTCCATCCCTGTAGCCTCAAATCCATGATCCACTGCTCCTAGCATACCTAGGTTTGGCATGTGTGCGTCGCTAGAGCCTTTATCTCTTTATGCTTAGCCATGCTTAGTTTGTTACGCTACTACTCCGGTCTTCGGACTGGAGCCTTACAATGAAATGAAACTAGCATGACAGGTTGACGTGGTAAGTATAGAGATGTGTGTTAAACATGATTAAAGGCTCAGACGAAAGGCCACATTGGGATGTGGTGGGTTGTTTCGTTTCTGCCGACCCTAGGATGCGAGTTCTCGCCTCTTGAACCAAGACCGAGCGTACAACCACACGAGGCCCTATTATGGTACCCTCTCGACTCACTAACTTGCCTAGTAGATTCCATGAGTCACATAGTTTGCGCTTTATCTGGACATATGCATTGCATTCTGCTTTGGGGGAAAAGGTACATAACAGGTAGGTAAGCGTGGCCGAGGTGGCTTGGGTTAGAGTCCCTGGTGAAACCCACCTCGCCTCACATCGTTAAGGACCGACTTCGGGACTTGACCCGTTACGGCGGAACAATCCTTAGCGCGTGACTCATGGTCTCGGCGACAGCAAGGTAAAGGTCGTGGTCAACCACCCTCTGCCGGCTTTCCAAGGAAGAGAGCTAATAATTTGGCATTAAGAGTCGGTTGGCACGTGTGGATAAAGTTGTGCACCCCTGCAGGGTTATGAATCTTTTCGAAAAGCCGTGTCCGCGGTTATGGACAACTTGGGAACGGACGTGGAGACCATAGAGAACATGAACCTAATCGTAAAACTTGGCAACCAATGTGTGTTACGGATACCTTCTCCGGGTGTTGAGGGGGTAATCCGAGGATAGTGGTTCGAGATGATGAAGATTGGTGGATACAATATGATGATCAATAGTGATAGAGATATCGCTCTCTTATCCCCTTTTAAAGGTTCTGAGTAGTCGAGCTTCTCCTCTCTCTTGTCTTACAAAGGAAAACTGGCTTTACGCAAAAGAAGCTCCACAGAAAGCCCGCATACCCGCTTTGCTAAAAGGTTGTACTAAGTCTTGCTGAGTCCCTGTACTCAGCTTTGCATGCTTTTGTTTCAGACGAAGTTGCTCCGACAGATGGTGGTTTCTAGGCGACATCGACGAGTAGCTTGGGGTTCCCAGGTGGCAGCCTGGAATCTATGGGCTGGGACGTCGCCGTTATGCTCCTGGCCTCTTAGGCCTTTTTGATATCTTGCTATGTCTAATAGCATAACTTCGCTTCCGTTGATTGATGTATGTCAGGTCAGTGACCTCTGCTTGTAATGCTTTGGTTCTTCGCTCAGTTATGAGCTTTTTACTTCTTGAGTCGTAGAGTCACTGTTGTGTTACCGATTCTCTCACTGTAGTCTCTCGAGCTCTAGGTTAGGCTTATGTCAGACGAAGATCTGGTATTTGTCTAACCCTGATCCCGGGGGTGCCACAGGTTTTGGTATCAGAGCAGGACTGCCTGTAGGAAACCCTTTCTACTGGTCGATGTTGAGTCTAGTGTTTGTGAAAACTATTTGAAAGCTAAAAGTATTTGCGAAAATCTGATTAGGCTTCTTTTTACTCCTTATCTGGTATCGCTCTAATTCAAAGGTGCCTTACCTTGTGTTGATTTGGAAATTTTCCTATCTCTTCTAGTCTTTCAAACTTAGGTGCCTCTAAGGCATGTCGTTTCTAAACCAGTTGACCTAGTGCAGAGTTCTCTAGAGTCGTGTGTGTTCTGTGCTTCCTCTTTGTTTTATTTTGTTTCAACAGAGAGATTCATTTCCATCATGATCTCTCTATTTTCGAGGTTCCACAAAATTCTGTTCTAGGCTTCGAGGTTTCCTTTCGCTTTGAATGCCTCCTTTCTATTTGCTTGGTACTTCGGAAGCTATGCATGTCTTCTAGAAGCTACACCGTGATCACTACCTCGTAGTGTCCTCCGTGTCACTCATTTAGTGGTTACTCTTTTCTCGGGTTTTAACCCTTGGACTTGAACCGAAGGTCCCCGATTGTGCTAGATTCTAGTATATGAATCTTAGTACATGAAGCTGGCCTTTAACCCAAGATCCATTCCATTAAACACTGGTGTTAATGTTCAAACATTACATCGGGATAGCTAAATTCAAATCAAGCTATCCTTCAAGCTTGTGGTTATTGTCATGTTGAACTACGGCAATAAAGATCTTTCCCTTCCACTAGCTATCACAGATGTTCTTTCATGGAACCAAATGGATCACGACAAGAGTGCTCTTTGTGAGTCTCACATCTATGTCCATGACTCTGCCACATATTTCTCTTTTTAGCATGAGTTTCACTAAAGTGTTATCTTGTGCATCTACATCTCAGGAATTCTGATCCTGATCATGTTCCTCCTCTTCAGTTGCTTTCCAACTTTGTCTGCTAGTTAGAAGCCAAGTTGTAAATGTGCATTGGTGTCTCCAGTGCATGTTACCCTTGTGGTCCATCAAGACACTCCGCTTCAGTATGTCAGGAGAAACAAACTCCAGTACCTTGTCCATTTCAAAGACTTGGTCAAAGTATTGTAATCCGCAGATTAAGAGGCTTCATTAGCTTTTGTTCTGTTCTACCTTAGAGTATCACCCTCTTCTATATCATGTGGTCGTGTTGTGTATCATGGCCTTATTGATGAAGTGATTCTCTTGCACGTCTTTACTCGCCCTTCCTCCGAGCTGTCCGTGCTTGGGAATGTTGGGGTGTACCTATTGATGTGGCTATCTGAGATTTTTAGCAAATCTCATTGCTTTGAAATCCAAGGACGTTTGTGTCATTCTTAGCATGATTGGTTCGCCAATTACTAAGCGAAGTTTGATCGTGTTGCCAAGTCCATTTATTCAGGCACATCCTCGGTCAAAGAGTTAGGTTTATGCTGAAGCTCTCAAGACCATATCGTTTGCTTTGTAAAGCAAGTTCCCCTCTTGAATTCAGTGATATACCGGTGGTTCGTGATATTCTGGATGTCTTTCTAGGAGTATCACCATGTTGTTACATGACCGTGTTGTCGAGTTCATGAGTACGTTCGTTCGTGAACTACTCCTTTCTCCAAGAAACCGTACTGGATATCCAGGATTAGTTGGTTGAGCTTAAACAACAACTTGGAGAGTTGAAAGACAAGAGCTCTATCCAACTTGATCCTTCTTAAAGGGATGTCTAGTTTTGTTCGTGTTGAAGTCAAGAAGCATCTTCTTTATGGATATGCTATCTTCCCCATATTTGATTTGAGTTTGGGCTATCGTCAGATCAAACTCAGTTCCAAGGACTATCTTGATGATGTTTATACTCATGGTGTCTCGTCTGAGTATACCTTCATGTCCTTTGGTCTGACCAATATTTCTGCCGAGTCCATATAGAATATGAGTACCTCATTGGAGTATCTTGATAAGTTTGTTGTTGAGCCCATCGATGACATCCTTATTTTCTCCATGTTTAAAGAGATTCATATTGAACAGTTGGCACTAATATTGGAAACTTTTGAGAACCATCTTTGTGTTATCATGAAGTATGTGTTCTGGATGTTGGAAGTGACCTTCTCTGGTTCACGTGCATTTGCTGAAAGATGTCGCCGTGGATCTGAGTCGAGTTTTCTTTGTTTTCCTCGGGAATCATTGCAAGTCGGAAATGCAGGTACTAAGTATTCTTGAGATGAAAGGTTGTTACCTCCATTCCTTGAAACGTTCCTCTATGCACCCTAAGCCACTGACTGGTTTATTTGAGAAAGAGAAGAAGCTTAAGAGCTTCAATATCTTCTACGATGTTTCCACCAGGACTCAATTGTGTTACATTGCAAGCTCATGTGCACGCAATTGCCTTTGGCAGTCGCAACCACATGTATTACGCAATCTAGCTCAATCCTTTGGAGCTTGACATTGTGGTCCATATCTTGAGAATCTAGCGACTTTACCTTGGTGGTAACTGTTGCAAATCTTACATTCAAACATTCTGAGTCCGAAAGTATCTTTACACCTAACCTAAGCTGAATCTCAAGCGGCAACGATGGTTGGTGTTTCTCAAGGATTTTTGGGATAGGTCTCTTTGTAAATCCGGCAAGATTGATGTCGTGGTTAACACAATTAGTTGGAAGACCTAATGCCAAGATTCTTGAAGTAACAAGAATAACCACTCTCCATAAGGATCTTATGTGACTCATTCTAGGAGTTGCCCTTATGATGCTTTTCAAATCCTAAAGTCTTGACCTTCGCTTGATGACCTATTGAAGGCTAGTCAATAGCCTAATATTGGTGTCTAGAACATCAAGGAGAACATCATAAGCAGTCTTGACAAATGTCTCCCGATCAATCCCTTGAAATCATTTCTCCGGTGACAACAACTTCGTTCGGAGAAATTTCACTCCCCGGTGATCATTGGCACTTCACTAGCTAGTGCTCCTCCCCTTCCTGTTGTTTGTACCTGAAGTTCCAATCAATTCACGTTGTGTGAATTTGTCAGTCATCTAGGCCCCAGCCTTTTGAGTAACAATCGTTTCATGTACCCATACCAAAAGAGTGACTATGATTTTGAAATCCAAAGTTGCTCTCATTGTATAATCATTCGTGCTTCTACGAGTCGCCCTCTCTAAGAGTGCCTCGTTATGGTATCAAAGGCAGTTTACCTCTTCACTACCTTGTCTCTTGGTATTCTTGTAAAGCATGGAGCAATTGCCTACCAAAATTTGAAACTTCTTCCGTCTCTTCCGTTACCTTGACGTGTTTCATGTTTGTTAGCTCAAGAGCTGTTTTTCAACACTCCTTCCATGAGTTAACCATGAGATACTCGATCTTTGTAAAGATCCACCATCTAGTGTCATTCCCTCTTTCCTTTAGGGTGAAGAAAGTAATATGAAGAGCTCTTCATGGTGTTGCGGGTCAACTTCTTCATGGTGTCGTGGATCAACTTCTTCAACAAAGAAGATCATCGTGGTATCGACAAGCTCGTTGAAGACCGGTGTAGTCCTTGTTACCTTCTCTTTTCCTACCTTAGGAATCTCGGGGACGAGATTCTTGTAAGGGGGATAGAGTTGTAACATCCCTGTTTTGTTAAACCCTAATTAGGATTTGTTTGTGCATTCATAAGCATCATATAAATGCATTAAGAAAAATTTGCACCTTAATTTAAAGTGGAAACCCTAACATATGCAAACTCTCCTCTATTTAAAATCCTCTCAAAATGTTTCAAACCAAATAGTTGGACCCTCAAATATATTTAGAAGGGCCACTAAATATTTTACATAAAGTCTAGAGTTATTTTTGAACTCCAAAAGGTTGCCAAATAGCAAAATAGAGTTGTTTAGCCCTGTTTTTAAAGTTTCCAGAAAACCCAAAGGCGGGGCTATGGGCAAAACGCCCGTTGTCTTACCTGCCGCAGGCACTGCGTGCCCTGCAGACGGGCCGGCCACCTCCTTGTTGCCGCCCCGATCGAGACGTCTCGCCCTCCCTCCCTCGACGCCTCCCTCGTCGCTATCTCCCCCTCTCTCGCGCGCCCTCTTTCTGGCTCTTCGCACGCGCGCCCAAACCCTAGCCCACGGCCTCCGCCGTCGCCGCCGTTCCGCCTCCCCGCGCCCGTCCGAGCCCCCGGGCTCCGCCTCCCCCTCTCCTCCTCCGCCCGCAGCGCAAGCCGACGGGGGCGCGCGTCTTCCCCGCCCGCCTCCCTCCGCCGCCGCCGCGGCCCCCGCCCTGCCCGCCGGCACCGTGAGGCCCCGCCGGCCCCGTCCGCCCCTCCTCTCTGGCGCATCGCCGCCCCCCCGCGCCGCGGCTCGCGCCGCGCCGCTCGCCGCCTCCTTCATGCCGCACCTCCGACTCTCCGTCGTGCGCGTCAACGCGCCAGTAGCGCGTCCGGCGGCCCCCGTGCTCGCTCCGGCGCCGGTCCGCCGTGGTCAACCACCGGCGGTTGACTCCGGTGGGACCCGGCCCTTTTTCTTTTCTTTTATTTTGTTTTATTTTCTGTAAATAGAAAAATCATGACAGGTGGGCCCCATCCGTCAGATATTTATTCTTTTCCTAAATGTTTATAAATGATTAAAACCCTGACAGTGGGTCCAGGCTGTCAGCGATTTAATATTTTCCAGAAATTCCAGAATTTGATAAAACTTGTAAATTCAATAACTTATTCATTTTAAATCAGAAAAATGTGTATAATATATCAAAATCTTCAGAAAAATGAGATCTACACTTTAGTAGCACAATCATGCATGATTAAGCAACTTTGAACCCTGTCCTTAATAGAATAACTTAATCAACCCCTCTGAGGTTCCGGAACTACTAACCCTAGTTCACCGAAACCCAGTTAAATTGATGCTCTTGTCCTAGGGTTAGCTTTAGTACCTAATTAACATGTCATATCATCATACTTGAATGTGCATTGCATTATGCCATGTATTGAATGTTATTTCTCTCTTTCTAGTATTTGCTTCTTCGCGATCGATAGAGCAAGTGCCGAGACGATGAAGATCGACAACGACGCAGATCAATAATTGTCCATCGACGGACAACTCAAGCATGGGATCTCGAAGATCCATATTGGTTTGTCAGGGACAAAGGCAAGCCCTAGCCTGGTTCATATATGATTTCCAAATGCTTTTATCTCTGGTTCCTTCATATTGCATGCGATTCAACTGTCTTTTATCGATAGATAGAGTTACCCTATCTATTGCATGTTCCATCCCTGTAGCCTCAAATCCATGATCCACTGCTCCTAGCATACCTAGGTTTGGCATGTGTGCGTCGCTAGAGCCTTTATCTCTTTATGCTTAGCCATGCTTAGTTTGTTACGCTACTACTCCGGTCTTCGGACTGGAGCCTTACAATGAAATGAAACTAGCATGACAGGTTGACGTGGTAAGTATAGAGATGTGTGTTAAACATGATTAAAGGCTCAGACGAAAGGCCACATTGGGATGTGGTGGGTTGTTTCGTTTCTGCCGACCCTAGGATGCGAGTTCTCGCCTCTTGAACCAAGACCGAGCGTACAACCACACGAGGCCCTATTATGGTACCCTCTCGACTCACTAACTTGCCTAGTAGATTCCATGAGTCACATAGTTTGCGCTTTATCTGGACATATGCATTGCATTCTGCTTGGGGGAAAAGGTACATAACAGGTAGGTAAGCGTGGCCGAGGTGGCTTGGGTTAGAGTCCCTGGTGAAACCCACCTCGCCTCACATCGTTAAGGACCGACTTCGGGACTTGACCCGTTACGGCGGAACAATCCTTAGCGCGTGACTCATGGTCTCGGCGACAGCAAGGTAAAGGTCGTGGTCAACCACCCTCTGCCGGCTTTCCAAGGAAGAGAGCTAATAATTTGGCATTAAGAGTCGGTTGGCACGTGTGGGTAAAGTTGTGCACCCCTGCAGGGTTATGAATCTTTTCGAAAAGCCGTGTCCGCGGTTATGGACAACTTGGGAACGGACGTGGAGACCATAGAGAACATGAACCTAATCGTAAAACTTGGCAACCAATGTGTGTTACGGATACCTTCTCCGGGTGTTGAGGGGGTAATCCGAGGATAGTGGTTCGAGATGATGAAGATTGGTGGATACAATATGATGATCAATAGTGATAGAGATATCGCTCTCTTATCCCCTTTTAAAGGTTCTGAGTAGTCGAGCTTCTCCTCTCTCTTGTCTTACAAAGGAAAACTGGCTTTACGCAAAAGAAGCTCCACAGAAAGCCCGCATACCCGCTTTGCTAAAAGGTTGTACTAAGTCTTGCTGAGTCCCTGTACTCAGCTTTGCATGCTTTTGTTTCAGACGAAGTTGCTCCGACAGATGGTGGTTTCTAGGTCGACATCGACGAGTAGCTTGGGGTTCCCAGGTGGCAGCCTGGAATCTATGGGCTGGGACGTCGCCGTTATGCTCCTGGCCTCTTAGGCCTTTTGATATCTTGCTATGTCTAATAGCATAACTTCGCTTCCGTTGATTGATGTATGTCAGGTCAGTGACCTCTGCTTGTAATGCTTTGGTTCTTCGCTCAGTTATGAGCTTGTATTACTTCTTGAGTCGTAGAGTCACTGTTGTGTTACCGATTCTCTCACTGTAGTCTCTCGAGCTCTAGGTTAGGCTTATGTCAGACGAAGATCTGGTATTTGTCTAACCCTGATCCCGAAACTGTCCCGATCCTTTTTGTGTCATATTACTGTTCACGTGGTTTGCACGAACCTGGTTCTTGATTGATTTGATCTCCTACCTTGTTCTTGTAGACGTACTTGATTCTACGGTTCGTACGGTCAGATTCTAGTTTAATTTCGACTAATCTGCCATGTAGTTGGCTTGATTTGTCATATAATTAATTTATGTGTTCATACTTAGTGGACTTGCAATTGTTGTGGCTTATGTTCATTGCTGTTCATAGGGTTTTCTCGTGATTTAGTATGATTTCTTCTGCCATTTACTTGTTCTACACATTTAATTTTAGGGTTTCTAAGGTTTGCTTATGATAGTGCAGTATTTATTCGATCTGTCATTAAGCACCTGATTATTATGTACTTTATAATTCACAGGAATATTCTGACGACATGGACGACAACAAGGAGCGCAGGGACCAGAAGAGCCGCTACGTTCTGAAGCGGCTGAAGGGTGGTGAAATTCGTTTCCGCAAGCGCGGGGAGCTATTTTGCCCATTCTGTGGCAAAATCCTCCAGAAGGACATCCGCAGCCTGATCCAGCATGCGACGGGTGTAGGCCTAAGTACATCGGGGAAGCACCGCCCTGCAACCAAGGCCAAGCACGCAGCATATGGCCTCTTCCTCCAGAATTACGTCTTGCCTGGCTTGTTCCCGGTCAACGCCCCTGCTGCTGGCCCTCATGCTCCTGGTCCTGTTTAAAGTTCATATGTGTAATCTTATTCCCTTTGGAAGTTCAGTATTAAACTCTACTAGTACAACCGTGGTGGTCTTGTGATGGTAGTACTCTTTTGATGCATTTGTGATGTAGTAGTACTAGTATTTTTTTTTGAAATGGTATAGTACTACTAGTATCTAAGAAAAGTACTCCCTTCGATTCACATTCATTTTACACCAAGAAATATGGATCGGAGTGAGGGAGTAAATTAAACATGGCATCTCGTGCATGAAGCTTGACATATCGATCAGGTTGGCTAGAATGGCAATACAATGCTGCTCATTAGGCAAATGCATGCCATGTAAAGAAGTCTATACTGACATAAAAAAAGACTACATTGGGGATTAGAGTCAATTGGGGCATCTACAATACAGAAAATCTTGCTTGTAGCTGATTTTGGCTAAGAGGGTTTTACTCACATTACACGTGCCACTTTCCTTGTGTGCAAAACAAGTTCCAATAAAGGAAGAGGAAAGAAAAGGACATTGTGGGCGAGATTGAACACCTTTTTTATGTGTTAAGCTGAGGCCTCGTTTAGCTGAGGATTTCGACTTAGGCCTAACAGCTCAGCACACCCACAAATAAATCTCCTTGCACGCACCACTGCCAGCAAAAATAACAGAATTAGCACGCAAGATTAAGAACGAAGTGAATTTAATTAACTTGGTTAGCTTTTCAAGCAATATATTCAGAGAAAGAGCACACATGTTCGGCTCGAAATAATCGTAAGAGAAGAACAATAAATCTAAGGCACCCCACTTCATCGGAAGAAGGGGCGCGACAACGCATGGATTCATATATACCTTGAGTCGACGCTGGCTCATAGAAGGGCGGCCGCGCCTCGAGGATGCCGGCGACGTCTCCACCTCGGTATCACATGTGACTGCTTCTCGACGGGCGGTGCGCCGCGCCATGTAGAAGATCTATCAAAAGAGGAGAGCCCGATGACGCTACCGACGCCTCAACCTTGATAGCACCGGCCTGTTGCTCCGCACCGAGATGCGCCACATGCAAGATTTAGCGGATGCGCCAATTTAAGAGATATGTCATGATCGTTGTAATAAATTTCACCGTGATGATGATTTGATCCTGCACTCGGCCTTGAACACAAGTACTAGTACAGTCTCACAATTTTTTTTATCATTATACTTTGCGAGATTTAGCGGATGCACCAATTTTAGAGATATGTCATGATCGTTGTAACGAATTTCAACGTGATGATGATTTGATCCTGCACTCGGCCTTGAACATAAGTACTAGTACATTCTCACAATTTTTTATCATTATACTTTGCGAGATTTAGCGGATGCGCCAAATTAGAAGATAGATCATGATCATGGTAACACACTTTTCAATGTAATGATGATTTGATGTTGCACTCGACCTTGAACATAAGTCCTAGTACGGTCTCACAATTTTGTATCATTATACTTTGCAAGTTTTAGAGGATGCGCCCATTTTCAGAGGTAGATCATGATCATGGTAACAAATTTTAAACGTGATGATGATTTGATGTTGCACTCGACCATGAACAGAAGTACTACTACTGTCTCACAATTTCTTTATCATTATAGTTTGCCAGATTTAGCGGATGCGCCAAATTTAGAGATAGATCATGATCATGGTAACAAATTTTCAACGTGATGATGATTTGATGTTGCACTCGGGCTTGAACAGAAGTACTAGTACGGTCACTAATTTTTTTAGCATTATACTTTGCAACGAATGCACCAATTTCAGGTGCATGTCACCAGATCGTGTCCGATGATGATCATGGTAGTAACCGATGTTCAACTTGATGATGATTTGATTTTACAGTCGGCCTTGAACAGAGGTACTAGTACGGTCTCACAATTTTTTATCATTATACTTGTACCTTAGCGAAATTCAAAATCTCATAGCGGCAAAACTTCCCGCCCACAAAATACAAAAATTTCACACGCTTCCAAATTCCGATTCTACCCCTGTGGAGATGACAGCAAAGTCGGTTGGTGGGGGGGTCTGGCCGTCATTTTTTGGATCACCACCTCCCTAGCCCCGGATACCCTCCCAAAAAAATTCATTTCCCTCAGTCTCTCATCTGAGACCACCCACCGGAACTTCTCAAGTCCCTCTCTCTACCACCTCCACGACCACCGCACCGGAACATCCCCGCCGGACTTCCCTGGCCTACCCGAGCCCTCGCGATCCTCGTCATCCGCTGCCTGCCGGAGCCGCTTCATCGACGCCGTCATCAACCGGACCGGATCATCCCCGCCGAACCTCGAAACCATATGCTCATCCAGCAGTCTACCGCAGTCGCTTCAGCTGCGGTATCGTCCACACCGGAGCCGCCGCCGGATCCGTCGTCCACCGCATCGTATCTTGCTCACCGACACCGCTGTGCATGAACCGGATCTGCTTCACCGGCGCGTGCATGATCTAAACTCTTCTCTGTCGCTTTTCTATTGCTTGCCTGCAAGTTCTTGTTTAATCTTGGGGAACCTGTTTGTGCTAACGACGCGCCGTTACGTTTTTGCAGATGAGATGAGTAACCATGAAGTGTAATGGCCGTCTCCAACCCCAAGTAGCACATGTAGCGTACTTCATCACCGGATCTATCCCCCCCAAGATCTTTGTGACTCCCACAGAGTGCTTCTCCTAATGTAAGTCCCTTGTTTTAGCGCCATGTTCTGGGTTCAGATGCTTGTTTGTCTGAAGCTCTTTTAGTTCATTCCTAGCTATGACCGTAACACCTTGCTATTTTCTACTTCATTGCTAACTTTAAGCGATTGAACATTTTGGTTTGCATTCCCTGCTCTGTAGATGTAGCCATCATAACTTCTATCTTGCTCTCGTTGTTACAAAAATTATACTGTAGGTATTATAGTAACATCCTGCTATTATTTAGTTCATGGCCAATTTTAAGTAATTGCACATGTTGGTTCGCATTCCCTGCTCTATAGCTTTTGGCATCGTAACTTCTATATTTGGTTTACATTCCCTGCTCTTTAGATCTAGCCATCATAACTTTATCTTGCTCAGTCGTTGTTACAAAAATTATGGCCTGCTACTATGTTGTTTGTGCCAATTTTTTACTCCATGAACATGTTGGCTTGCATTCCCTGTACTACAGGTGATGCCATTGTTTTGTATCTAGTTCATTGTAAGCTAACAAAGTAAGGACTTAGTTTGGCATGCTATCACTCTGCTATCTAGCCTGTAGTACAAATAAACTTGTCATACTACTAGATAATAATTTTGCGTGCCATCTTGTTCTTCAAAAGCTGCATTATTGACTTGTTTCTCTGACTTGGCATGACGCTCACATATGGAAAGCTGAACATATTGGTTTGCATTCCCTCTTATACAAGTTCACAGGTGATCCCACTATATGTATCTGGTCCATCCTAAGCTCCAGCATCAACTATCCTCTATGTGTTGCTCATTACAAGTTTATATCCCGAAACATCTTGATTTGCATCCCCTTCACTATAAGTTCAGGAGTATTATTTAGTTCACGGCCAAAATGAAGTAATTGCACTTGGCACATGTTGGTTCACATTCCCTCCTCTTTAGCTTTTGCCATCGTAACTTCTATTTTTGGTTTACATTCCCTGCTCTGTAGATGTAGCCATCATAACTTCATCTTGCTCAGTCGTTGTTACAAAATTTATAGCCTGCTACTATGTTGTTCATGCCAATTTTGTACTCCCTGAACATGTTGGTTTGCATGGGACTCGACAGTAGTAAGTCTGCTGTTTCATTCTAACATGCTCTGTTATATTGGCTGTTGGTATGCGGCATGCACTCTTTGTTTGCTTATTGTGCGCATTACAATGATCTTGTTATAACGACGAAATGATGAGTTCCAAATTCTTTGCCAAACAATATTGTAGTGTCATTGCCTTTCCATTGTTTGTCTTAACTTGTAATGTCTTTGTTTCAGATATAGGTGCTGCATGGACAACTTAAAAGATTGCCGGATCGCTTCATTGTATTGCTAGGTTTAATTACCATTCAATTTCTGGGTTAATATTTTTTTCAATGCCTTGCACTGATGTAATATTTAGTTAGTTTTTATAGTTCTTTCGTGCATTTTTTCTTTGGTGCTTGTGGTAAGTGAGGCTATCCGACAGAAATCAATGCTGCGTAAATATTCTCAGTATCACGAATTCCCATCCCTTAAACGGCCCAATTAAACGAAATCACATATGCCCGCAAAATCCTAAAGCGCATAGTATGCCGGCATATAAACAGCAACTAAACGGGCTGGCCACTTACTTCTTGGGCCAGCCCATTTGATTTACGGTGGACCCCACACACTAATTGGGATGGCCCACTTGCTTTAAGGTGGACCCCACCAACTACGGCCGGCCCACTAAATAGTTGGGCCAGCCCATTTGCTTTTGGAGGACCCACATAATAAATGGCCGGCCCTTTAAGAGAAAGTGGGACCCACTGTGTTTTGGCCCGGCCCAATATCTTGTTGGGCCGGCCCACTTGCTATATTGTGGACCCCACACACTAGATGGGGCCCTTTAACGAAAGTGGGGCCACTGTGCTTTGGGCCGGCCCACTATCTTGTTGGGCGGCCCACTTGCTATGGTGGTCCCACATGGTAAATGGGCCCTTTAAGTGGAAGGTGGGACCCACTGTTTTTGGCCCGCCCACTATCTTGTTGGGCCGCCCACTTTCTATATGGTGGACCCCACATACCAAATGGGCCGCCCATTAACGGGAATGTGGGACCCCTGTGTTTTGGCCGACCCGCTATCTTGGTGGGCGCCCACTATATGGTGGGCCCCACACACTAAATGGGGCCCTTTATCGAAAGTGGGACCCTTTGTGTTTTTGGCCGCCCTATTTTGTTGGCCGCCCACTTGCTATATGGTGGACCCCACATACTAAATGGGCCGGCCCTTTAACAGGATAGTGGGACCCACCATGTGTTTTTGGCCCGACCCGCTAGCTTGTTGGGCGGCACACTTGCTATATGGTGGACCCCACACACTAAATGGGCGGCCTTTTAACGGGAAAGTGGGACCTGTGTTTTTGGGCCACTTGCTTCTTGGGGCCCCGTTGCTGTAAGGGGGACCCACATGTTAAATGGGCGGCCCATTTAACTTTTGACCCGATCAACTTAGAGGTTAGGCCGGCCCACGTAACTAATGGACCAGCCCGCTATATAGTTGACCGGTCAAACTATGTCATCCCGGCCCGCTTAAGACGTGGGGCCTCGTGTGGGCCTACCATCTACCACGGGGTTTCGCGTTAACGCCGTTAGCGCGATTAACGGCGTCGCCACGTGTCGGTTGCATGACGTCGCAGTCAACGGGCTCCGAAACACTTCCGCAACGGTCCGATTTTCCGTGGCGGAAGGCGCCAAGCGCGACGGACCGAAAAATCGTCGTTGGACTTTGCTGACGCAGTTTCGACAACGGAACCCATATCGTCGGGTTAGGCCCATAGGCGAAAAATGCCCCTTAGTTGACGATTTTGGGACGTTGTCTATCAGAACTTTTCTTGTAGTGAGTAGGATTCCTGGGACACATCTTGTCAGCAGGAGGAATTGCCGTGGACCCCGCAAAGATCAAGACTGTTGCAGAATGGAAGGTCCCAACCACTCAGACCGAAGTCCGTGCTTTTCTTGGATTGGCGGGATACTACCGCCGATTCGTTGAAGGATTCTCGAGCATAGCAAGACCCATGACCCAACTGCTGAAGAAGGACAAGAAGTTTGACTGGACGGACAAATGTGAAGAGAGCTTCCAGAAGCTCAAGGCAAGACTGACGACAGCCCCAATACTAATCATGCCGGACATCACCAAGCCTTTTGACGTTTACTGCGACGCCTCCAAGATTGGTCTTGGATGTGTGCTGATGCAAGGAGGGAAAGTGATATCGTATCTGTCAAGACAACTGAAGCAGCATGAGCAGAATTACCCAACCCACGACTTAGAACTCGCAGCAGTTGTGTTAGCTTTGAAGGTTTGGCGTCATTACCTCATGGGAAATCGATGCGAGATTTACTCGGATCACAAGAGTTTGAAGTATATCTTCACTCAGAAGGAACTAAACATGAGGCAAAGAAGATGGATCGAGTTGATCAAGGATTACGACCTAGAGATTCATTACCACCCCGGAAAGGCCAATGTGGTAGCCGATGCTTTGAGCCGACAACCATGTCAGCTCAACTCCATGATCGCGGAAGAGCAACCTAGCCTGTATCAAGAGTTTGAACAGTTTAGACTGGAGCTGGTTAGCGAGGGTTATCTCGCCAGCATAGAGTTACAACCAACCTTGGTTAGTCAAATCAAGGAAGCACAGAAAGGGAATGCTAGCATCGACGGAATCAAGAACCAGATAGCTGCAGGAAAGGCACCGGGATTCACCGTAGATGAAGAAGGAGTACTTTGGTACAACGGACGCTTGTGCGTGCCGTCAGATTCGAGCTAAAGCAAGTCATTCGAAGGAAGCCCATGACACCCTTTATTCCATTCACCCCGGTGGTACCAAGATGTACCAGGACTTGAAGGAACAGTTTGGTGGCATGGAATGAAGCGAGAAATCGGGAGCTACATCGCCAAGTGTGACATCTGCAAAGAGTCAAGGCCGAGCATCAACGACCCGCAGGACTGCTACAGCCCCTGCAGATTCCCGAATGGAAGTGGGATTCGGTAGGAATGGACTTCATCACCGGACTGCCCAAGTCTAGCAAAGGAAATGATTCTATCTGGGTAGTGGTCGACAGGTTGACCAAAGTCGCCCATTTCATCCCCTTCAAGACCACCTACCAAGGACCCAAGCTGGCAGAATTATACATCTCCCGAATAGTCACCCTGCACGGAACCCCGAAGTCAATAGTGTCAGATAGAGGATCTCAATTCACCTCGAGATTCTGGCAGAAGGTACATGAAGGGCTAGGCACCCGCCTGAACTTTAGCACAGCATACCACCCGCAGACGGATGGACAGACTGAACGAGTCAACCAAATCCTTGAAGATATGTTGAGAGCATGCGTACTAGAGTATGGATCCAAGTGGGAAGATTGCCTGCCCTACGCCGAGTTTTCGTACAACAACAGCTATCAGGCCAGCTTGCAGATGGCCCCCTTTGAAGCATTGTACGGAAGAAAGTGCCGTACCCCTCTGAATTGGTCGGAAGTCGGAGAGAGCCAAGTGTTTGGACCAGACGTTCTCCGAGAAGCCGAAGAGAAGGTACACAAGATCCGGGAGTACCGAAGACAGCCCAGTCCAGGCAGAAGAGTTACGCCGACAAAAGACGCCGGGAAATGACCTTCGAGATCGGAGACTTTGTGTATCTCAAAGTATCCCCTCTTAAAGGAATGCAGAGATTCCAGCTTAGAGGAAAGCTTGCACCCCGCTATGTTGGACCCTTCAAAGTTCTTAGTCGCCGAGGAGAAGTATCTTATCAACTGGAATTACCGGAAGAAATGGCAGCGGTACACAATGTGTTTCACATCTCACTACTTCGCAAATGCTTGGAAGTACCAGAGAAGACCGAGGTCTTCAAGAACATTGATCACAGATCTGTGGATATCAACTCAGATTTGACCTACAGAGAAGTACCAATTCGCATCCTGGAGGAAGCTTTCAGAACTACTCGCACCCGGAGTATCAAATTTCTGAAGGTCCAATGGAGTAATCACACCGAAGAAGAAGCTACCTGGGAGAGGGAAGACTTCATGAAGACTGAGTACCCCAATCTCTTTAGTACCTAGTTTTCTTTAAGATCTCGGGACGAGATCTTTTGTAAGGGGGAAGGGTTTGTAACACCTCAAGTTTTTAACAATAAATAAAGAAGAGGAATTTCCAATACTCAATTTTGACAACAAACAAAAACTTTATTTACTCATATAGTGCTATATCTAGTCTCATGCATAGTATGTGTTTTTGGTGTGCTATTGCCATGATGAGTGTATTAGTATGGATCAATGTCACTTAAACCCTAAACCATGATCATATCATCTCAAGTTGAGAGAAATTTAAGAAATGCCAAATAACCAAAAACTCTCACATACACCTTAGACCAATTTTTCAAATCTTCAACCAAGGACACCAAGGCTTGATCCAATGCTTGTAAAACACTTATATAACAAAAACAAACATAAATGCATAGAAGAAACCAGATTCAAATCAAAGAAAAATTCAAATGGTACATACATATGATAATGGTCAATTTGGCCAAATATAAAATGTTGCCCTCTTTACACCCCTGGTTTGGAAGATTCTTAAACCAAACCACTCTAATTCTTTCCACCTCATCCAAGAGCATGTCAAGAGGAGCAACTTTGTGGTTGACCACCATGGTTGACTCTGCTTAGTTTGACTTGGGTAAATAAAACAAAATGCAATATGAGAGTAATGGGAAGATGAGCACTTTTTGGAATCCTTGCAAACCATCACTAAAATGACCACCACCACCATCATTAGATCACATTTAATATGTCTTTGAGCTCCACCAAAAATATTTCAAAAATTCAAATATTTTTCTCTTGCGGCCATTCTGTCGAACACCTGGCAGGCACAAAATAGATTTGATCACATTTGATTTTTATCCAACAGTTTATAGCATGAACCCTGGGTGAATCTTGTTGATCATTGCACCTGGAGTACTTCTCCATCATTTCCAGTACTAGCTTGTGCAAGTGGAGGCATGGAGGAACCCAAGCTCACCAATGGCAAGCTCATGCCGGCCACCATGCCATCTCTCTCTCTGGCTCGATTCTTCCCCCCTCATCATGTCTAGGAGGTAGCCCAGTACTTGGTGATCATCACACAGCACGGCCCAACGTCGCCAAGGCACGGCATTGGCCGCACCAAGCGTGCCCATGCGCGCCCAGGACATGCCACGGCATGCCAGTGCACGCGGTGAGCGCGCACTGGACGCGCCAGAGCATGGCGCCGTACCAACGCTCGAGCCCACGCCTATCTCCCATTCCCTGCACCGAGCATCCCCTCCAGTACCTCTACGCACTAGACGCACTCGAGCATCGCCGGAGGACCTGTCGCCGTCGCCACCGTCGAAGCCATGCCGCGGGTACTGCAGCACGATCATCAAGCGCTCGAGCCGTCCCGTCGCTCCCAGGACGCTTTCGCTGTACCCAGAGCCTCGCCATGCCGTCGCCAATCGAGTGCCGTCCTCGCCTTGCCCTTTGGAGCGCCGGAGAGGCCACGCCGTCGACGACCACTCACAGCACTCACGGCACCATCTCCCCTCTATAAATAGAGACCTCCCGCGGCCTTCTCCTTCACACCAACACGATCGCCTCACCTCACTGCTTCTCCTCGACCAAACCATTCACCCAATCGTCGCCGGAGTCGCCGGAATTTGGAGCTTGAAGCCGCCGGAGCCCGCAGATCGCCATCGTCGATTCACGCCGCCCCGAGCCTCGCCACTGCTACCAGGAGCTTCCTCACCGTCGACAACACCGCCTCGCACCCTCTAGAACCTCGCGGGAGCACCGGTATGCCCTCCGACCCCCTAGGCTCGCCGCCAGACACTCGGCCTCTCGCCGGAGAAGACGACGATCGTGCACCGCACGATCGCGTTCTGATCCAACGCACCGCGTTAATCCTTACCGTTTCGGGTTTTATGAGAGACTGACTGGTGGAGCCCACCATGTCAGGCGGCCCGCGCGTGGGCGACACGCTGCTGGGCCGGCCCAAATCTTTTTAGCTCATTAGCCCACGTAGCCTTCCCGCCAAGCCCATTTATTTCAAATTCTATTTTCTGTTTAAATTCGAATATGCTCACAGATGCTTTTTCAAATTTAAATACAACAAAATCCACTGAACCAAATTTAGTAAATTTTATATATTTGGAAAGCTTAGGAAATTATCTAAACAATGCCACTAGCCTCACTTCCAAATTATTTGTAGAATTTAAATGATAAAAATAACAAGGCAGAGCCTTTTCCAACTTCAAATAAATATTAAAAATTATCTATAAATGATTTTAAGTTAATTCCAACTCACATAAATCACATTTGATACCCTTTAATTATTTATGCAAAAATATAGAGTAGTTGTTATGCATAATCATGAACTAGAATTAAATAATGGCTATGTAGCTATTTCTAGTTCATTTAAACCACCTTAAATTAATTATAAAATAGTATGAGAGCTATTCTCTCATTTAAATTGTGATCTCAAGTAATTCAAATAGAGGTACTGACTTTGGTCTAATAAACCTCATACTTGGTTATTTAGAGATATTAAATTATGAGCATGCTAATATTAAAATGCATGAGGTGTAGCACCTCATTTAAATTGTCACTCTCAAATAATAGATATGAAGTGTTGACCTTGGTCAACTAATACTCATACCTTATTATTATTTGAAGAGATTAAAACTTAATAATTTTAATGAGAGGGAATTATCTCCTCCAAGACATTAAAGAGAAATCTTAATAAATAACTATAATGAGAGGAAATTATTTTTCTTTAAAACAAGGAATTAAATCATCATTCTAATAAATTGTGATGTTAGCATATCCTTGTGTGCAATTTGGTGTGTGCTTAGCTTAGCACTTAATTGTGTGTAGTGATCGTTATACTTGTATTCGTATATAGACGCTAGTCTCGAGGAGTACCCGGAGGAGGAAGGCTACAACCAGGAGGAGGAGGAAAACTTTGACTCCTACCCCAACCAAGGCAAGCTAATACTCTTGCAAGCCACCTTAATGCAAAGCTCTTCATGAGCAAGGCACTATTACATATTACTTTATGCTTAAAGATCCTATCCCATGTTTTTTACTTGGATTTATTTCAAGTATTGTTCTTTAAAGCACTTTTGATTCATGATTCACTTGGTTTAGAATAGAACAAGAGTGTCAAGGTTAGCATAAGCAAATCAAGCTAGATAGAACCCCCTCATGATTAGATGCTATTGCAAAATAAATAAAATTGACTACTCTAGATGGGAACATTGGATGATGATGGTGAAATTATGAAAGAAATATTGAAGGTGAATATGACCAAGAGAAGATGGTGATTTTTGATTAAAAACTGATGATGGTTGGATGCGATACCTTTCCAATATACAAGTACCCCCACAATACCTGATTATGGGTAGGGTCTAACTAGAAGTTTATATGTCTTAGTATGGGTTCCCTCTAAACAAGCGTCATAGGGGTTACGCCGAGGCTGCCTCCGAGGAATGTGAAATGACGTGAATTGTCCGGCCCAAGCCCTGTGCAGTTCCCGGGTTAACAGTTGGTTTTCACCGGGAGGCCAAGCTCATGGGGAGAGGTGCCTATACTAGGGGGTGTAAATGAAAGGTTAGGGTTGATGATCCGCGTACTGAGTTACGATTATTCAGAGTTGTCTCTGACGGATGTAATCAAATGTTGTGGCACAAGTGTGCAACCTCTGCAGAGTGTTAAACCTATTCGAATAGCCGTGTCCACGGTTACGGACGATTGGAAAGGCCATACTGTTCCGTTGTCAGAACTTGCCTTACAAAGGATTGATGTTTTTGAACGGTGACTTGACTTGTTGAAATACACCACCAAGGTGGTGGGAATGACACTAATGTTCCCACTTGAGTTAGTCTAGAGATTCAAGCATCTTTACTAAATACTTGCAAAATAAACTTGGCTTTATGCAAATAAACCTAGAGCTTAGTAACCATTAATATTGATAATTACTTACATTAGTGTTAGTTTGCGAGTACTTAAGTACTCATGGCTGTGTCCCTGGCTATTCCAATGCCAGACTTTGAAGAGGAGCCCCTGTACGAGGAGGACGGTCAACAAGACGTCTACCAGAACTAGGATGCTTCTAACGTCAAGCGTTGGCCTGTGGATAGATAGTTCCACCTACTACGACGCTTCCGCTAGTTATATATGTTCGTTGATCGTTTAGATCAACTATTTGTGTAATCTTGAATAATGTAATATATGGTGTAAGACTTTATGTGTTGTAATAAATGATGACTCTATGGTATTCAACTATTATGTCTCGCAACAACAATATTCTGGGATTGCGATGTATGACATAATAGGCATCCGGACTTAAAAATCCGGGTGTTGACATGACAGGCAGTCGGGTCGAGGTTGAGGGCGGGCCTGCGGCGGCGGTCGTTCGGGGGCTCGGGGCGGCGGCGGTCGTTCGGGGCTCGGGGCGGCGGCGGTCGGTCGGGGCTCGGGCGCTCGGCCGCTCGGGGGCAGGGAATCGCGACCTGGGGCTGGGAGAAGGGAGCCTCCGAGGTCCGAGCCTGGAATCGCTCGTGAGTCGTGACCTCGACTCCTCGTCTGGGTACACTTGGGCTAATTGGGCTTTTTCTATGGGGTACTCAATTTTTTTTCACGAATTCTGGGTGGGCCACGGCCCCCTCGGCCCCCCCGCTGCGTCCGCCCATGCGTACGGGGCCCTTCACGAAGAACAGCCAGCGCGGCTCGGGAGGAAGGAATAGCTCGGGATAATAAGAAGAGGGAGCGAACCGGTACGATGGTAATTGAAGTATTAAGGGGTTTGGTGGGAGGGTAAAACCGTCCAAAAAAATATTTGACGAAAATTTTGACAGAAACCTTAGCTTCTTTATTATTAGGTATAGACTAGCAAAAGTGCCCGTGCGTTGCGACGGGTTAAACTTAAATATGTATCTTTCCCTTATCTGAAAATATAGACTCGGGCATCGACGGCAAGGTCAAAGTCACCATGTTGATATCGAGATAAGTTGAGCGCGTTGATGAGGCAAAGCTGGTGTCATACCTAGGGTAGTACTCATGATTTCCAAATTTAAGAGGAATGCCTTCAAATGTATTCTCCATGGTTTCCAATTCATCACTTGAGGGAGGCTTGTTTCTCCACCAAATTGAACATATAAAAAATTAAGACAACAATGTCAACCACAATATACTGGTCTGCCCAAATCATGTGTTGTGACAATCATGAGTGACACTGTACTATTGCAACAAAGAGATCGGCCGATTGTAAATCCGCTTAGAAACTATAAAATTCCAAAAATTTAATCTAAGTGCAGTTTAATAACATGTTATTAATTGTACTATTGCAAGAGATAATACATCTTCATCGAAAAAAGATATATCCATGTTGTGGACAGATGCAAAACAAATAATATGTCATATTCACATCATGTATGCCTTAATGCATGAAAGTTTGAGAGCATATATGTGCAAGGGGCAGTCATATGAGTTTCATAAAAGATACTATAAAGATTGCCCGCGCGTTGCGGCAGATTTATTATTACTAAATATTATT
Source organism: Lolium multiflorum (assembly GCA_030979885.1). Taxonomy (NCBI): domain Eukaryota; kingdom Viridiplantae; phylum Streptophyta; class Magnoliopsida; order Poales; family Poaceae; genus Lolium; species Lolium multiflorum. Next base: position 13,445,602 of record CM061750.1, on the reverse strand, counting down.
TTACTGGAGCGCAACTGCCATCGACAATATTTGAGAATATATTTGAGAATATTTGCATAAGCATAGAGTCAGGGATAAGCATGTAGATAGTTTGTCAAGATGGATTGACACTTTGCTGTAATCTTTTATTCCTTTTTCTCCTTGTAAACTTTTGTACAGTTGCTTTTTGGTTTTAATAAAATACTGTGGAGCATAAGCTCTACAGTCATGGCTCAAAAAAAAAATATTTGAGAATATACTTTTATTAATTTTCAAGTGTAACACTCCTAAATTGCATATATGAGGATATTTTTGGTAATAAATGTGAGGTGTGTAACAATGTCCATAAATCTCAGTAAGCTAACTTGCTTTTTAACAGTTTTTTACTTGCCCGTTGTAATTTCGACGAAAATCGAAGGCAATAAATAATGGACAAATAGGGAGCTCTATTTTTTATTGTTAGGTATATAGGAAATATGTCAATGCGTTTCTATGGTTATTGGTATATCTTGAAGAATATCACAAAATCAGTTTTTCTCTTAGTGGAAAAAGAAGAAAGTCCACTTTTCATCCTTCAACTTTACGAAAAGTCCACGTTTCGTCCTAAAACTTATTTTTGGTTCAAAGTAGACCCTAAACTTCCCTAATCGATCACTAAGACGGTTCCAAGGATTTAATGTCGATACCCAGACCGACATGCTAAAAAAACCAGAGATTAATCACGTGTAGACTGAACCAAGTTGAACCGGTCTGACCGCACCAGTGCTCAAAATCCCAAATCTCATGGTCGTCAACCTCTACCTGCCCCCTCTGCTCCGCCTGTAAACTCGATCTAGGGCGTCCGGGTACACGCACCCGCCGACGCTCGCGGAGGAAACCACCACGCCTCCCGCTCCCCTAGCGCCATCCAGTAATGTGGCAAACTTCTGGCCGACGCTGACCCATGACGAGGTCGCCGCGGCCTTCGGCGCCTTTGCGGAGGTCCTTCAGGTCAGGGTCGCACGCGTCATCGTCTGGTTCCACGAGCCGGCCGCCGCGGGGGCTGGGGTGGACGCTCTTGACGCGCGTCTCTGACGAGCATCTCCCTTGCTGGACGGGGTCGCACCCCTGCCGTCTTGCTGGATGCTTTGCCGGACAAGATGCGCGCCCTGTGGAGCGACTGTGTTGTTGGTGTCGTCCCTCAACCTCTGTTTCCTCAGCATGAAGAGGATCTTCTTCCCGCCCGGCAGCAGCAAGGTGGCGACATTCAACAGTCCCTCCCTCCAGTAGCTATGCTGCTTCGGCGGCTCCTCGGCTCAACCGCAGAGCAGGGTCGAGTTCCTTGCCGGCATGGACACGCTCCGCCGGCTGTCAGGATACTAGAAAATGTACATCATGTGTTTGTTGATCTTCTATTCGTTTGCTGACAGAAGATGAGATGTATTCTACCTGCAATGTGTGCTGAGAACCCATGTACTACTATTAGTTTGTCTGAAATGAAATTTAGTTCTGAGAATCGTACTAGTGCAATGTTTGCAATGTGCTCACTTCATTACATTGTGCATCTGAGAGCTTCACAGCAGATACAGTTCGTGCGTGCGTACAGTGAAAATATTGGATTTATTATTGACCTCTTATGTGGAGCTTTGATCAGTTTCTTGAATTACCTGCTTTGCTAATGACAATTTTCTTCTTTGATGGGGTTATTACTAATTTCCAATAATTTGATCAGCTTCTTTGAATTATCTTGCTAACGACAATTTTCTTCTTGGCACATTCAGAAGTTAGTTGTAACACTGGCAGCGAAATATATAGCATAGATTAACGAGGATTCAGTAAGAAAAGCTGCCTAAATTTATCTCTGGTTTGAACAACTTGAATTTAATCGATGAAGTAGCAACCATAACAAGCATAACTAAAAGTTTGTAACAAACTTGGAACTGATTCTTCTTAATAACTCTAATCTTCTTGGAGCAGCAATGGTAGAGGCTTCTTCTTAATTTTGTTGCTTCGGTCTAGTACACAGGTGCTTGCACCAGCACTCCCAGTACTACCACTCCCATGATTGATATGTGTTACAGACGAAGAAGCTTGTGAGGAAGCAGGGCCAAGTTGCAATGCTGGTTTGGCAGTACCTACTTCCCTCTTTCTCTTCTGAGGATGATGTGAAGTCTACAAATTCAATCAAGTACATGTTAGATAAAGCATATATTACAGACAAGTAAACATACTGCTATATATGTGAAACATAGGATAATGTGTACCATATCTTTATCATGCATATGTTGAGTTGATGGTTCTGCTGTAGTAGATGCTGCTGCAGCTGCCTTCTTTTGCTCACAAGTTTTCTTATTGTGCCCGTATTCTTTGCAACGAGAACATTTTATCCTTGTACCAGCCCTTGACATCTTTGAAGCTTTTGAAATTTTTGGTTTTTCATGTGGTTCCCTCCTCCTCTCTCCACTAGGCCTACCAGGCATTACACCATACATTGGTGGAAGTGGCCTTGGCCTGTCAGAGATTGGCCAGCTAGGCATGCCCTCAATTGGCTCCAAGCAATGGTCATATATATTTTTGAAGCACTCTACGGTATAGCACTTGGCAATGTATGTGTCAACACTTTGACCACTATAGAATATGCATGACAGGGCATGAGGGCATGGCAGCCCAGAAAGTTGCCAGTACCGACAACTGCAAGTCTTTTCTATAAGATTAACAGTGTATCCATGACCAAAGTATTTTACCTCATACCCATCTTTTCCATTCCACATGGCAGGACAATTACCGGACTGTAGGATCCAAGTCTTAATTTTCTTGGAAATGATTGGACAAATATCCTGATGCCATCTACCACACTTTGATCTTTGTTGTTGGATCCTTACCATCACCTTCTTTCTAATCACTTCAAGCATGCTTATGATTGGCAGATATCTAGCGCCAACTATCCAGTTGTTAAAAGATTCACAAATATTGTTATCCACTGAATCACAGTTCGATCCTAGCTTGAACCAAGCTCTACACCAATGCATTGGATCAGTCTTCATGATTGCCTTAGCACCATCAACTGTCTTTTGAGCTAGCTTTGCTTTGTGGTAGTTGAACAACACCCTACATGGTGCTTTCGCAATTCTCCAGAAATTCTTCTGCCACTCCTTCTCCCTGTAAGTCTTCCTCCAATTAGCATAAATGTGCCTTGCACAATTTCTGTGCTCGGCTCTTGGGGCCCAATTTTTTACTGCATTGATTATGCCCTTCTGTTGATCTGATATAAAAACCCAACTTTCACAGTCTCCAACTGCAATATCCCGGAATAAGAGAGAGCAGAACCAGTCCCAAGTATCATTGTTTTCCTTCTCGACGACAGCCCAAGCCAATGGATACATCTGGTTGTTGCTATCCCTTCCTAATGCACAAAGAAGCTCACCACGGTTGCCACCCTTGAAGAAGCACCCATCCAGTCCTACAACTTTCCTACAACCAGCCATGAAACCCCTTTTGCAAGCAGCGAAACAGATATAAAATCTCTGAAAGACTGGCTTGTCTTGATTAGGATCAAGCTTCACAATCACTGTACTTCCTGGATTACTCCTTAGTAGCTCTGCCTGGTAGTCAAATACCCTGGAATATTCACCATTGATTGCATCAACAAGCTTATCAATCACAATCTTCTTAGCTCTCTTGCATTTAGATATATGCACATCTGCTAGCATCTCCTCTTGAACAGTCTGTTGTAGGCTCTCCATCTTCCAGGTGGGATTGGCTCTTAACATTTTCTCATACTTCTCCGCTATCCTTCTAGCTGTAACCATCTTGTTGTCTCTCCTCGGAGGGCACCAATGTTCGTTGTTGAAGGTGCTAATTTGCCAGCTGCTAGTCCTTGTGTTTCTAGACAACAACATAACCCAAGGACAGTTGGTCCAAGTGCATTTAACTCTGACCCTACCCAGATCATTCTTTACAAACTTAAAAGCCCTCTTCTCGGCTAAACCATGCTTGATTATTGCCCTCCTAAATTGCTTCCTTCCCCTAAACCTCATCCCAAGAGCAAAATAAGGCACATCCGCTTTGCTATTATACCGAGGAAGGTCTTCATTGTTTCTTACCAATTCTCCATCACTTTGCTCATCATAAGAAGCTTCATCCTCACTACTGTCATAGTATGGAGTGTCATTACTCTCATCTGATAAATCTTCATCATCTGATTTTGAGGGAGGAAGCACCGAATGTCCCTCAAAAATAAAATCATCCAGGTCAACTGCCTTTCCCGTCTTCAATTTTTTCTTGAACTCCTTGAACTTCTTTTTGATGGAAATTGCTTCATCATCCTCATCAGATGCTTCACTATCTACAGGCATATACTCAGAATCTGAGCTTGAACCATCTCCATCTAGCACCACACCTTTTTGTTTGGCAAGATCAATGTCTAGTTGTTTCTTCTTGCTTTGTACATCTTCATTCCTTACAACTATCTCATCCTCATAGTTGCTGCCATCTGTGTCTTCAGTCACACACATCACGGGCTCAACGAATATTTCTGCCACCTCTCCAGCTGTAACAATATCTGAAATACCTTTGCAGCCCTCGTCATCAATAATAGTCTTCAAACCATCAAATAGTTGCCTCCCAGGATTCAACCAATGAAGATATTGAGCTTCATTGTATGTTGGAAGGTGACTTTTAAGGTGCCCAATCAGCTCCAAATATGACATTTTGTCACGCTTAATGAACGACGACGCCACAGTACCACCAACATAGGTCAGACTCCTTGTTGCACTAAAAAATTCCCCATTGTAATGATATCTGATATGAAGGAACTCAGAGTTGTCCATGCCAATACCTATTCCAGAGATAAGATAAATAAAAAAATCAGTCAATAATTTAAAACCGTGTGAAAGGTTAAACCAAAATTGCAGCAAAACCACACTATTGATCTGCATAGATGTCAGTCGCCACTACATCACAATCAAACACCCAATTAACTTTGAGCTAATTAACAACTTATACACGTCTAGATCCATTCAATGAAAAACAATATCTTATTTCAAAAGAAAATCAAGGGGCATATTAAGAGAACCTAGTTGCAGTTCTAATCATACACGTACAGAATTTTTCACGTAGATGGAATAAAACTACCATATCTAATTCCAGTGCAAACAAATTCAAAAGAAATCAAGGTGAGATGGAAAGAACCTACGTCTTGTCTTAATCATATAGATCGTACAGAAGTTTGCATGTAGACGAACCTTCAGTTCACCCAGTATCGGACACCTTGCGATCTCTTTTTCTTTCTCTGCAGGTGGGATGGAGCGGCTCTGTCAGGTTTCACCTCCAGAGCGACGACGGTGTTTCAGCGTTGCAAGGGGCGACGACGGCGTGTGGCTGGCGGCGCTGCAGAGGGCGACGTGGGCGTGGGAAAGAGATGAGATCAGACTCCACGAGAATCACGAGAGCGATTAAGGGAGGTTTCCTTCTTTTTCGCTTGCACGTTCGGTTCAACCATCTAACGCTGATCCGGTTCACTTTGGTCCAGTTAGATCGGGCAATATGTGATTTTTGATAACCCGGTGCGCACATCGGCATTAAATCCTTGAAACCGTATTAGTGATCGATTTAGGAAGTTTAGGGTCTACTTTGAACCAAAATAAAGTTCTAGGACGAAACATGAACTTTTCGTGAAGTTGAAGGATGAAAAGTGGACTTTCTTCGTGGAAAAAAGATCCGTGGACTTACAGGAGTTTTTTTTTTTTTGTCATGTTGCTCTCAAGAATGGAGGATTGTCACAACAGATTCTGCCACAGCCATCAGTCAAAATTTCACATTCAAAAAGCTCAAGATGCTCTTATCTTCCGCCACGTATGTCTGACCTACCAAAATAGATAAAGTAGTTAATTTTGCGAAAAAAGTATATGAACCATACAGAGTTATAGGTAACCATGTCATCAAGCATCATTTGGATCAAGGCCGCAAAACCGGTGTGGTCATCACCGTTTTTTGATACAAAGATGCTAGAATTTAGTATTGATAATTGTTGTAACAATATATAACATGGCCCTACATGATTTGCGATCTTAAGATCTAGAAAGGGCATTACGAAGGTAAAATACCTCGAATAAATCATTCGGAATATTTTTACTATATTTCCAGCACCTGACTTCTTTTTTCATATTGTCCCTATTCAGTTTGAGCATTCTCAACAATAGTACTTCCTTTAGTAGAGAGCTTCTGATGTTCGGCTGTATCCCATTCCCATGTGAGCTCAAAGGCCTTTTTTTCAGACGGATAGGCTAAAACGGCAACACTATAATTCTCAGAACCTGTGAACTCTACATATATACGATAGTTTCATAAAATCCAAAACCTTATTCCGATTCTTCTATCCGTTTTTCCACATCAGTAATGTCCCAGTCAACATTATTGTACTACCTCTGTCCATAAATAGATGCCAAAAGTTTATCTAAATTTGAATGTATCTAGTCACGATTTAGTGTATAGATACATCCGAATTTAAATAAATCTTTAGCATCTATTTATGGACGGAGGAAGTAGAACATTTGAATAAATACGTTGTCTCCAAGGAAGACCGCAAACTTGTATAGGAAAATTCTTCCGCATTCAACATCCGATAGGTTGCAGGTTGTTTTGAATTCAGATTATAGAATATATCTTCTGTATGCCGGCCCCTGACACAAGTTGTATATTACTCAATGGCCTATGAGACATGATTTTCTCAGAGCTTCTACTTTTGAAGATCTTCCTACACATCTATTCCTCAAACCTAAATGGTGTGTCCCTTAGAAAGAAGCATCATGAGATCAATGAATTGGGATGCGAATATGTGGCTTCTTCTCATCCATATGTATATCATACCAGTTACTATCGTTGTATTGTCCGGCACAGAGGCTCCCTTGCTTATCCATCGTGTGGTTCTCCTGTTCTTGTACGCCAACAAGTTCATATACCTCTGTTGATCGTGCTTCTAGTCCTGCGGCGTCTTCCACCACTGCGCCCGTCACACCACGCACGTCTCCGCCCCCTCGCCGTGGACAGAATTCCGGCGCATGCTGCACATCAGCAGCGACGCATGTCATATGTCATGTTTCCGCAGCGCAGGCTGCACCTTCGAGCAGCCATCCGGACGATGCCGCAAAGGCGTCCTGCCAGCGCTAGTTGGCGTTGGTGGTAGCTGTGGCCGCCTAGGCAGATCACATCTTGTTGAACCCCTGTCCGCGCGCAAGGCCCAGCCGGCTAGCATGTCCGGGTACGTGGGCAAGCCGACGAGCGCGATCTGACTGCCGGAACACTTCCTACTCCATGTCGGTCTTACTGAAAATCTCAGCCGTGGCTAGTTGGCTTCGAGTTGCCGCTTCCTTGCGTCGATCCGATCGGCCAGGATGTCAGGTCGTCCTCCTTGCCCGCCATGGCTTTGGATCAGAAGAACAATGGATCGCAAGTTGCAGGTTACTGCCTATGAGGTCAATGTCTTGAGTTGAGGATTGAGGATTCCTTGGTCACCGTGGGTATGGTAGCTTGTCCTCGTCCATCTTGCCGATGTCGGGCTCGGGGTGCCGGCGGCCAGGTTAGCTAGCAATAGGCCGCCACGAGAATTCCATATCGATCTGATTCTCATTCCCGAACCCTATTCGTCTCTCCTCAAACAGGATCGTGGGATTGGGCTGCTTTTTATGGTTTGACCGTGCGTGAACCGGTACTGTGGTGGCACTTTGATGTATTATGCGATTTGGTGGGAGGGCAAAACGGTCCAAAAAGAAGCGTTGACGAAACTTTTTTGCAGAAACCTTAGCTCCTTTATTATTAGGTATATAGATGAGAAATCTGCGACGAATTGAAACTGGACGAAATAGGCCGTTAGACGGATCCTTGCAAATCATCTTGCCAGGTGGGGTCCAGCCGTCAGGCGCTATCCTTCAAAAAAAGAGAACGTCTAACAATTACACATGAAGAAAGAAATCCGTGACGAATTCACTTAAGAGGAAATAGGCTGTCAGAACCAGCCGTTAGACGGAGCCTTCCATACCGATATGACAGGTGTAGTCCATGCAAGGACGTTGCCGTCGTTGAAAAAAATACATCAAGACGGCCCGCGACAAAATCTACAACGAATCTACTAGAACGAAATGGCATGCGACGAAATCCGCGACGGTTTTTTTTTTTTTTTGATGCCTCTTGATCGGTGGTACAGCTGTAGTATCTGAACTCGTGTACTAACGCACACCACACGCACACCGCACGCACACACACCCTAGTACACAAGCTAGACCTACAACTACACACACGGAGCACGCGTGTTTTGAGCTCTGACAGTTATGGCACGAGGGAGGCGCCGAAGATTTTATTTTACTGTTCCTAGTGAACAGTAACGCTAACACTGTTCCTAGAGAACAGTGCGCGGGGTGAGACACACCGGAAATTCGCTCCCTGAGGGAGTCGAACCCGGGCGGGCTGCGTGCACGACGGCAGCGCAAGCCACCCGACCACTGGTCGGTTCTCAATCCGCGACGGTTCGGCATGGGACAGAAATGTCTTAACAGGCTGCTTGGCCTAGGACGAAAATTGCGATGAATCTAATTGACGAAATGAAGAAACGTCGCGTGTAACCGTGGTTTTGGCCCTCAACCAGCCGTGCAACGAAAAGAAATAATTCTTTATAGATCGGCGGCCTTTCTGGGATGAAATTGTTAGAGTATATATCTGTATATTGTATTTTTCTCGTATGTTAGGGAGCTTCCTGCATATTTGTGCATGTACATGTACTATATATTATGGCCTTTGGCCCCTGGTAATACAACAATCATATTGCCCTAACATGGTATCACAGCAAAAATTGGTCCTCTAGTCTGTACGGCCGCCGTTGCCGCTTGTTCCGGTCGTCGTCTCTCGTTCGCCGTCGCCGCCGCCGGCCCTCCTCCGCGCCGGCCCTCTTCACCACCGGCCTTCTCCGCCCCGGCCCGGCCGTCCACGCGCCTCCGCCGCCGGCAGCCGCCGTCCGCCGCCGGTTCCCCTCCCCCGGTTGACCGTACCACCCCCGGCTGCCCGCCCGTCCCGCCGCCAGTCGAGCCCGTCCCTGCTGCCTCGTCTCGCAGGCGTTTCTTTCGATCGGGTTGATTCCGATCTGAGTTGAAAAAAACCAGAGGGAGATATGTCTTCCTCGTCGGGCTATGTTGCGATTCCTCGCTGCCCGGTGATCTTTGATGGCGCGAATTACCCTGATTTCGCTGCCTTCATGCGCGTCCACATGCGCGGTCTTCGTCTTTGGGGTGTGCTTTCTGGCGAGGTCTCCTGTCCGCCGCGCCCCGTTGCTCCTACGGTGCCTGTTGCACCGCCGCCCGTTGCCCTTGCCCCTGATGCTACTCAGGCGGATAAGGATGCAGCCAAGAGTGCTGATGATACTGCTCTGGCTGATTATGACCGGAAGGTCCAGGACCACTCTACTGCCGTTGCGACTTACCGGCTGGATCTGACTGACTACACTCAGTGGATAGATGAGGATGCTCGTGCTGCTGCTGTTCTCACCTCCAGTGTTCTGCCTCAGTATGCTGCTGAGTTCATGGGTCTTCCCACTGCTGCTGCTTAGTGGGCTTTTCTTCGTCAGCGCTATCAGCCGTCTGGGGATGCTCTTTACCTGTCTGTGGTCCGCCAGGAGCATGCCCTTCAGCAGGGTGATTCTACTATTGATGAGTTCTACACTCAGAGTGCTGCTATTTGGCGTCAGCTTGATTCTCTTCGTACAGCTGTGTGTGCCACCTGTCCCTGTTGTCTGACTGTGCGCGCGGATCTGGAGTTTCAGCGCGTTTTTGAGTTCTTGTCGCGGCTCCGTAAGGAGTTTGAGCCGCGCCGTGCACAGCTGCTTGCCCGTGGTCGTGTTCCGCTCTCTGAGGTACTGGCTGAGCTTCGTGCTGAGGAGACTCATCTTCGTGGTGTTGGTCTTCTTGAGGTTCCCTCTGTACTTGCTGCTCGTGGCCCTCATGTGCCGTCTGCTCGTGGTCCTTGATACGTCTCCAACGTATCGATAATTTCATATGTTCCATGCTACATTATTGATGATATCTACATGTTTTATGCACATTATATGTCGTATTTACACATTTTCTGGAACTAACCTATTAACAAGATGCCGAAGAGCGATTCTTGTTTTCTGCTGTTTTTGGTTTCAGAAATCCTAGTAAAGAAATATTGTCGGAATTGGACGAAATCAACGCCCAGGTTCCTATTTTGCCGGAAGCATCCAGAACACCCGAGGCCGTCAGAGAGGGGCCACGTGGGACCCACACATGGTGGCGGCGCGGCCGGCCCTGGCCCGCGCCGCCTGTCTGGCCACCGGACCCCCTCCGAGGCTGCCCTTTCGCCTACTTAAAGCCTCCGTCGCGAAATCCCCAGTACCGAGAGCCACGATACGGAAAACCTTCCGAGAGACGCCGCCGCGAATCCCATCTCGGGGATTCGGAGATCGCCTCCGGCACCCTGCCGGAGAGGGGAATCATCTCCGGAGGACTCTTCATCGCCATGATCGCCTCCGGAGTGATGAGTGAGTAGTTCACCCCTAGACTATGGGTCCATAGCAGTAGCTAGATGGTCGTCTTCTCCTTATGTGCTTCATTGTTGGATCTTGTGAGCTGCCTAACATGATCAAGATCATCTATCTGTAATACTATATGTTGTGTTTGTCGGGATCCGATGGATAGAGAATACTATGTTATGGTGATTATCAATCTATTACTTATGTGTTGTTTATGATCTTGCATGCTCTCCGTTATTAGTAGAGGCTCTGGCCAAGTTTTTACTCTTAACTCCAAGAGGGAGTATTTATGCTCGATAGTGGGTTCATGCCTTCATTGACACCTGGGACAGTGACAGAAAGTTCTAAGGTTGTGATGTGTTGTTGCCACTAGGGATAAAACATTGATTCTATGTCTAAGGATGTAGTTGTCGATTACATTACGCACCATACTTAATGCAATTGTCTGTTGCTTTGCAACTTAATACTGAATGGGGTTCGGATGATAACCTGAAGGTGGACTTTTTAGGCATAGATGCAGTTGGATGGCGGTCCATGTACTTTGTCGTAATGGCCAATTAAATCTCACTATATTTATCATATCATGTATATGCATTGTTATGCCATTCTCTATTTTGTCAATTGCCCGACTGTAATTTGTTCACCCAACATGCTTTTATCTTATGGGAGAGACACCTCTAGTGAACTGTGGACCCCGGTCCTATTCTTTACATCGCATACAATCTACTGCAATACTTGCTTTACTGTTTTCTTGCAAACAATCATCTTCCACACAATACGGTTAATCCTTTGTTACAGCAAGCGGTGAGATTGACAACCTCACTGTTTCGTTGGGGCAAAGTACTTTGGTTGTGTTGTGCAGGTTCCACGTTGGCGCCGGAATCCCTGGTGTTGCGCCGCACTACATTTCGCCACCATCAACCTTCAACGTGCTTCTTGGCTCCTACTGGTTCGATAAACCTTGGTTTCATACTGAGGGAAACTTGCTTCTATACGCATCATACCTTCCACTTGGGGTTCCCAACGGATGTGTGCATCTACGCGTATCAAGCTAAATTTCCGCCGTTGGGGAGATCAAGACACGCTGCAAGGGGAGTCTCCACTTCTCAATCTCTTTACTTTGTTTTTGTCTTGCTTTATTTTATTTACTACTTTGTTTGCTGCACCTAAACAAAATACAAAAAATTAGTTGCTAGTTTTACTTTATTTACTGTCTTGTTCTCAATATCAAAAACACAAAAAAATTAGTTACTTGCATTTACTTTACTTAATTCATCATGTTTCCTTTTAATTTTACCACAAAAGACATACCAGTAGGACGTGGGTCTATAGTTGGGAGAAATAATATAGAAGAATTTTTCAATCATGTTAGTATTACTGAAGATTTTGAAGATAGACACTTGGTAGAACTTGCACCTACCTATGAAATTGCTGCTGCTGCTTTAGTTCGAATGTTGGAAACTAAATTTGTTAATCTCAATCCTATAATACAACACATGTTTCTTACACTCGGTGATATGGAAGAAGGGGAAAAGAAAGATTTTGTTTTAGAAACTCTTCTTAGAGAATTTGGTGGTCTAGCAAGAGAGGCTAGAAAGGTCTTTGCTAAATTTAATATGCTAGGTTCTCATACTAATTTTGTTGGTCTCCTTGAAAAAATGGACATGGATAGAATAAGGTACACTAATAATATTGATGATGGTGGGGAGATCAAAGCACCAATACCATGTAAACTCCTAGCTATGAATGATGCACTAGAAAATAACTATGCTTGGCTTGTTCCTGAAAATTTGTTCGATGAGAATAGCAAGCCCAAGACTAATGAAAAGGGAGACGCTGAAACTTATGTATCCAATATACTATGCTTGGTTGAGAAAACTCCAAACCCCGCTGAAGATGTTTCATCTCTTGATAATACTTGATTTGCACTTTCTGCGCCTAGCTGAAGGCGTTAAAGAAAAGCGCTTATGGGAGACAACCCATGTTTTTACTACAGCACTTTGTTTTATATTTGAGTCTTGGAAGTTGTTTACTACTGTAGCAACCTCTCCTTATCATGTTTTTGTGCCAAGTAAAGTTTCTATGTTAAAGTTGATGTTATATTTGGGATCGCTGCGCAGAAATAGCATTGCTGTCTGTCACGAATCTGGGCCTAAGTCTCTGTAGAAAATTCGAAAAAATCTGCCAATTTACGAGCGTGATCCTTAGATATGTACGCAACTTTTATTAGTTTTGAGTTTTTCCATTTGACCAAGTCTGGTGCCATTTTAAAATTCGTCTTTACGAACTGTTCTGTTTTTGACAGATTCTGCCTTTTATTTCGCATTGCCATATTTGCTATGTCGGATAAATTTCTTTGATCCATTAATGTCCAGTAGCTTTGTGCAATGTCCAGAAGTGTAAAGAATGATTGTGTCACCTCTCAATATGTGAATTATTAATTGTGCACTAACCCTCTAATGAGTTTGCTTGAAGTTTGGTGTGAAGGAAGTTTTCAAGGGTCAAGAGAGGAGTATGATATACTATGATCAAGAGGAGTGAAAGCTCTAAGCTTGGGGATGCCCCGTGGTTCACCCCTGCATATTTTAAGAAGACTCAAGCGTCTAAGCTTGGGGATGCCCAAGGCATCCCCTTCTTCATCGACAACATCATCAGGTTCCTCCCCTGAAACTATATTTTTATTCATCACATCTTGTGTTCTTTACTTGGAGCGTCGTTTGTTTTTGTTTTGTTTTTGTTTGAATAAAATGGATCCTAGCATTCACTTTGTGGGAGAGAGACATGCTTCGCTGTTGCATATGGACAAATATGTCCTTAGGCTTTACTCATAATGTTCATGGCGAAGTTTCTTCTTCGTTAAATTGTTATATGGTTGGAATTGGAAAATGCTACATGTAGTAATTCTAAAATGTCTTGGATAATGTGATACTTGGCAATTGTTGTGCTCATGTTTAAGCTCTTGCATCATATACTTTGCACCCATTAATGAAGAAATACATAGAGCTTGCTAAAATCTGATTTGCATATTTGGTCTCTCTAAGGTCTAGATAATTCTAGTATTGAGTTTTGAACAACAAGGAAGACGGTGTAGAGTCTTATAATGTTTACAATATGTCTTTTATGTGAGTTTTGCTGCACCGGTTCATCCTTGAGTTTGCTTCAAATAACCTTGCTAGCCTAAACCTTGTATCGAGAGGGAATACTTTTCATGCATCCAAAATCCTTGAGCCAACCACTATGCCATTTGTGTCCACCATACCTACCTACTACATGGTATTTCTCCGCCATTCCAAAGTAAATTGCTTGAGTGCTACCTTTAAAATTCCATCATTCACCTTTGCAATATATAGCTCATGGGACAAAATAGCCTTAAAAACTATTGTAGTATTGAATATGTACTTATGTACTTTATCTTATATTAAGTTGTTTGTTGTGCGATAACCATGCTTCTGGGGACGCCATCAACTACTCTTTGTTGAATATCATGTGAGTTGCTATGCATGTCCGTCTTGTCTGAAGTAAGAGAGATCTACCACCTTAATGGTTGGAGCATGCATATTGTTAGAGAAAAACATTGGGCCGCTAACTAAAGCCATGAATCATGGTGGAAGTTTCAGTTTGGACATATATCCTCAATCTCATATGAGAATAATAATTGTTGCTACATGCTTATGCATTAAAGAGGAGTCCATTATCTGTTGTCCATGTTGTCCCGGTATGGATGTCTAAGTTGAGAATAATCAAAAGCGAGAAATCCAAAATGCGAGCTTTCTCCTTAGACCTTTGTACAGGCGGCATGGAGGTACCCCTTTGTAACACTTGGTTGAAACATGTGCATTGCGAAGATCCGGTAGTCCAAGCTAAGTAGGACAAGTTGCGGGCACTATTAGTATACTATGCATGAGGCTTGCAACTTGTAAGATATAATTTACATAACTCATATGCTTTATTACTACCGTTGACAAAATTGTTTCATGTTTTCAAAATAAAAGCTCTAGCACAAATACAGCAATCGATGCTTTCCTCTTTGAAGGACCTTTCTTTTACTTTTATTGTTGAGTCAGTTTACCTATCTCTCTCCACCTCAAGAAGCAAACACTTGTGTGAACTGTGCATTGATTCCTACATACTTGCATATTGCCTTGTTATATTACTTTATATTGACACTATCCATGAGATATACATGTTATAAGTTGAAAGCAACCGCTGAAACTTAATCTTCCTTTGTGTTGCTTCAACACCTTTACTTTGATTTATTGCTTTATGAGTTAACTCTTATGCAAGACTTATTGATGCTTGTCTTGAAATACTATTCATGAAAAGTCTTTGCTTTATGATTCATTTGTTTACTCATGTCATTACCATTGTTTTGATCGCTGCATTCATTACATATGTTTACAATAGTATGATCAAGATTATGATGGCATGTCACTTCAGAAATTATCTTTGTTATCGTTTTACCTGCTCGGGACGAGCAGAACTAAGCTTGGGGATGCTGATACGTCTCCAACATATCGATAATTTCTTATGTTCCATGCTACATTATTGATGATATCTACATGTTTTATGCACATTATATGTCGTATTTACGCATTTTCTGGAACTAACCTATTAACAAGATGCCGAAGAGCCGTTGCTGTTTTCTGCTGTTTTGGTTTCAGAAATCCTAGTAAGGAAATATTCTCGGAATTGGACGAAATCAACGCCCAGGTTCTATTTTGCCCGGAAGCATCCAGAACACCCGAGAGCCGTCAGAGAGGGGCCACGTGGGGCCCACACATGGTGGCGGCGCGGCCTAGGCCCTGGCCGCGCCGCCCTATTGTCTGGCCCCACGGACCCCTCCGGGCTGCCGTTTCGCCTACTTAAAGCCTCCGTCGCGAAACCCCCAGTGCGAGAGCCACGATACGGAAAACCTTCCGAGACGCCGCCGCCGCGAATCCCATCTCGGGGGATTCAGGAGATCGCCTCCGCACCCTGCCGGAGGGGAATCATCTCCCGGAGGACTCTTCATCGCCATGATCGCCTCCGGAGTGATGAGTGAGTAGTTCACCCTGGACTATGGGTCCATAGCAGTAGCTAGATGGTCGTCTTCTCCTTATGTGCTTCATTGTTGGATCTTGTGAGCTGCCTAACATGATCAAGATCATCTATCGTAATACTATATGTTGTGTTTGTCGGGATCCGATGGATAGAGAATACTATGTTATGGTGATTATCAATCTATTACTTATGTGTTGTTTATGATCTTGCATGCTCTCCATTATTAGTAGAGGCTCTGGCCAAGTTTTTACTCTTAACTCCAAGAGGGAGTATTTATGCTCGATAGTGGGTTCATGCCTTCATTGACACCTGGGACAGTGACATAAAGTTCTAAGGTTGTGATGTGCTGTTGCCACTAGGGATAAAACATTGATTCTATGTCTAAGGATGTAGTTGTCGATTACATTACGCACCATACTTAATGCAATTGTCTGTTGCTTTGCAACTTAATACTGAATGGGGTTCGGATGATAACCTGAAGGTGGACTTTTTAGGCATAGATGCAGTTGGATGGCGGTCTATGTACTTTGTCGTAATGCCCAATTAAATCTCACTATATTTATCATATCATGTATATGCATTGTTATGCCCTTCTCTATTTTGTCAATTGCCCGACTGTAATTTGTTCACCCAACATGCTTTTATCTTATGGGAGAGACACCTCTAGTGAACTGTGGACCCCGGTCCTATTCTTTACATCGCATACAATCTACTGCAATACTTGTTTTACTGTTTTCTTGCAAACAATCATCTTCCACACAATACGGTTAATCCTTTGTTACAGCAAGCCGGTGAGATTGACAACATCACTGTTTCGTTGGGGCAAAGTACTTTGGTTGTGTTGTGCAGGTTCCACGTTGGCGCCGGAATCCCTGGTGTTGCGTCGCACTACATTTCGCCACCATCAACCTTCAACGTGCTTCTTGGCTCCTACTGGTTCGATAAACCTTGGTTTCATACTGAGGGAAACTTGCTTCTATACGCATCATACCTTCCACTTGGGGTTCCCAACGGACGTGTGCATCTACGCGTATCAGTCCTCCTATACCGTCGGCTTCGTTGCGGTCTCCAGTTGACATAGGCACCCCAAATGGGCCTGCCATAGATGGTACCCGGGATTTACTGAAGGCCCACTATCCGAAGAATAAGAAGATTCGGGAGCCCAAGATGTATTAAGGAAAGCTAGAGTTGTAATAGGAAGTATTATTTGTAATTTGGCGGGACGAGTTAGAAACCGTCCCGGACTCTGTAACTTGTACAATACGAAACCCTCGGCTCCACCGCCTATATAAGGGGAGTCGGGGACAAAGGATCGAATCTTGTCAACATAACCCTAGTTTTCATAATCGCCGAGTACTTTTCGCCTAAACCTTCGAGATCTACTTGCCCTCTACTTCTAGCAAAACCCTAGTCTACAATCTGTAGGCATTGACAAATTAATCCTTTGTCAATTGGCGCCGTCTGTGGGAACTAGAGGCTGCAAGGATCTGATCTCGATGGCACGTTCAAGATCTTCGACTTCATCAACAGCAAGCAACGCGATGGATCGAGGTAACAAGGGAAAAACTGATCTATTCAATTTTATTCCTCACCCGCCCTCCCGTATGGATGCATGTGCCTATCTGGAGGAGCCCATCGTCATGACGTTCGGAGAATTCCGATTTGGCGTCAACAAGGAAGGATCCTACCGTCTCGAAGTTCCGATCTCGTCGGAATTTTCAGCGGTCGACTCCAACTTTTCGTCGAGTGACGAGGAGGTTTCGTCGACATACTTCGTCGACAACAAGGCAAGCGGAAAGCTCGCCAAGATCTTCAGCAACACATCCTTCGAGTCATCTGCGGACTCCTTTATAAGCAGCGACTCCGACAGCGTCGACAGCTTCAACTTCATCGACAAGTCTGCTGCCATCGGAAAGGTCTTCACCACTCTATATGATGGTGTCACCAGTCCCGACAAAAATCAATACACAAAATATCATCAGATCTATGTGGTAGAAGGGGCAGGCACATCAGACCCGCCAACATCAGAGGCTTTCGACGAATTGGGAAATCCATACGTCGATCCCGCTGATCTCAGACATGGTCTAGGCACCAAATATCCTGGAACCACAACTCGCGCAAGAGTACAGCTCCCGCAAAGTGCGTGGGATAGGGCCGCGAAAGCCATGGATGGTTCAGAACCCATGACCAACACCGCTACCGCACAAGAACTTCAAGCATATCAATATAGACTTGCTCGAGTAAGCAGAGAGTTGGAAAAACAGACAACATCCTTGAATAGGAGAAAAGAAGCAGCTTCTGCATCAAGCAGACGCCGGGCAGATTTAAGTCGCCTTTCAGGAAATACAGGAGATAGTCACAGAGAAGCTCGGAGGAGAGCAATGTCTCGACTGCAAAACATACCCGAAGCAGAAAGAGGAAACATAATCCAAAATCTCGACATGTCCTTTATGTCGATCGACGAAAGAGGAAATATCATCCCGAAAACGCCAGAGGCAGGTTACATGGCAACACAAGCATACATCTTGGCGTCCAGACCACCTCCTGGGGACCCGAGAGAACCATTGTTCAATATGGCAATGGCTGGAGTAGGGGTTATGGGAACAGCGTTTGCAACAACGCCTCCCGAAGAAAATCCCAGACAAAATAGTCCACGACACACCGCAGCAGTTCAAGACCCACCAAGAGCAAGTGGAGCAAGGGACACAGCAGTCCAAGTAAGGGTGGACAGAGCGCGACAAGAAAGGAGGGACCGTCAGTACTCGCCAGAGCTTGCCGACGAAGATATGTGTGGGCTCCCATGCTTTACGAGAAGAGTGCGAAAAACTCGAGTCCCAAAAGGGTTCAAGTTACCCGAGAATTTCAAGAAGTTCGACGGCCTGCAAGATCCCGAGGATTGGCTCGTGGATTATCTCGAGATGGTGAAACTGGTAGGAGGAACCAGAGCAACAGCCATGCAAAGTATCCAAGTTCACCTGAGTGGTGCCGCAAGATCTTGGATAAAGAAACTCCCTTTGAACTCCATCGACAGCTGGGAAACCTTTGAGGACATCTTCGTGAAGAACTTCCGATCCACCTGCAAAAAACCCGCGTCGTTGGAAGAATTACGAGCGTGTCGACAAAAACATGACGAGTCGATGAGAAAATATATACAGCGGTGGAACATTATCAAAAACTCGGCAGAAGACATATCTGACGAGAGGGCAATAGATGCGTTCGTGGCAGGAATCCGACGAGCAGACTTCGTCGAGGACTTGGGAAGAACTAATCCCAAGACAATCTCAGCGTTGATGGAAATCGCTAACAAGTGGGCAGATGGAGAAGACGCAATATACAACAAACGACACAGGTCGCCAGAAGAGGATCGTAGTCGAAATTATCAAAATAGAAGGCGATTTTCTCGCCAGTTCTACAACAACGATGCTCCTGGCCATATATCGGCTGGTTTTCGGGGAAACCCTGGAGGAAATAGTCGAGATGATTATCAAAGGAGCAACGAGCAACAAGGCGACAATAGAGGTGATTTTCGCGGCAACAGACAAAATAGTGGACCAAGGATTCAAAGACCTTACGTGTCTCCCGAGGAGATGATGAACGGTCCGTGTCAAATGCACTTTTACCTCGACAACAATGGAAAGAGACAGTCAGGACATCTCCAGAAAGACTGCCGCAATTTTCAGGCAATGTTGCGAGCCGCAGGAATCGCAAATGCCCAAGCAAATAACAGAAATCCTCGGGAGCCAAGGAGCGAGATTCACCTTCCACCTCCTCCCGCAATAACCGAAGAAAATCGACACCAGCTCAGAATAGCGGCAGCACCACAACCACCCCCATATGTCGATCCCAATTCCAATGGCGCAGTTTTGATGATTCAGAAAGCTAGGCCGTCCAACAGGGCGCAGAAGGTCATATCTCGACAAGTGTTTATGGCAGAGAAGATGCCTCCACCAACAGTCGAGTATCTAAATTGGTCAGGGCAAGACATAGGCTTCACAATCGCGGATCATCCGCAGCAAGTTCCTCGACCAGGACAATCAGCACTTATTCTACCCGCAGTAATTGCTGGGTTCGACGTGTCGAGTCTAAACCTCATGTATGCAGACACATTGAGGAAGATGAACATATCCCTGGCAAACTTGAAACCAACTGACACACGCTTTCACGGGATCACACCAGAGAAGCCAAGTTACCCATTGGGCAAGATCAACCTCGACGTTCAGTTTGGAACCCGAGAAAACTACAGAATAGAGAACCTGGAGTTCGAAGTTGTGGATTTCCCGTCGCAATATCACGCTTTGTTGGGACGACCAGCGTACGCCAGGTTCATGGCAGTGCCGCATTATACATATCTGTTGTGGAGGTTGCCTGGGCCTAAGGGACCTATCACAATCAAAGGAAGCTTTGCACTGGCCGATAAATGCGACAAAGATTTCCATCGACTATCAGAAACTTTCGGGATGCAAGCAGAATATGCGGCACCTAGGCTCACTGATTATGATGTGCTGCCAGAGGTAGGAAGATCTAAGGAGCCAACTTTCAATATAAATAAAGATTCAAAAGAGGTACAGATCCACCCGACAGATCCAAAGAAAACGACGTCCATTGCTACAAACATGGATGTCGCATAGGAAAGCGCGCTCGTCGAGTTCCTCCGTGAGCACTGGAAAATCTTCGCATGGTGTCCAGCTGACATGCCAGGAGTACCCAGGGAACTTGCCGAGCACCACCTCAATTTGGATCCTCTTGCACGACCAGTAAAGCAACCTTTGCGGCGTTTTTCGGAGCCTAGCCGCAAAGCTATGTTATCAGAAATAGATCGACTCAAAGATGCGGGTTCATCAGAGAAATATCTACAGAAGCCACATGGGTAGCTAACCCAGTGATGGTGCCGAAGAAACACACAATAGTCCTTCGCATGTGCGTCGACTTTACGTGTCTCAATAAACATTGTCCCAAGGATCACTTTCCCCTCCCAAGAATCGATCAAATCATCGACTCCACGGCAGGATGTGAACGTCTTTCCTTCCTGGACGCATATTCTGGTTATAACCAGATCAGATTGAAAGAAGAAGATGAAGCCAAGACAGCGTTCATCACACCTTATGGCGTGTTTTGCTACAAAACAATGCCCTTTGGTCTGAAAAACGCGGGAGCAACATATCAGCGGATGATGCAGAAGTGCCTAGCAACACAGATCGGGAAAAATGTACAAGTCTACATCGACGATGTCGTAATAACATCAAAGAAAGGGTCGACGTTGATTGAAGATTTGAAGGAAACCTTCGACAACCTCGACAAGTTCTGCCTCAAGCTGAACCCGACAAAGTGCTCTTTTGGAGTACCGGGAGAACTTCTTGGGTTCTTAGTATCAGCAAGGGGGATTGAAGCTAATCCCGAAAAAATACAGGCCATCGTCACTATGAGAAAGCCAACAAAGTTGAAGGAAATACAAGTTAACGGGGCGAGTCGCAGCTTTAAGCAGATTCGTCGCCAGGCTAGGAGAAAAGGCGCTGCCGTTTTATGCGTTAATCAAGCAAGGGGAAAAATTTCAATGGAACGAGGAAGCAGACAGAGCTTTCGAGAATCTCAAGCGAGCAATTTCGACACCGCCGATATTGGTGGCGCCAAAAGAGAAAGAACCTCTCCTCTTGTACATTGCAGCTACACCTCAGGTGGTCAGCACGGCCCTAGTGGTCGAAAGGGAAGAAGAAGGCAAGCTTCATGGAGTTCAAAGGCCAGTATATTTCATCAGCGAAGTACTGTCGCCATCAAAACAGCGGTACCCGCAATACCAAAAGCTAGCATATGGAGTATTCACGACAGCAAGAAAATTGCGACACTACTTTTCGGCGCACCCGATAATAGTGGTCAATGAGGCTCCCTTATCAAATATACTGAACAACCCAGAAGCCACGGGTCGTGTCTCCCTTTGGGGAATAGAACTTTCCCCTCGGGACATCACGTATGAAAAAAGAAAAGCAATAAAGTCGCAGGTCTTACCAGATTTCATTGCAGAATGGATGGAGCTACAAAACACGGGACCCCCAGATTTATCGAGGACTTGGACCATGAACTTCGACGGGTCCAAGAGATTGGAAGGTGCCGGAGCAGGCGTGATATTAGTTTCACCTGAAGGCGACAAGTTGAAGTATGTTCTGCGGATGACGTTCCCAAACGCATCTAACAATGAAGCAGAATATGAAGCTCTCATACACGGGATGAAGATGGCAAAAGCTTGCGGTGCAACCCGATTGAAAATTTTCGGCGACTCACAGTTGGTAGCACAGCAAGTAATGAACCAATGCGACGTAAACGAGAGTATGATAGCATACAAGGAGGTGTACAATGAGCTGGAGAAGCTATTCGATGGTTGTGAGGTAAACCACATCAGCAGGATGAGCAACGATGAAGCCGACGTTCTCGCAAACATCGGGTCACAATGCCTCGCAATCCCTCCAGGTGTGTTTTGGGAAGAGATAAGCGAAAGATCAACAAAGCCGGCAAAAACAAAAAAGGAGAGAAAGAGAAAACATCGACTGTCACCAAGGGCACAGCAGAAGAAGAAGAAGAAGAGCGAGAACTAGTCATGATGATACAAGTTCCATGGATGCAGGCCTACATATCATACATCCTAAGGAAAGTCATACCCGACGATCCAGTCGAAGCAAGGCGAATAATTAGGCGATCAAAAGCTTTCACTGTGGTAAAAGGGGAACTATACAAACGCAGTATTTCGGGTGTGCTACAACGGTGTGTTACACCCGAAGAAGGAAGGATCATCCTAAAGGACGTGCATGAAGGAATATGTGGGCACCACGCGAGTAGCAGAGCTATCGCAGCTAAGGTTTTCAGAGCAGGATTTTATTGGCTAACAGCAATCGAGGATGCGAAGGAAATAGTGCGAACTTGCGATGCGTGCCAAAGATTTGCGGCAAAACCTCACTCTCCTGCCGCAGAACTTATGCCAATCCCATTGTCTTGGCCTTTCGCTCAATGGGGTCTCGACATGGTAGGTAAATTACACAAAGCTTCGCCAGGAGGTTATGAGTATATGCTTGTTGCTGTCGACAAGTTTACAAAATGGATCGAAGCAAAGCCAATAAATTCACCGGACGGCGCGTCAGCGATTAAGTTCGTGAAAAGCATCGTCTTCAGATTTGGAGTTCCTCACAGTATTGTGACAGACAACGGCAGCAATTTCACGTCCAAGGAGTTCAAAGCATACTGCGCAGAAGTGGGCATCAAATTGAGTTTTGCGTCTGTCGCGCATCCTCAGACCAATGGACAAGTCGAGAAGGCCAATGGCATCATCTGCAACGGCATCAAGAAACGCCTGCTAGGCCCATTGGAAAAAGCCCGGCATACTTGGCCGGAGGAGTTACAAAGTGTGTTGTGGAGTATCCGAACAACACCAAATACGGCGACACAGGAAACACCGTTCTTTCTGGTTCATGGCGCCGAAGCAGTCCTGCCGATAGAAATAGAGCACGATTCTCCAAGAGTCACAGAATATGACGAAGAAACATCGAGAAAAGCTTTGGAGGATGATGTCGATGCACTCGATGAAGCTCGAGACGAAGTCCTGTCAAGAGTCGCCAAATATCAGCAGGACCTGAAAAACTATCACAGTCGACGATTGCGGCCAAGGTCTTTTCAAGTTGGTGACTTAGTTCTGCGGCTCAACCAAAAAAGTCACGAAAAACTCGAATCACCATGGCTTGGACCCTACATCGTCACAGAAGTAATCGAAGGAGGAGCATACAGAATCAAAGACAAGAAGACAGGGATTGACGAGCCAAATCCCTGGAACGTGGCACAGCTCAGGCGTTTCTACGCCTAGGTGTCGAAAATATAGTCCTTTGTAAAGCTTCAATGTACTGAAACGCCCACGAGTTTTCAGACGCACTCTTTTCCTTTTTCGGGGCACCGAGTGGGGCCGGGAAAGGTTTTTAATGAGGCGGGCTCGTGGTGCTGCAATATAATAAAGATAGTGGAATTATATATCTTCTTCTCGACAAGATCAGGGGTTTTCCCCTACATGATACAATATATATATAAACACAGTATCGACAAATGCAAAAGAAGCATCCGGCCTTGGTAAAAATACCTCGCCAAAATAAAAAGAGATATCGACAAAATAGTGATCAAACAAAAGCTCGGGGGCTTACACCCGTACAAAATAGTACACAATGTATATTATCTTGCCTTGGGACAACCTCGCATTATAATACACAAGATATTGCAATCAAAACGCCCGGGGGCTTGGCGATAAAAATAAAATACAATGACTTTACAATATAGCTGGTCTATACAGGATATAAATCTCGGCAAAAGTTTCGCCTTCAAGAATTTCCCAATATATTATCTATGGTTAAGTGCTCGTTATTTACAGCACGAGTACTATGCTCAGCATAGCTGCCCTTCACGAAGAATTCGGAATCCATCCGGAGAAGTTCATCCATCATATCTTCGGCAACAGGAGTAACAATGTCATCATATTTGCCGAAGTTTCTTTTCCTCTTCGACATCTTCTCCAGGCACTTTGGGACAACTTGCCCCACGTCTAACTTCGGGTAGCAAATTTTTATCATGATCATCGCAAATCTTGCGCCAGCAGCTAGTTGGGCTCGTACAAAGCCGTGGATGCGAGGAGCATCTCGAAATTTGTCCATCAACGCAGGAAGGGTCTCTGGCATTTTATTGCGAGGAAACATGGTACCATACACCAGAGACAAAGTCCTTGTACAGAAGTCAAGATATTCGCGAACCTGAAGTGCACGATCTTGAAATCTCACGATTTGGCGGGTCCGCTCAGGTGTACCCCAAAAAGTCGATCCGTGTTCATGTGCAAGCCGAAGGAGAACATTGGAACGAGCCTCGACACGTTCATCTTCAGTTACAGGATCCAAAAAAGCACCTATGGTTTCATAAAACAATTCAGTGGGCAATGAGGAGGCAAGCAGCAAAGGAAACGAAGAAGCGAGATAAAGACAATGAAACTTACCCGCCATATCCAAGCTAGCATCTGTTAGCAGCTGCAGCATAGAATTCTCTCGAGATGCAGCCGCGCCAGCTTCAGCAACAGCAGCGTCCCTTTCAGCCATGGCATCCTGAACTTGTTGAAGCGCAACTTTCTCCCTTTGTGAAGATTCTCGAGATTGTTCCATCAGCATAAGCGATTGTTTCTTCAAGGACTGAAGTTGTTGTCGAAGTTCTTGCAAGTCTTCCGACAAAGGTATGCTGGAAGACCCTTCAAGGAAATTGTCGTTGTTTCTTACTTTCTTCGACAAAGAAGACGCGGGAGCAGCATCGGGAGGAGAAGAATTTGTTGAGTAATTATCAAAAATCAACTGGAACAAGAAAAACTCCGAATCAAAGATAGCACCAAAAGAAATTTCATTGATTGCAGAATATTTACATAGCCATTACAAAAGAAGTTCTCCTAGGGGACTGGTAGAGAATTTGTCGCCAAGACCAGAATGGCGACAACAACAAAAGAAGTACAGAAAGCAAAAACTAGACCTCCGGCCTTGAAGAGCTGGGAGTTGAAGATGGCTTAATCCCAAGATAAGCGAGGATCCTCTTCGTGTTGAGCTTTGCGGCCTTGATCAAGGATCGCCATTTTGTGTGCTCTATTTGCTCCGTGTCGCCAACTTTAGCCCAGTCAACAGTTTGTTGACTGTCAGCAACTAGGGCAACAGTGCTCTCCACGGCGACCTTCATGTTCTCATGGCGCATCTTCAGCCCAAGATCTTCGGGAGGATTAAAACACTTGGCAAGGCCAAGGAAAGTTGCGGGCTCCTCTTTCTTCGGGAAGAAGTAGGGGAAAAGCTTCGACAACCCCGCCCTGGCTTCATCCATGCCTTCACGTGCTTCCGTCCCATGAAACTCAAGGAACGACATGGCGTCAAGAAGAGCATCGTTGTCGGGATCCTCAAGTTCAAATTCTTGTGAGGTCCTATCTGACAACATAAAAATAGAAATTTTTGTCAACAAATAAGTGCGAAAAAGGAAAAACCAAAGAGTATACAAATGGTGCAAATGCTTACCGACAAAGCGACGACTTTGTGTCTTCATGCGTTTGATGATCGCCGCTTCGCGAGCAGACTGAGCAGTTATATGATCACTCAGTGAAGTTTCGGCATCGTGAAGTCTCTTCCGGAGATCTTCGACACCAGCAGCATCAGCCTTGGCCTTGTCAGCCTCTGCTCGAGCACCAACAGCATCTGACTCAGCTTCTTTGCGAGCCTTTTCACTTTGCTCTAATTGCTGAGCAAGTGTGTTGGCACGTTCATTGGCTTCCGCCAGTTTTTCTACCAAGGAAGATAAATATAGTTAAAACCCTCGACAACAAAGGAGCAAAAGAAAAGAAGCAACAGGAGTAAAGCATTACCTTCAGCTTTACTAGCATATTCACGGTACCCGACAAATTGGGTACCGATGCGAAGAAGATCCTTTATCAAAGGCTGTTCAAAAAAGGGAGGATAGAAGGAAATGGCGGTATGAGAAAAATATAATGGTACATAGAAATCAACAAAAGCAAATATAAACAATGACAAGGAAATCAAGAACTTACATCCTCCAAAAGAGGGTTAGAGGAGCTACTCAATTGGAGAGTAGGCTCCGTGATGATCGCCGTCTTCGCCCTTTTCGACAAAGGGGCTCGGGGGCTTGGAGGAGGAGTAGCAGTGTCGACGTTCTGTCGAGGAGGCGAAGTTTCCTCTCCAACTGCCGTTTCCGAGGCAACTAATGTATGTGACGTGCTCGTGCGAGCAGCCACAACAGCAGTTGGTACTTCTTCTTCATCATCGCTACGAGCAAGTGCCGACGATATATAAAGCAAAATAGACAAGAATCTTCGAGTACAAGTAAGCAAGAAAAAGGATACTTACGAACTGATGAGAGACTCGAGGTATGGATCATAGCCGGCCTTCTGGTGCGAAGGAACAGCTTCGTCAACTTTGGAGGTGCCGGAATCTTCGACATCATCCCTTTTCCTTTTGTTCCTTGGAGAAACAGCGGAGGAAGAGATTGTGCCGACGCAGTGGCTTCAGAGACATCCTCTTTTTCGTCGGATCCCGCAGATTTTCGAGATTCTGCGGGTTCATTTGTGAAGGAGGGGGCATCTGGGTTATCATCAGAGACAACAGCCCTTTCTTCGACCTCCCCACCTTCAGGAAGAGGAGGTAGTGAAACAAGATTTGGATGATCCTGTATAAAAAGAGGGAAAGTTTGTCAGAAGTGAATAAATACACAAAAAACAAGGCGATAAACAAATTACACGACAATATTTACCTTGGGAAGCGCATGGGCGGCGCTGTATGGCTTTACGCGGCAAGTGGATGGGATGGAGTCTTTCTTCTTAAGGGAAGAAATCCTACGGATAAGTTTATCCAAATCCTTGACTTCCAAATTCGTCGACAGGCGATCTGCGTCTTCATCGCCGGTGTAATTCCAGAAAGGGTTTTTGCGAGCCTGAAGAGGCTGCACCCTAGTTCTAAGGAAGTATGCAGTAATCTGGATGCCTGATAATTCTTTTCCACGAGTATTTTGCAACTCATGGATACGAGTCATCAGGGCCTCTGTCGAAGTCCTTTCTTCCTCGGTAGCTTCTGCGTCCCAAGAACGGCGGCGAAGGATTTTCTCGGCACCGTCAAAAGGAGGAATATTATCCTCGAGGCAGCCATCGTTTTCTTCGCGAATGTACAACCACTTCTTGCGCCATCCTTGAACGGAGTCGGGGAGTTTGACGTCGAAATAGTTGACAGAGGAGCGAACGGAAATAACAACGCCGCCTATATTATAGGCGACATTGGCAGAGCCATTACGGCGACAAAAGAAAATGCGCTTCCATAATGCCCAGTTAGGCTGGACACCAAGGAAGGCCTCGCAAAGAGTGATAAAGATAGAAATATGAAGGATAGAGTTGGGTGTGAGGTGGTGAAGTTGGAGACCATAAACATAAAGAAGTCCCCGAAGAAAAGGATGAATGGGGGTGGAAAGACCACGGATAAGATGATCAACGAAACTTACCCGATACCCCATTGGAGGGGATGGGTAGCTCTCTTCACTGGGAAAGCACACAGCTTTGGGCTTCTTGGTAATCCCCAGTTTCTTCATCAGGTTGAGGTCTTGGTTGGTGATCTTGGACCTCTCCCACTCCGCCGCTCCCAGATCCGCGGCGGCCATCGAGGAGTCAGGTGTGCTGTGCCTGGTTAGACGACGCGGTGGCATCAACAATGGCAATGGCGAGCAGCTGCGAAGAGAAGAGCTTTGGCAGCACTGGAGCGCAAGGGGAGATTTTGCAGAGGAGAGCAGAGAACGGCGCGAGCGGAAGTGCTCGAGGAAGAAGAAGGAGATCTTATATAGAGGTGCGGTGAACCGACGGAACCGTTGGATGAAGAAAGAATGCAGGAGATGATTACCACGTGGCAACAAGGGCAAATTAGTATTTCAACATTGACGAGGTTACAGAACGTGCGCCAGGAAAAGCGGAGGACGTGTGTCCCCCACTTGCACGACGTGTCAACGTGGTGTGAACAATGGACCCACAAGGCAGAAAAAAAATCCCGATTATTGACAGAGATGAAGAGAATTTGACAAGGGAAAATATGTCGACAAGAAAAATAAAAAGAGAATGGCGACAGGGTTAAATATTCGAATACTCTTGGAGTCTTTGATCAAATACAAGTTTTTGCCCAAATGCTCGGGGGCTACTTTGAAAAAATAGAAAATTTCGAGTATGACAATATAGCAATGGCGAGAGCCTATGACCAAATTCAAGAATTTGTTCATAGCCTCGGGGGCTACTCCCATCGGGAGCGCTGGTCGCGCACCCGATAAATATAAAAATATCGAGAAGGATCATAAATATAGCGGCAAAGGATGCTAATCTGTGGAGCCTACACCCAAGCACAAGTTCTTGGCTGTAGCCTCGGGGGCTACTCCCATCGGGAACGCTGTTCGCGTGCCCGATGAATTTGATCAGAAATTAAAAAAAAAAAAAGAGAAAGTGAGTATATTTCGAGTTACACAAATAACTCTACATATACTCCCATCGGGAAGACAAAATAAAGTCATAAATATGACTCAATAAAATGTGCTATTCCAAAGGCGAAAAGCACTCGACAATATATTCTCAGAACGCCAAAGTTGCGATCAATTTCTGAATGCCGCAAATTTGCGAAGGTAAGACCCCGATCCGTTCTGCTGGGCGTGGCATCGCCAAAGGCTGCGCTCTGCTACTTTTATCCGTATCAACAGATACGAAGAAAAATCCTAACGGACGCGTTAGGTACCCGATAAATTTGACGGGACTCGACAGAATGGTAAGACCTTAAGCGGCACTGTCGAAGTTTACCAGATATTCCGAGATCATGTCCGGGGACGTGATCTTGAAGTAGGTTTTTGCGGATTGCCACTAGAGCAGTTAACTAGTACCTGATCCGTCAGATGAACTAGCCCCAACTACCATTATCCCTGTACAATATAGAATTTTATGTGGAGTGTGAATAAAAGCTCTCGAACAAAAATAAACGGGAGAGATTTTCCCTGACTCTGCGATTCAAGCAAAATCTCGGGGGCTACTGACATAGGCACCCCAAATGGGCCTGCCATAGATGGTACCCGGGATTTACTGAAGGCCCACTATCCGAAGAATAAGAAGATTCGGGAGCCCAAGATGTATTAAGGAAAGCTAGAGTTGTAATAGGAAGTATTATTTGTAATTTGGCGGGACGAGTTAGAAACCGTCCCGGACTCTGTAACTTGTACAATACGAAACCCTCGGCTCCACCGCCTATATAAGGGGGAGTCGAGGGACAAAGAAAGGATCGAATCTACTGTCAACATAACCCTAGTTTTCATAATCGCCGAGTACTTTTCGCCTAAACCTTCGAGATCTACTTGCCCTCTACTTCTAGCAAAACCCTAGTCTACAATCTGTAGGCATTGACAAATTAATCCTTTGTCACCAGTACCGCCGATACTCTCTACTCCTCCGGTCCAGGGCCAGAGTCAGCCTCAGCAGCCTCGTCGTATGACAACACCTCCCTGCACCTACTGTGGCAGGTCTGGCCACGATGTCTCTAGCTGCTGGACGAGGGATCCCAGCTTACGTCAGCGGTACCATACTCGTCGGCAGGCTGGTTCTTCAGGATCTTCTGCTGTTGCGCTATCTGATCAGGACGTTATCCGTGGTCTTCGTGGTCTGTTCGCTGCTACAGGCTCTTCCTCGACGGGTACTGCTGGTTCTGTGCCTGGATCTTCTGGCACCACGCGACCACCACCTTACACAGTCAGGTACGTCATCCCCGTGGTATCTGGATTCTGGAGCTTCTTTTCAT
The DNA here is from genome assembly GCA_030979885.1 of Lolium multiflorum. NCBI lineage: Eukaryota > Viridiplantae > Streptophyta > Magnoliopsida > Poales > Poaceae > Lolium > Lolium multiflorum. The sequence continues at coordinate 13,415,725 of CM061750.1, read as the reverse complement.
ATAACTTCTGCGTCTTCTATTCTTTCTGCTCTTCGCTCTCTTGTTTCTCCTGTCCGTGTTATCACGGCTGATGGTACCTCTCTTCCTGTTTCCAGTCGAGGCACCCTTTCTACTTCCTCTTTCTCTGTTCCTGATGTTTCTCATGTTCCTAGTCTTAAGATGAACCTGTTTTCCGCTAGTCAGCTTACTGATTCTGGTTGTCGCGTCATTCTTGACGCTGATTCTTGTGCTGTTCAGGACCGCGTCCTCCTGCGTGATAAGTTATCTACTTTCCCAAACACTTTTGCTATTGTTTTGCCTCTAATTTGTGTATTTTGGATACAACTAACACGGACTAACGCTGTTTTCAGCAGAATTGCTCTGGTGTCTCGTTTTTGTGCAGAAATCCAACTTTCGGGAAAATCCTCGGAATTTATGTAGAAGGCCCTATTTCCCCAGAATACTGACGGAGCCAGAAGGACAAGTAAGGTGGAGGCCCAGGGCCCCACACCATAAATGGCGCGGCCTAGGGGGCCTGCGCGGCCCTATGGTGTGGCCCCCTCGGTCGGCCTCCGACGCCCTCCTTCGGACTACTTATCGGCCTCGACCTAAAAACGCACAGGGGGAAGTCGAAATCGCGAGAAACCATCCAGAGAGCCGCCACATCGCGAAACTCCGTCTCGGGAGCCAGAAGTCCGGCTGCGCGTTCGGTTAATATGGTTAATTCGGTTCGGTTAGTTTGGTTATACGGTAAATACGATTATAATACTTCGGTTAATACGGTTACGTATACAAATACGATTCGGTTTCGGTAATAACCATTAAACTTCGGTTCGGTTTCGGTAATAACCAAACTAACCAAAATTGACACGAATTTTGGATTTGAAACTAACTTTTATGGTCAATTGTTTTATTTTTTATGTTTTGTAAGATCGTACTAAAGATTTTACAAGAGAGACAAGCAAAAAAGAAACAAATTTCGAACAAAGAAGAATATGGATGTATTTTTGTATGGATATACTGAAGGTTTTGCCAAAGAGGAAAGAAAAAAACAAAAAAAAAACGCCAAAACAACCAACGCTGGTGGAGCTTACAGTTACAGGAGTCGAACTACCATCCTTTAGCTGTACAGTCGGACAATCAAGACCAAAACCACCACGCTGGTGGAGCTTACGCGCAATCTACTCAGTTTATATGTTATATTAATGTCATAGGCGAAGTTGGGCTGGCCAAAAAATCGGGATTTTCTGCTGGCTGAGTGTTCGGTTTTCTTTCGGTTTAACCGCGGTTTTTCGTTAAAAACCGAATTAACCAAGGGAATTTCGGTTTGTGTTTTACTAACGAAATCTAACCATAAACCAAAACGTAAATCGGATGCGGTTAGGTTTTTTTTCGGTTCGGTTTTCGGTCTCAGTTCGGTTATGCAATAGGCCGAAGTCTCGTTCCGGCACTCCGCCGGGACGGGGAATTGGAGGAGATCTTCACCGCCATCACCGCCTCTCCATCGACCAGCCATGTTTCCCCCATCCATGTGTGAGTAATTCCCCGCTGTAGGCTGAAGGGGATGGTAGGGATTGGATGAGATTGGTCATGTAATAGTCATAAGATTGTTAGGGCATAGTGCCTAGTATCCGTAGATGTCACTTTTATGATATTGTTGCAACTTCTTATGCTTAATGCTTGTCACTAGGGCCCGAGTGCCATGATCTCAGATCTGAACATATTATTGATTCATGAAGATATTCGTTGTTTATGATCTTACCTGCAAGTTGTATACACATGTCATTGTCCGGAACCAATGGCCCCGAAGTGACAGAAATCGGGATAACCGGAGGGGATGGTAGTGATGTGAGGATCACATGTGTTCACGGAGTGTTAATGCTTTGCTCAGGTACTCTATTAAAAGGAGTACCTTAATTTCCAGTAGTTTCCCTAGAGGCTGCCACCGGCTGGTAGGACAAAAGATGTTGTGCAAGTTTCTCATTGCGAGCACGTACGACTATATATGGAACACATGCCTATTGATTGATTAGTACTTGGATACCGTTTTATTATTATATGCAAATGCCCCTGCTTTGATTGTTATATGAGTTTCTCTCATCCATGCAACAACCGTTAAATCCGTCCTGCCTACAGTATTTTCATCCTGATGTTTACTATAATCTGCTGTCTTTATTTCACCGTGCTGTTATTTTACTATTCCTCTGCTATAAAACTGTTACCGATAAACTCTTGCGAGCAAGTCTGTTTCCAGGTGCGGCTGAATTGACAACTCCGATGTTAAGGCTTACAAGTATTCTTTGTCTCCCCTTGTGTCGAATCAATAAATTGGGTAATACTTCCCTCGAAGACTGTTGCGATCCCCTATACTTGTGGGTCATCAAGACTATTTTTCTGGCGCCGTTGCCGGGGAGCATAGCTTTATTTGGAAGTTCACTTGGATTGATATTGTTCGCTGCAAATTCTCCATCATGGGTAAACCTCGCGATACTAAGATCGTCATATTACCATCCACTACAAGAAAAGGTACAACTCTTAGTACCTCTGCTGCTCTTGATTCACCATCGTGATAAGTAAACTTGTTTCACCACCACAAGCTTCAAATGCTGGTACTTCTGCTGAATCTGAAAATTCCTCTCATAATTGTGATGATGCTTCTGCTGTGCTTGATAATGATGGTTCGTTAGGATCTTTTCTAGATGCTACAATTGCTAAGTCTAGACAAATTGAAAATACTGAAACTCCTAATGAAAATGCTGCTACACCTGTTAATTCACCTGAGTCTGTTGAATATTCTAGTGATGATCTTGATGAAGATTATGTAGAGCTTGATGATGATTTTATTGAAAAATGCAATGCTACTACTGATGCAAGAAAAATTAAAAAGTTGCTTGCAGAACATGCTGTTAGATATAAACTGTCTCCCGATCCTAAATTTGCCACATCTCCTATAAACATTAAGGATAAAGATTATGATTTTTCTCTTGATCTATCTCATATAGCTATTGTTGAGAAAACACCCTTTTGTGGTACTGAAAAAGAAAGTGCTGTTGAACACATGACTGAGTTATCTACTCTTAGTTGCTTGTTTTCTGATGATGTCAAGATGCGTACTTATTTTGTCGCTAAAATTTTTTCTTTCTCATTAAAGGATGATGCTAAAACTTGGTATAATAATTTGCCTCCTGGTTCTATTAAAAGTCCAAAAGAATTGCTTGATGTTTTCTTCCGGAAATACTTTCCTGCTAGTGCTCAACATGCTGCTTTGCAGAGAATTTATAATTTTGACCAGGAAGATGGAGAGAAATTGCCTGAGGCTTGGGCGAGATTTTGTTCTCTTATTAGAGCTCAGCCTGACCATGATTTGGAAAAGCATGATTTACTTGATATATTTTATAGTGGACTAACCATTGAGTCTAGGGCATACCTGGATAGTTGTGCTGGTTGTGTTTTCAGGAAAAGAACTCCAGACGACGCTGAAGAATTATTGGCTAAAATAGGCCGGAATCATGATGATTGGTCTACACCTGAACCAACCCCGACACCGATAGTGAAGAAGAGGGGTATGATTAAATTAAATGATGAAGATATGAGGGAAGCCAAGAAGTCTCTTAAAGAGAAGGGTATTAAACCTGAAGATGTGAAGAATTTACCTCCTATAGAAGATTTATGTGAGATAACTCCCCCTTCATCCATGATTGAGGTACACTCTCTTCAACGCTTTACTAGGGAAGATATTCCGTATTCAAAACCTCCTGCTCAATGCTTAGATGAGTTTGATAATTATATTGTTAAGCAAGAAAACTTTAATATGAGAGTAGAGAATCATTTAATGGAAAATTCTCGAGCTATTAGTGAATTGCATGATATTGTGGAGAGAACCTCCAATGATGTTAAGATACTTGTTAAACATTTTCAAATGGTTCAAACTCAAATTGATCAACTTACTAAAGTGCAAAATGACTTGTTGGGAAATAATTCTAAAGAAAAACATGCTTATGAAGTAACAACTAGAGGTGGTGTTTCTACCCAGGATCCTCTATATCCTGAAGGGCATCCCAAAAGAGTTGAACAAGATTCTCAACTAACTAAAACTAGTGCTCCATCTAAGAAAAAGAAAAAGAAACATAAGAATGTTGTAGAATCCTCTGAACCTGTTAATGATCCTAATAGTATTTCTATTTCTGATGCTGAAACTGAAAGTGGTAATGAACATGATAAAGATAATGATAAGGATGATACTCCGATAAAGAAGAAATTGAAAAGGAACCTGAAAAGCCTGCTAAAAATAAAAAGTACACTAAAGAAGATTTTATTGCTGAGAAACATGGTAATGAAAGAGAACCTTGGGGTCAAAAGCAAATGCCTTTTCCTGCTAAGAAACTAAAATCAAAGGAGGAGGAACATTATAATAAATTTTGTGATTGGATGAAACCTTTATTTTTGCAAATCCCTTTGACTGATGCTATTAAATTGCCTCCTTATTCAAAGTATATGAAAGATATTGTTACTAACAAAAGGAAAATCCCCAATGAGGAAATTTCCACTATGCTTGCTAATTACTCTTTCAATGGCAAAGTTCCAAAGAAGTTGGGCGACCCAGGTATACCTACTATTCCTTGTTCTATTAAGAATAATTATGTTAGAACTGCTCTATGTGATTTGGGAGCGGGAGTTAGTGTAATGCCTTTTTCTCTTTATAAGAGACTTGATTTAGATAAGTTGATACCAACTGATATATCTTTGCAAATGGCTGATAAATCTACTGCTATTCCTGTTGGTGTATGTGAAAATGTTCCTGTTCAAGTTACTCAGCATTGCTTGATATTAACTGATTTTGTTGTGTTGGAAATGCCTGAAGATGATAATATGTCCATTATTCTTGGAAGACCCTTTCTTAATACTGCAGGGGCTGTTATTGATTGCAATAAAGGCATGGTTACTTTCAATGTTGATGATAAGGAACATACTGTCTATTTTCCCAAGAGGATTGATAAAGTATGTGGAGTTAATACAATTTTTAATGTGAAAACTATCAAAGTGGGATCCATTGATTGTCCTATATATGAGCCTAAAGAAGAATATCAAACTCTTGTGATTGGATCCATATCAATTCAATATAAGGTAACATGATTGATTTGAGGTTTATTTCTTCTTATGTCATATAAAATTTATTTGGTAGCAAGACTTGATCAACCTTGCTAACAAGTATATTTTAATGCATAAGAGAGCTAAACAACATTTCTTTCTTTCTTTCTCCCTCCATTTGTTTTACTTGCTGTAGCACCTTTTTGTTTTGCAATATGCCTTAGTTGTTAAGATTTTGGAAATCATTTTCCTGCGCAGTAATAATTAATTTAATACCCAGAAATGTGCATTTTTCAAAGTTTTCAAAAATTCGCGAAAATTACACCGTTGGTCCTATTTTTCGACGAGGCACCTGGGAGTACCAGAGGATGACCTGTGGGGCACCACAGGGTGCCACACCACAGGCCGGCGCGGCCAAGGAGGTGGGCGCGCCACCTTGTGGTGTGGGCCCCTCCTTGCCCCACTACTTCATCTCTTCCTCCCAGCATCTTCTCTCTCCCAAAAAAACTCGCACCAAGTTCCTCTCACTCGTGTTTCTGCTCAAGAACTCGCGATTTCTCGATCTCCTTGCTCAGCCCAGATTTCTGTCTGAAATTTGGCACATTTACTCCTTGGTATGTGACTCCTTTGATTGTCCAATTAGAATTTTGTTTGGTTGAGTATATCTTGAATATTTTGCTGCTGTAGATAACATGTTTAGTGAGCTTGCATGCTTGTTCTAAGTGGAAGAAACTAGTTTTGATGCATGTTTAGTACTCTAGCAAGTTCCTATAGTAGTTCCCTTCAATTATATACCTTGAAATCAAATTTTATAATGGTTGTTGAAAATTTCAGAAGAGGAAGATGAAGAAATTCAAATTTGGAGAATTGTTCAAGAAAGGAACAACCAGCACCGGTAGGCCCTCGAGGGCGTCCACTCAGATTAGGCGATCCTACAATGAGGATATCATCGCGCCTAGCTTCGCGCCCGAGGAGGACAATGGGGCTCCTAATGCTTCATCCTTCCCATGTTATGATTTTCTAACAAATGCAGGGATATTGGATGACTTCTTCACCCTTGTCAACAGGGCAGGCTTAGCCACCTACGTGGGGGATGAAAGGGAGCAATACTACAGGCTCACCAAAATTTTCGTTGAGAGCTTCAAGTTCCACAACACGCAATATGAGCCGACAGTTGCATTCAAGATCTATGATAATCCTGTTACTATGGAATTGGAAGAATTTTGTCGTGCATTGGATATTGCCCCTGTAGGTACAGCAAGGAGGATTGATGACAACCCCCGGGACCTGTTGGAGCTCTATCGAGGGATCACCGAAGATGATTGCCGCACCATTCAGCGCGGGAAGATAAGAAACATTCAACTTCCCGCCATTAAATATTTTGCATATTACATTGCTACTAGCATTCTGGGTAGAGAAAATACTAGCAATATCTCTAGCTACCATCTTGCTTTCTTGAATGCTGCACTTACTGGACAGACACTTTATCATCTTGGTTCTCTTATTGCTCGCCGCCTGTCTAGCAGGGGGCCTATTTTTGGAGGAACTATTGCACTACGCATTTTAACACATTTAAGACTCCCTCTTGATTCTAATGATGTGCCATTAACCCCTAGGAGACTAGATATTGCTGCTATGAAGAGCCATCATTTTGTTACTACTGACTCCACTATAGATAATATGGTCTATAGAATGTTGTTTGCTGATGGGAATGAGAAGGAAATCCCTCTTCCCCAGCCAGGTTTGTTCAATATTGACAGACAATCATGGTCGCTCACTAAGGAGGAGGTGGAGGAACATATGAAGATACAAGACTTCCACCAACAGCATGACTCCGAGAACGCCGAGCCCTCCTACGACTGCACCGTCACATACCCCGATGTTTCCTCCAGCACATACCTGGAACCGGGTCGTTCTTCGTCGTACTACGGAGACACCACTTCATGGGGACCGTGGGAATGAACTCCACTTAGGCCAAAAGCCTAAGCTTGGGGGGAGGTATACCGGCATCACTCATTCTTTGCATATTATGGTTGCTGGATACTTGTACATACTTGTTTAGTTTCTTAGAGTGGTTTTCTAATGAGAAGGAGATGATATTTGGGGAAGTGCTGTCCAAAAACAGATTCTGGGCTGTTACCAAAAAAATTCGTACGCACAGCCAGAACGTTATTTTGAGTTGCCAATTTTTGAGCATGTGCCCCAGGTTGTTATCTAACTTTCATTAGTTGAACACTTTTTGGTCTGAGCAATGGAAGATTTTTGTTAATTTCGATTTCTGTACTGCTGTCAGGATTTGGCAGATTTCTGTCATCCTGCTTTTCTGTGTTTCTGTTAGTTTGCATTCTTTTGTTTTCGCTTTGTTTCTTTCCTAAAACACAAAAAGACCAAAAATATTTCTGTTGTTTCTCTTCACCATTTGTTTATTTGGTTCTTTGCTCTTAGTTTACTTTATTTGCTATCGTTGGTTTGCTATGAGAAAACCCAAAAAGATTTTGCTTTGTTTTCTTGTTTCTTTTGTTCTTGTTTCCAATTCGAAAACACCAAAAATATTTGTTGTTCTTCTTTGGTTTGTAAAGTTCATCATGAGTTCAATGGTCTTCGGTGGCTGGAGCGTGGTTTTTATTTCATATTATCCAAGCTACACAAGTGAAAGGCAATAATGACGATCTACAACAATTGGATTGTGGTGAGAGGCTGGTATGAACTCTATTTGTTTTCATTTTTGTACATATACTCATCCATGTGAGCATGCTTAGTTGGTTCATGTGAGGTATATGTTATTTGAGAAAGTCTAGTAGTTCATGATCTCTCATGTTTAGCTCCAATTTATTAATATGAGTAGCATGTCATGGATGTTCGCTTGCATTGTTTTATTCATAAGTAAGTATGGCATTGTGGTATCCTCCTCTGAAAAATTCATTTATATCGACTTGGTACATGCTCACGCATGCATATGACTGAACAAAAAAGTCAATTAAGCCTCGATGATTTATATTGCTTCAGAGTTCTTGCATCACTTTTATGCCTCCGTTAATTTATTTTGCCGCAAGCATGATTATGACAGTTATTGCTCTCTTGATTTGTCGCTCCCTAGTCTTTTGCTAGCCTTCACTTGTACTGAGCGGGAATGCTGCTCGTGCTTCCAAACACATGAAAACCAAGTTATTCCAAAGTGTCCACCATAAATACATATGCATGGCATTTCAAACCATTCCAAGTAAATTCTCATGCGCTACCTTTAAAACTTTCAAAATGCTTCTCAATTTGTGTTAATGTTTCATAGCTCATGAGGAAGTATGTGGTGTTTAGCTTTCAACCTTGTCATTTACTTTTGACGGACTCTCATATGGACTAGTGGCACATCCGCTTATCCAATAATTTTGCAAAAAGAGCTGGCAATGGGATTCCCGGTCCCAAATTAATTAACTTAAATAGACACTCCTCCATGGTTTGTGATTGTTGGACGGCACCCGAAGGATTCGGTTAGCCATGGCTTGTGTAAGCAAAGGTTGGGGGGAGTGTCATCATCATAATAAAACTTAAATAAAAGGCACTCCTTCATGGTATGTGATTGTTGGCAGGCACCCGAGGATTCGGTTAGCCATGGTTTGTGTAAGAAAGGTTGGAATGAGTGCCACATAAACATGCAAATAATTCATGGGAGCCGCTCTTGGGAGTCCGGTTGATGAGGTAGTTAGTGTACCCATTACCATTCGTTGACAACAACAAGCACTTCTCAAAATAATTTTACTCCTGTTTTAAAAATAAAAAGCTCTAGCGCATGTTAATCCCTGCTTCCCTCTGCGAAGGGTCAATCTTTTAATTTTATATCGTGTCTCCATTCTTTCTTTGAGCACTATCTTGAGAGCACAACTGTCATTCTTAGTATAATATGCTTGTCTCAAAATATGATTGATTGTAGTATAACTTTGTTGCTTTTATCTTTGACAATCACTACTTCTAGTCTTTCTATGAACTCAGAGGTGCCTCGGCATTTATGTTTTGCCGATCAAATACGGGCAAGCGAGATACCACTTTATCATATTCTCTTATGAACATTGCAATCTGCTTATATACATGATTCATGATGCTTATTATTAATTGTTGGTACCTCTCCATGATTGACATAGCTGTTGGATGATCTTATTTGCATATATTTCATTATGAACTACTTAAGTATTAGCCATAGCATGAGAATATATACATCATATGAGAAAATGTGTTCGTGAAAGTTCTTTTATCGCTCAGTTGTTAACTGAATTCCTTGAGGACAAGCAATAAGCTAAGCTTGGGGGAGTTGATACGTCCAAAACGTATCTACTTTCCCAAACACTTTTGCTATTGTTTTGCCTCTATTTTGTGTATTTTGGATACAACTAACACGGACTAACGCTGTTTTCAGCAGAATTGCTCTGGTGTCTCGTTTTTGTGCAGAAATCCAACTTTCGGGAAAATCCTCGGAATTTATGCAGAAGGCCCTATTTTCCCAGAATACTGACGGAGCCAGAAGGACAAGTAAGGTGGAGGCAGGGCCCCACACCATAAGGCGGCGCGGCCTGCCGGCAGTGGTCCTGGCCCCCTCTCGGCTTGGACCTATGGTCGGTCGGCCTCGACCCTCCGAGACGCCGTCGCGCATAGGTAGCCGGCATATTTGGTCTAATCTTTCAGCCAACGCCTCTCCATCGACCAGCCATGTTTCCCCCATCCATGATGTGTAATGTCCCCCCCGCTGTAGGCTGAAGGGGATGGTAGGGATTGGATGAGATTGGTCATGTAATAGTCATAAGATTGTTAGGGCATAGTGCCTAGTATCCGTAGATGTCACTTTTATGATATTGTTGCAACTTGTTATGCTTAATGCTTGTCACTAGGGCCCGAGTGCCATGATCTCAGATCTGAACATATTATTGATTCATGAAGATATTCGTTGTTTATGATCTTACCTGCAAGTTGTATACACATGTCGCTGTCCGGAACCAATGGCCCCGAAGTGATAGAAATCGGGATAACCGGAGGGGATGGTAGTGATGTGAGGATCACATGTGTTCACGGAGTGTTAATGCTTTGCTCCGGTACTCTATTAAAAGGAGTACCTTAATTTCCAGTAGTTTCCCTAGAGGCCCGGCTGCCACCGGCTGGTAGGACAAAAGATGTTGTGCAAGTTTCTCATTGCGAGCACGTACGACTATATATGGAACACATGCCTATTGATTGATTAGTACTTGGATACCGTTTTATTATTATCTGCAAATGCCCCTGCTTTGATTGTTATATGAGTTTCTCTCATCCATGCAACGCCCGTTAAATTCGTCCCTGTGCCTACAGTGTTTTAATCCTGCTGTTTACTATAATCACTACTGCTGTCTTTATTTCACCGCTGCTGTTATTTTACTATTCCTACTGCTATAAAACTGTTACTACCGATAAACTCTTGCGAGCAAGTCTGTTTCCAGGTGCAGCTGAATTGACAACTCCGCTGTTAAGGCTTACAAGTATTCTTTGTCTCCCCTTGTGTCGAATCAATAAATTGGGTAATACTTCCCTCGAAGACTGTTGCGATCCCCTATACTTGTGGGTCATCAAGACATCATCTGTCAGTTCTCCTGCGGTTGCTGCTTCTGTCACTGGATCTTTTCAGCAGTGGCATCATCGGCTGGGTCACCTCTGTGGCTCCCGTTTATCGTCATTAGTTCGTAGTGGTCTTCTGGGGTCTGTCTCAGGAGATGTGTCTTTGCATTCGTGTCAGGGTTGTAGGTTAGGCAAACAGATTCAGCTTCCCTATCCTACTAGTGCGTCTGTATCTCAGCGACCTTTTGATTTAGTTCATTCGGATGTTTGGGGTCCGGCTCCCTTTCCTTCAAAAGGGGGTCATCGATACTATATTTTGTTTATTGATGATTTTTCACGGTACACCTGGTTGTTTCTTATGCACTCTCGCAGTGAGGTGCTCTCTATTTATCAGCGTTTTGCAGCCATGGTTCGTACTCAGTATTCCACGCCTATTCGTGTGTTTCGTGCTGATTCTGCAGGAGAGTATATCTCCCAGCACCTGCGTGGTGTTCTTGCTGAGCAGGGCACCCTCGCTCAGTTCTCGTGTCCCGGCGCCCATGCTCAAAATGGTGTCGCCGAGCGTAAGCATCGTCATATTCTTGAGACTACCCGTGCTATGATGATTGCTTCCTCTCTTCCGCCGCATTTCTGGGCTGAGGCTGTCGCTACGTCGACTTACCTCATTAACATTCAGCCTTCTGCTGCCCTTCAAGGTGGCATTCCTCTCGAGCGTCTTTCTGGTAGCTCTCCAGATTACTCGACTCTTCGTTTATTTGGTTGCGTTTGCTATGTCCTTCTCCCTCCTCGCGAACGCACCAAACTGACCGCTCAGTCTGTTGAGTGTGTTTTTCTCGGATACAGTGATGAGCATAAGGGCTATCGCTGTTGGGATCCTGTTGGTCGTCGGATGCGCATCTCTCGTGACGTCACGTTTGATGAGACGCGTCCCTTCTATCCTCGCCCCACCTCGGGTACTTACCCGGTGGATGATATCTCTTTTCTTCTTTTTCCGGATGCACCCCCTGCTGTCCCTTCTCCTCCCTCCTAGTTCTGATGCGCCCTTCGATTTCGGCGCCATCCTCTCCTCCGTCTAGTTCCCCTAGTACTCCTCGTTCTCCGGCTTCGGATCCTTCCGATGTTGTTCCTTCTTCCTCTTCTTCTGATGAGGTGTCCTCTGCCGATGAGCTTCCCCCTTCACGGCATGTTCGTCAGCATCGTGCTCCAGCCTGTTACTCTCCTAGTCAGTATGGTCTCTCTGTCGTCTCCGAGCCGACTTCTTATCGGGATGCCGAGCGTCATCCTGAATGGCAGCTTGCCATGGTTGAGGAGATCGCTGCGCTTGAGTGCACTGACACGCGTGAAGTACACGTCCGTTGGGAACCCCAAGTGGAAGGTGTGATGCGTATAGAAGCAAGTTTCCCTCAGTATGAAACCAAGGTTATCGAACCAGTAGGAGTCAAGAAGCACGTCAAGGTTGTTGGTGGAGGAGTGTAGTGCGGCGCAACACCAGTGAAACCGGCGCCAACGTGGAACCTGCACAACACAATCAAGATACTTTGCCCCAACGTAACAGAGAGGTTGTCAATCTCACCGGCTTGCTAAAAACAAAAGATTAAACGTATCGAGTGGAATATGATGTTTGTTTGCAAAGAACAGTAGAGAACAATGATTGCAGTAGATTGTATTCAGATGTAAAAGAATGGACCAGGGTCCACAGTTCACTAGTGGTGTCTCTCCAATAAGATAAATAACATGATGGGTGAACAAATTACAGGTGGGCAATTGACAAATAAAGATTCAATACATATCATGATGATCACTATGAGATTTAATCAGGGCATTACAACAAAGTACATAGACCGCTATCCAGCATGCATCTATGCCTAAATAATCCACCTTCGGGTTAGCATCCGCACCCCCTTCAGTATTAAGTTGTAAACAACAGACAATTGCATTAAGTATGGTGCGTAATGTAATCAACACAAATATCCTTAGACAAAACATCGATGTTTTATCCCTAGTAGCAACAGCACATCCACAACCTTAGAACTTTCTGTCACTGTCCCAGATTCAATGGAGGCATGAACCCACTATCGAGCATAAATACTCCCTCTTGGAGTTACAAGTATCAACTTGGCCAGAGCCTCTACTAGCAACGGAGAGCATGCAAGAACATAAACAACACATATATGATAGATTGATAATCAACTTGACATAATATTCTATATTCATCGGATCCCACCAAACACAACATGTAGCATTACAAATAGATGATCTTGATCATGTTAGGCAGCTCACAAGATCTAAACATGATAGCACAAGCGGAGAAGACAACCAACTAGCTACTGCTATGAACCCATAGTCCAAGGATGAACTACTCACGCATCAATCCGAAGGCGGGCATGATGATGTAGAGCCCTTCGGTGATGATTCCCCTCTCCGGCAGGGTGCCGGAGGCGATCTCCTGAATCCCCCAAGATGGGATTGGCGGCGGCGCCGTCTCTGGAAGGTTTTCCGTATCGTGGCTCTCGGTACAGGGGTATTCGCGACGAAGGCTTTAAGTAGGCGGAAGGGTAGGTCGGGAGGCGGCGCGAGGGGCCCACACCATAGGGCGGCGCGGCCTCCTCGGCGCGCCGCCTATGGTGCCGGCCCTCGTGGCCCCTCTTCGTAATCCCTTCGGTCTTCCGGAAGCTTCGTGGAAAAATAAGACCCTGAGCGTTGATTTTGTCCAATTCCAAGAATAATTCCTTTGTAGGATTTCTGAAACCAAAAACAGCAGAAAACAACAACTGGCACTTCGACATCTTGTTAATAGGTTAGTGCCGGAAAATGCATAATAATGACGTAAAGTATGTATAAAACATGTGAGTATTATCATAAAAGTAGCATGGAACATAAGAAATTATAGATACGTTTGAGACGTATCAAGCATCCCCAAGCTTAGTTCCTACTCGCCCTCGAGTAGGTAAACGATAACAACAAATAATTTCTGAAGTGACATGCTACCAACATAATCTTGATCAACATTATTATAAAGCATATGAGATGGATGGAGTGATCTGAAGCAAAAGATTGCTAACAAAAGATGATAACTAAACAAATGAATCATATAGCAAAACTTTTCATGAATAGTACTTTCAAGACAAGTATCAACAAGACTTGCATAAGAGCTAACTCATAAAGCAATAGATTCAAAGTAGAATGCATTGAAGCAACACAAAGGATGATTAAGTTTCAGCAATTGCTTTCAACTTGTAACATATATATCTCATGGATATTTGTCAACATAGAGTAATATAACAAGTGCAATAAGTAAACATGTAAGAATCAATGCACACAGTTAACACAAGTGTTTGCTTCTAAGATAGAAAGAAGTAGGTAAACTGACTCAACATAAAGTAAAAGAATGGCCCTTCGCAGAGGGAAGCATGGATTACTATTTTTGTGCTAGAGCTTTTGTTTTGAAAACATAGAAACAATTTTGTCAACGGTAGGAATAATTCATATGTGCTATGCATAATACTTCCTACAAGTTGTAAGCCTCATGCATAGAATACCAATAGTGCCCGCACCTTGTCCTAATTAGCTTCGATTACATGGATTATCATTGCATAACATATGTTTCAACCAAGTGTCACAAAGGGGTACCTCTATGCCTGTACAAAGGTCCAAGGAGATCAATTGCATTTGATTTCTCGTTTTTAATAGATCTCAACTTAAGACATCCATACCGGGACAACATAGACAACAGATAATGGACTCCTCTTTTAATGCTTAAGCATTCAACAACGGATAATATTCTCATAAGAGAGTGAGGTTGTATGTCCAAACTGAAAACTTCCACCATGATACATGGCTTTGGTTAGCGGCCCAATGTTCTTCTCTAACATATGCATACTCAAACCATTTGATCATGACATCACCCTTACTTCAGACAAGACGAACATGCATAGCATCTCACATGATATCCAACAAAGGTAAAAAGTTGATGGCGTCCCCAGAAACATGGTTACCGCTCAACAAGCAACTTATAAGAACTAAGACACATAGCTACATATTCATCACCACAATAGTTTTTAAGCTATTTTCCCATGAGCTATATATTGCCAAGATAAAGAAATGAAATTTTAAAGGTAGCGCTCAAGTAATTTACTTTGGAATGGCAGAAAAATACCACATAGTAGGTAGATATGGTGGACACAAATGGCATGGGTTTTGGCTCAAGGTGTTTGGATGCACGAGAAGCATTTCCTCTCAGTACAAGGCTTTGGGCTAGCAAGGTTGTTTGAAGCAAACACAAGTATGAACAGGTACAACAAAACTTACACAAGAACATATTGCAAGCATTATAAGACTCTACACTATCTTCCTTGTTGTTCAAACACTTTACCAGAAAATATCTAGACTTAGAGAGACCAATCATGCAAACCAAATTTTAACAAGCTCTACGGTAGTTCTCCACTAATAGATTAAACTACATGATGCAAGAGCTTAAACATGATCTATGAGAGCTCAAAACAATTTCCAAGTTTCAAGTTATTCCAAACCATATGAAGCATTTTCTGATTCCAACCAAATAGCAATCAACGAAGCAATTTCAGCCTTCGCCATGAACATTAAAAAAAAAACTAAGAACACAAGTGTTCCATATGAAAAAATGGAGCTTAATATCTCCAATATAAGGATGGTGGGATCCAACTTTATTCAAACCAAAAAAAAAAAAACAGACGCTCCAAGTAAAGAACATAAGATGTGATGGAATAAAAATATAGTTTCACTAGAAGTGACTTGATAAGTTGTCGATGAAGAAGGGGATGCCTTGGGCATCCCCAAGCTTAGATGCTTGAGTCTTCTTAAAATATGCAGGGATGAACCACCGAGGCATCCCCAAGCTTAGACCTTTCACTCTTCTTGATCATATTGTATCATCCTCTTCTCTTGACCCTTGAAAACTTCCTCCACACCAAACTTCAAGCAAACTCATTAGAGGGTTAGTGCATAATCAAAAATTCACACATTCAGAGGTGACATAATCATTCTTAACACTTCTGGACATTGCACAAAGCTACTGAAAGTTAATGGAACAAAGAAACTCATTCAACATAGCAAAAGCGGCAATGCGAAATAAAAGGCAGAATCAAAAACAGAACAGTTCGTAAAGACGAATTTTACAGAGGCACTTAACTTGCTCAAACGGAAAACTCAAAACTAATGGAAGTTGCGTACATATCTGAGGATCACGCACCTAAATTGGCAGATTTTTTTGATTTTTCTACAGAGAGGTCTACGCAAATTCGTGACAGACAGCAATTCTGTTTCTGCGCAGCAATCCAAATCTAGCATCAACTTTACCATAGAGACTTTACTTGGCACAAAAACATGATAAGGAGAGTTTGCTACAGTAGTAACAACTTCCAAGACTCAACAATACAGTAGTAAAATAAAACATGGGTTATCTCCCAAGAAATGCTTTTCTTTAACGCCTTTCAGCTAGGCGCAGAAAGTGCAAATCAAGTATTATCAAGAGAAGAAGCATCAACATTATAATTTGTTCTAATAATAGAATCAAAAGGCAACTTCATTATATTTTTAGGGAAGTGTTCCATACCTTTCTTGAGAAAATTGATACTTAATATTTCTCTCTTTCATATCAATAACAACACCAACAGTTCGAAGAAAGGGTCTTCCCAAGACAATAGGACAAGATGCATTGCATTCAATATCCAAAACAACAAAATCAACGGGGACAAGGTTATTGTTAACCGTAATGTGAATATTATCAATCCTCCCCAAAGGTTTCTTTTTAGAATTATCAGCAAGATTATCATCCAAATAACAATTTTTCAATGGTGGCAAGTCAAGCATATCATAAATTTTCTTAGGCATAACAGAAATACTTGCACCAAGATCACATAAAGCATTACATTCAAAATCATTGAATTTCATCTTAATGATGGGCTCCCAACCATCTTCTAATTTCCTAGGTATAGAAGCTTCAAGTTTTAATTTCTCTTCCCTAGCTTTAATGAGAGCATTTGTAATATGTTTTGTAAATGCTAAATTTATAGCACTAGCATTAGGACTTCTAGCAAGTTTTTGTAAGAACTTTATAACTTCAGTAATATGACAATCATCAAAATCTAAACCATTATGATCTAAAGCAATGGGATCATTGTCCCCAATATTTTGAAAAATTTCAGCACTATTATCACAAGCAGTTTCAGCAGCAGGCAGCACACGCTTTGCACTAGGAGTAGAAACATTGCCAACACCAATTATTTTACCATTGAGTAGGAGGTGTAGCAACATGTGAAGGATCAACATTACTAGTGGTGATAATAGTCCAAACTTTAGCTACATTATTCTCTTTAGCAAGTTTTTCTTTTTCTTCTCTATCCCACCTAGCATGCAATTCAGCCAACATTCTTATATTATCATTAATTTGAACTTGGATGGCATTTGTTTTAGCAAACCTAGCATCTTTAACTTCCTCGGGCATAACTTTCAGTTTTAAAAGATCAACATCAAGAGCAAGACTATCAACCTTAGAAGCAAGAACATCAATTTTACCAAGCTTTTCCTCAACAGTTTTATTAAAAGCAGTTTGTGTACTAATAAATTCTTTAAGCATGACTTCAAGACCAGAGGGTACACTCTTATTATTGTTGTAATAATTACCATAAGAATTACCATAACCACTACCATTATTAGAAGGATATGGCCTATAGTTGTTGTTACCATAATTATTCCTATAAGCATTGTTGTTGAAATTATTATTCTTAATGAAATTCACATCAACATTTTCTTCTTGAGCAACCAATGAAGCTAAAGGAACATTATTAGGATCAATATGAGATCTACCATTTGCAAGCATAGACATAATAGCATCAATCTTATCACCCAAAGAAGAGGTTTCTTCAACAGAATTTACCTTCTTACCTTGAGGAGTTCTTTCAGTGTGCCATTCAGAGTAATTGATCATCATATCATCAAGAAGCTTTGTTGCGGCGCCCAAGGTGATGGACATAAAAGTACCTCCAGCAGCTGAATCCAATAGGTTCCTTGAGGAAAAATTCAATCCTGCATAAAAGGTTTGGATGATCATCCAAGTATTTAGTCCATGGGTAGGGCAATTCTTTACCAAAGATTTCATTCTCTCTAATGCTTGAGCAACATGTTCATTATCAAATTGCTTAAAATTCATAATGCTACTTCTCAAAGATATAATCTTAGCAGGAGGATAATATTTACCAATAAAAGCATCTTTACATTTAGTCCATGAATCAATACTATTCTTAGGCAAAGAAAGCAACCAATCTTTAGCTCATCCTCTTAATGAGAAAGGAAACAATTTCAGTTTTATAATATCACCATCTATATCCTTATACTTTTGCATTTCACAAAGTTCAACAAAATTATTAAGATGGGCAGCAGCATCATCAGTACTAACACCAGAAAATTCTCTCTCATAACAAGATTCAGTAAAGCAGGTTTAATCTCATAAAATTCTGCTGCAGTAGCAGGTGGAGCAATAGGAGTACATATAAAATCATTATTATTTGTGCTAGTGAAATCACACAACTTAGTATTTTCAGGAGTACCCATTATAGCAGTAATAAAAGTAAACTAAGCAAATAGAATAAAGTAAAGACAAGTAACTAATTTTTTTGTGTTTTGATATAGAGCAAGTAAACAATACATAAAGTAAAGCAACTAATTTTTTTGTGTTTTTAATATGAAGCAAACAAGACAGTAAATAAAATAAAGTAAAGCAAGACAAAAACAAAGTAAAGAGATTGGATGTGGAGACTCCCCTTGCAGCGTGTCTTGATCTCCCAGGCAACGGCGCCAGAAATTTAGCTTGACACTCGTGAAGTACACGTCCGTTGGGAACCCCAAGTGGAAGGTGTGATGCGTATAGAAGCAAGTTTCCCTCAGTATGAAACCAAGGTTATCGAACCAGTAGGAGTCAAGAAGCACGTGAAGGTTGTTGGTGGAGGAGTGTAGTGCAACAACAGTGAAACCGGCGCCAACGTGGAACCTGCACAACACAATCAAGATACTTTGCCCCAACGTAACAGTGAGGTTGTCAATCTCACCGGCTTGCTGAAAACAAAGGATTAAACGTATCGAGTGGAATATGATGTTTGTTTGCAAAGAACAGTAGAGAACAATGATTGCGGTAGATTGTATTCAGATGTAAAAGAATGGACCGGGGTCCACAGTTCACTAGTGGTGTCTCTCCAATAAGATAAATAACATGCTGGGTGAACAAATTACAGGTGGGCAATTGACAAATAAAGATTCAATACATATCATGATGATCACTATGAGATTTAATCAGGGCATTATGACAAAGTACATAGACCGCTATCCAGCATGCATCTATGCCTAAATAATCCACCTTCGGGTTAGCATCCGCACCCTCCAGTATTAAGTTGTAAACAACAGACAATTGCATTAAGTATGGTGCGTAATGTAATGAACACAAATATCCTTAGACAAAGCATCGTTGTTTTATCCCTAGTAGCAACAGCACATCCACAACCTTAGAACTTTCTGTCACTGTCCCATATTCAATGGAGGCATGAACCCACTATCGAGCATAAATACCCCCTCTTGGAGTTACAAGTATCAACTTGGCCAGAGCTCTACTAGCAACGGAGAGCATGCAAGAACATAAACAACACATATATGATAGATTGATAATCAACTTGACATAATATTCTATATTCATCGGATCCCATCAAACACAACATGTAGCATTACAAATAGATGATCTTGATCATGTTAGGCAGCTCACAAGATCTAAACATGATAGCACAAGCGGAGAAGACAACCAACTAGCTACTTCTATGGACCCATAGTCCAAGGATGAACTACTCACGCATCAATCCGGAGGCGGGCATGATGATGTAGAGCCCTCCGGTGATGATTCCCCTCTCCGGCGGAGGCGATCTCCTGAATCCCCCGAGATGGGATTGGCGGCGGCGTCTCTGGAAGGTTTTCCGTATCGTGGCTCTCGGCACAGGGGTATTCGCGACGAAGGCTTTAAGTAGGCGGAAGGGTAGGTCAGGGGGCGACGCGAGGGCCCACAACATAGGGCGGCGCGGCCCTCCCTGCGCCCGCCGCCATGGTGCCGGGCCCTCGTGGCCCTTCTTCGTAATCCTCTTCGGTCTTGGAAGCTTCGTGGAAAAATAAGACCCTAGGCGTTGATTTCGTCCAATTCCGAGAATATTTCCTTTGTAGGATTTTTGAAACCAAAAACAAAAAAAAACAAAAACTTCGGCATCTTGTTAATAGGTTAGTGCCGGAAAATGCATAATAATGGTGTAAAGTATGTATAAAACATGTGAGTATTATCATAAAAGTGGCATGGAACATAAGAAATTATAGATACGTTTGAGACGTATCATGCACTGGCACCTGGGATCTTGTTTCTCCCCCTTCTAGTGTTCGTCCTATCACGTGTAAGTGGGTCTATAAAATTAAGACCCGCTCTGATGGATCTCTTGAGCGCTATAAAGCGCGTCTTGTGGCTCGTGGCTTTCAGCAGGAGCACGGCCGTGACTATGATGAGACTTTTGCCCATGTGGCTCATATGACCACTGTGCGTACTCTTCTTGATGTTGCTTCTGTTCGACGCTGGTCTGTGTCCCAGCTTGATGTTCAGAACGCTTTTCTTAATGGCGAGTTGAGTGAGGAGGTTTACATGCAGCCTCCTCCTGGGTATTCTGTTCCCGATGGGATGGTTTGTCGTCTTCGATGTTCTCTCTATGGTCTCAAACAGGCCCCTCGTGCCTGGTTTGAGCGCTTTGCCTCTGTGGTGACTGCTGCTGGTTTCTCTCCTAGTCTTCATGATCCAGCACTTTTCGTTCACACTTCTCCTCGTGGACGCACTCTTCTTCTTCTCTATGTTGATGATATGATCATTACTGGTGATGATCCTGAGTATATTGCCTTTGTCAAGGCTCGTCTTCGAGATCAGTTTCTTATGACTGATCTTGGTCCTCTTCGCTATTTTCTTGGGATTGAGGTTTCCTCCACTTCTGATGGCTTTTCTATCTCTCAGGAAAAGTACATTCAGGATCTTCTTGCTCGTGCTGCTCTTGGGGATGAGCGCACGGTTGATACTCCTATGGAGCTTAATGTTAAGCTTCGTCCTACTGATGGTGATCCTCTTCCTGATCCCACACGTTATCGCCATCTTGTTGGGAGTCTTGTTTATCTTGCTGTCACTCGTCCTGATATTTCTTATCATGTTCATATTCTGAGTCAGTTTGTCTCAGCTCCTACCACCGTTCACTACAGTCATCTCCTTCGTGTTCTTCGTTATCTTCGTGGCACGATCACTCGTCGCCTTTTCTTTCCTAGTTCCAGCTCTCTCCAGCTCCAGTGCTACTCGGATGCTACGTGGGCGAGTGATCCTACGGATCGTCGTTCACTTTCTGCTTACTGTGTGTTTCTTGGTGGTTCGCTTGTTGCTTGGAAGACGAAGAAACAGGTAGCGGTTTCCCGTTCGAGTGTTGAGGCTGAGTTGCGGGCTATGGCTTTGTTGATTGCTGAGGTGACCTGGTTACGGTGGTTGCTTGCAGATTTTGGGGTCTCTGTTACGACACCCACTCCACTTTTGTCTGACAGTACAGGTGCTATCAGTATTGCACGTGATCCGGTCAAGCATGAGCTGACCAAGCATATTGGTGTTGATGCTTTTTATACACGTGCTCAGGTGCAGGATGAGGTTGTTGCGGTTCATTATGTGCCTTCAGATTTGCAGTTGGCGGATTTCTTTACAAAGGCACAAACTCGAGCGCAGCATGACTTCTTACTCTCCAAACTCAGTGTTGTGGATCCACCATGAGTTTGAGGGGGGGTGTTAGATGTATATATCTGTATATTGTAGTTTCCCCATATGTTAGGGGGCTTCCTGCATATTTGCACCTGTACATGTACTATATATTGTGGCATTTGGCCCCCTGGTAATACAACAAGCATATTGCCCTAACAGAAATACTGAGCGCCATGATGAAAACGTCATAGACCACCAGTTTTCTTGTAGTGACGGCGGCTCGACGCTTTGGTTGGTGTACCGGCCAGACTGGTGAATCTGGGCGAAGTTCGATCGCACGATACGTGTGTCCCCCTCGGTGGGGTTGAGAGGCTTGGCGGCTCCAGGATGGTGAGGCCGCGTTTCGGCACAGCGCCTACGCATGCTGACACGGAGCGACCACCACAACCGCTCCCCAGCGATGCAGAGTAGTTGACCGGCCACATTGGGTGGCCGGACCAGGAAACGACGGTTGCAGCTTTGGCCGGAGTCCCACGGAATCGGCGGCTTGAGGGACGATAGGGGCGGCGACGAGGGTGGGGAGATGGTGGAGAAGGCGTGGATTTGGCCAGTCTGTGCACCAGAAATCCCCCTAGATATAGTTCAGGCCCAAAAAAACTCGTAGAAACCGTAGACCCGTCAGAATTTTAAAGTGCTAGAGGTTTGAACAGATTTTTCTGGGGAAACAATAGCACAGACGGATGCGCTTACAAATACGTATGTACACTCACCTCTACAAACACGCACACCTAACCCTATGATTACCCCTGAGAGACCAAGTCCAAGAAACTGATCCGGCAGGTCTTGAGATCAACGAAGTCACCATAGTTGCCTCACTGTTAGTGGAAACGTTGCCTCTCACTAGAAAACATTAATTCCACCTTTTATGAGACACCAAAATGTTAAACCTAGAATATAATTCGTGGTGGGCTAGAAATGCCATCCTAACCATCGGACCACAAGTTGGTTATCGCAGGATCTGTTAGAGTTGCTCCAATGGTGATGTACGATGTATTTGCATCGTCTCGGGAGGATTCTCATAAAAGTAAAGTCCGAGATTATATATTGTCACATAGTAACATAGAGGTCCAATTTGGTTCTTTCTCTATTAGGAACAAGGCGGAGATACAGTTTTGGGATGATAAATGGTTGGGAACAACCACTCTTCTGTTGGAGATATGCCCAAGAGGCAATAATAAATTAGTTATTGTTATATCTTAGTGTTCATGATAAATATTTACATCCCATGCTATAATTGTATTAACCGAAACATTGATACATGTGTGTTATGTAAACAACAAGGAGTCCCTAGTAAGCCTCTTGTATAACTAGCTTGTTGATTAATAGATGATCATGGTTTCGTGATCATGAACATTGGATGTTGTTAATAACAAGGTTATGTCATTGGGTGAATGATATAATGGACATACACCCAAATAAGCGTAGCATGAGATCAAGTCATTAAGTTCATCTTGCTATAAGCTTTCGATACATAGTTACCTAGTCATAAAACCATGAGATCATGTAAATCACTTACACAGGAAGGGTACTTTTATTACATCAAACACCATTGCGTAAATGGGTGGTTATAAAGATGGGATTAAGTATTCGGAAAGTATGAGTTGAGGCATATGGATCAAGAGTGGGATTTGTCCATCCCGATGACGAATAGATATACTCTGGGCCCTCTCGGTGGAATGTCGTCTAATTAGCTTGCAAGCATGTGACTAGGTCACAAGAGATGACATACCATGGTACGAGTAAAGAGTACTTGTCGGAAACGAGGTTGAACTAGGTATGGAGATACCGATGATCGAACCTCGGACAAGTAAAGTATCGTGTGACAAAGGGAATCGGTATCGTATGTAAATGGTTCAATCGATCACTAAGTTATCGCTGAATGTGTGGGAGCCATTATGGATCTCCAGATCCCGCTATTGGTTATTGGTCGGAGAGGAGTCTCGACCATGTCTGCATAGTTCACGAACCGTAGGGTGACGCGCTTAAGGTTCGATGTCGCATAAGTAGATTCAGAATATGAGATGGAGACCGAAGTTTGTTCGGAGTCTCGGATGGGATCCAGGACATCACGAGGAGGTCCGGAATGGTCCGGAGAATAAGATTCATATAAGGGAAGTTGATTTCTAGGTTTCGGAAAAGTTCGGGATTTTTCCGGTGGAAGACTAGGAAGGTTCTAGAAGGTTCCATAGGGGTCCACCATGGGGCCCATGACCTAGGAGGGCCAAAATGGGCCGGGGGGGTGCTGCATTGCCTTAATGGGCCAGGCGCACCAAGCCCCAAAGGCCCACGCCGGCCACCCCTTAGGATTTCCCCAAACCCTAAGGGGGGGTGATACGTCTCCAACGTATCGATAATTTCTTATGTTCCATGCTACATTATTGATGATATCTACATGTTTTATGCACATTATATGTCGTATTTACGCATTTTCTGGAACTAACCTATTAACAAGATGCCGAAGAGCCGGTTTCTGCTGTTTTTGGTTTCAGAAATCCTAGTAAGGAAATATTCGGAATTGGACGAAATCAACGCCCAGGTTCCTATTTTTCCCGGAAGCATCCAGAACACCCGAGAGCAGCCAGAGGGGGCCACGTGGGGCCCACACATGGTGGCGGCGCGGCCTGCCCCCGGCCGCGCCGCCTAGTGTCTGGCCCCACCAGACCCCTCCGAGGCTGCCCTTTCGCCTACTTAAAGCCTCCGTCGCGAAACCCCGTACCGAGAGCCACGATACGGAAAACCTTCCAGACGCCGCCGCCGCGAATCCCATCTCGGGATTCAGGAGATCGCCTCCAGCACCTGCCGGAGAGGGGAATCATCTCGGAGGACTCTTCATCGCCATGATCGTCCGGAGTGATGAGTGAGTAGTTCACCCCCTGGACTATGGGTCCATAGCAGTAGCTAGATGGTCGTCTTCTCCTCATGTGCTTCATTGTTGGATCTTGTGAGCTGCCTAACATGATCAAGATCATCTATCTGTAATACTATATGTTGTGTTTGTCGGGATCCGATGGATAGAGAATACTATGTTATGGTGATTATCAATCTATTACTTGTGTGTTGTTTATGATCTTGCATGCTCTCCGTTATTAGTAGAGGCTCTGGCCAAGTTTTTACTCTTAACTCCAAGAGGGAGTATTTATGCTCGATAGTGGGTTCATGCCTTCATTGACACCTGGGATTGACGAGGGATCACCTCGCCAATGCCTACGTATTGTAGACTTGGGTTTCGGGAGAGAGCGACGATGGAGATTCCGGGAGCGAGATTAGGCACACGACGTACCCAGCTTCGGGTCCCCTCGGTGGAGGATCCCTACGTGCTGCTAGCAATCCACTATATGATCATATGTATGTTTACAGGGTGCCGCCATAGGCGGAGCTATGTGTCTATCTGTCTCTCTGTCTATATCTTGGCCTCTCTATTTCGGGTGCCCTGGCTAGCTTTATATATGCAACCAGCCTAGGGTTTTACAAGAGTCCTAGTCGACTACTTCTTCGGGTTGCCTTGTTGGGCCTTCTCCATATTGGGCCGAGCCAAACCAGGTATACTAATAATGGGTACCCGAAGGGTATGCCCATGTCAGTAGCCCCCGAGTTTATAGGGAAGTCGAAGACTTGCGTAGAAACTCCAAGCATAACCATCTCCGAAGTCGAAGAAATACAAGGCGAGGTCCATGTCGTAGATCATGTGTAGCGTAGATGATGTCGACGATTCTTGAAATTATCGGGTGCGCGGCAGCGCTCCCGATGGGAGTAGCCCCCGAGTCTATGGGCAAGTGCTTGCACTTAGGCATAGACTCAAGTTGTACTACTCGATGAAGAACTTAACTATATTTCTGGAAGACTTGATGAAATCCATGTGCTCCCGATGGGAGTAGGCTCCACTCGAGTCGTAGAATCGAGTTGAGTCTACAAACCTTGATTGTCGTAGATGTTGTCGAAGTTATCTTTCTATCGGGTGCGCGACCAGCTCCCGATGGGAGTAGCCCCCGAGGCTACAGCCAAGTGTTTGCACTTGGGTGTAGGCTCAACTTGCTTTTAATCGACACCACAATTTTTACTCTTTCTTGTATCTTATTAAGAGGGTGAACAGTGCTCTCGATAAGAGTAGCCCCCGAGCCTATGGGCAGGTGCTTGCGCCTGGGCATAGACTCAAGTTGTACTACTCAATAACGAACTTAACCATATTTCTGGGCGCAACCCCTCTTTTTATCGACTCCAGGCCGTTGCTATCTATGTTGTTCAGGGATAATGGTAAATGGGGCTGGTTCATCTGACGGATCAGGTACCAGTTAACTGCTCTGTGGCAATCCGCAAAAACCTACTTCAAGATCACGTCCCTGGACATGATCCCGGGATACTGGTGTTAACTCGACAGGTGCCGCTTAAGGTCTTACCATTCTGTCGAGTCCCAGTCATGTTTTATCGGGTACCTAACGCGTCCGTTAGGATTTTTCTTCGTATCTGTTGATACGGAAAAAGTAGCAAACCGACGTCAGAGACGGTGCCACGCCGCTCAGAACGGATCCGGGGTCTTACCTTCGCAAAGTTTTGCGGCATTCAGAGATTATTCGCGACTTTTAGCGCTCTGAGAATATATTGTCGAGTGCCTTGTTCGGCTGATGCAATGACCCATTTTGCGGGCTCTTCTATATTTTTCTCGGGTGTGATGAGACAGCCGAATATATTGGTTCTTCTATATTGTCGGGTACATCACCGATGCTCTCGCTCGGAACGATATGACGAGTCAATGGACCCGAAGATTTGTCCATCCTCTTTTTTTTTTCTTTTTTTTTTGGTTCCTCCTTGATGATAATTTCGCGAGTTCCTCCTTAAGGAAAGTTTCTTCGGTCCTCCCGAGAAAAATCGTCGGGTCCTCCCCCGAGGAAAATTCGTCAGGTCCTCCCTGAGGAAAATTCGTCGGGTCCTCCCTGAGGCAAATTCTTCGGGTCCTCCCTGAGGAAAATTCGTCGGGTCCTCCCTGAGGCAAATTCTTCGGGTCTTCCCTGAATAAGATTTCGTCGGGTTCTCTCTTGAAGACAATTTCGTCGGGTTCTCTCAAGATTTCGTCGGGTTCCTCCCTGAAGAAGATTTCGTCGGGTTCTCTCTTGATTTCGTCGGGTTCCTCCCTGAAGAAGATTTCGTCGGGTTCTCTCTTGATTTTGTCGGGTTCCTCCCTGAAGAAGATTTCGTCGAGTTCTCTCTTGAGGAAAATTTCGTAGGTGTAGTTCTTCTTTTTTCAACCTGAGATGTACAGTGAAGCAGTATTGCGCAGCCCCCGAGTGTCGGGTGCAGCGAAAGTAAATGATAATCAACTTTGTGTAAAATAAAGGAACACTTAGCTTTATTGGGCACGACGGAATTGATGCGCGATGAAGTCCTCGAGTACAGAGAAGAAGTCTAGCCGAAGTAGAAACCACCAAATAGCGAAAATAGATGCCGCCAAATTGTTGATGAATAAATAGCCGAGCCCCCGAGCGCTGCTGGGGTGATGTCATGATTGTTGCTTAGACGTCGTGTTGCAATTGTGACCCGAGGCGAAGTTGTTGTCGAGCCCCCGAGTATTATCCGTGTCGCCGAAAGAAGTTGACGGAGTCGCGGCGTCATATAAGGCCGGTGAAGCCATTTAGGATGAATCCATTGAAAATAATATAATATGAATCCAGCCATTAAATATGAAGCATATATTAAAGATGAATCCGCCGATATCATAGAGGATGAAATCCATTGACCCGAAGAAAATAGTTCCAGTAATAACCCTAGATGAATCCATTGTCCCGGAAACGCATCAGGTAATATTGTATAAGAATGAAGCAATAATAACCCAAAGAAAACCAATCCAGTAAGCCGAAGAAAATAAATCCACTGAGCCGAGGAAGATAAATCCACTGAGCCGAGGAAGATAAATCCACTAAGTCGAAAAAAATAATTCCACTGAGCCGGAGAAAATAATTCCACTGAGCCGGAGAAAATAATTCCACTGAGCCGGAGAAGATATATCCATAGCCGAAGAAAAGAAATTCACCGAGTAACCGGGTATATTTGTGGTAACGAAGTAATGGCACATCCCCTAGTGTTGGGTGAATTTGCTCTAATAATGTAATGGTGCAGCCCCCGAGTATTCGGGTGTGACGAAAGTAAATAATAATTGACTATTTGAAGAGGAACACTTAGCTTTGTTGTCAGTTGCGGCGGAACCGACGTGAAAACAGGTCGTGCAGCGAACAGAGTCGATGTAGTTGCGCGGCGGCTGACCGGAAGTAGTCGATGAAGAAGACGTAGTTGATGTGGCGGATCCGTGATGGGTGAGCCCCCAAACATGGCGAGGTGCGCGATGTCAAGTTCATGACAGGTGAACTCCCGAGCGTGGCGAGTGCGCTATGTCGAGTTCACGACAGGCGAGCTCCCAAACGTGGCGAGTGCGTGATGGCGAACGGTGTCGACACAACAAAGGAAGTCCAAGTTTTTATTTCGATCTGCAGTTATGTTAAGCGCAAAAATCTGCGCACAAGGAAGCTGCAAACCAAAGGAAAGTTCGACCAAATCCAATAATTAAAAATACTTGATTGGAGAGATAACACCTGACGATCCTGATCCTTGTGTCGGGCGAGGCAATGGTAGCGACTCGCTCAGATTTGTTCGGCGTCCTTTGCACTATCTAGTCACTTGTTCCTCATGGTATCGATGTATTCAATCTTCCAATGCCCAAAATATCGCAGATCCCCTCGTACAACTAACTTAACCTTATTGGACGTGTTCTTGATTTTCCTTGTGGTCACTTGGTCAGCCAGGACCCTCACGTGACATAGTAGTGCTGCTCTTTTTCTTTGTGTGCGTGGAGGAAACAAAACGTGCAGGTCTTGAAACTTGAACACGCCAGCTCCTTTTCTTTCTTGGATGTACTAGCTGCCCGACGATTGATGTGGTGTTTCTTCATCAATTGATGCACCTATTCGAATTTTTTTTTGGGTAGCTTCGAGGAATCCAGAACTCCAACGCATGGAATCTGCTGCTTGGGGATGCCGTATGTAGAAACAGATACGGATACTGTAGTTCTGCACGGTGGCGCCGTACCGGCGGAATTCTCTTCAAAGTTGATTGTCCGGATTTGGAACTCCTTCGCTCCTATGATCCGAATATTGTTGGTGAATCTGGATCGTGCCGAAAGAAAAAATTCTCCAGATGCAATCTGATCATTGTTGATGACCATTGATGAGGGATCTCGCCCGGATGACAAAATCCAGTCGCCGCGATTCCCACAGACGGCGCCAATTGACGAGGGATCACCTCGCCAATGCCTACGTATTGTAGACTTGGGTTTCGGGAGAGAGCGACGATGGAGATTCCGGGAGCGAGATTAGGCACACGACGTACCCAGCTTCGGGTCCCCTCGGTGGAGGATCCCTACGTGCTGCTAGCAATCCACTATATGATCATATGTATGTTTACAGGGTGCCGCCATAGGCGGAGCTATGCTGTCTATCTGTTCTCCTCTCTGTCTATATCTTGGCCTCTCTGTTGGGTGCCCTGGCTAGCTTTATATATGCAACCAGCCTAGGGTTTTACAAGAGTCCTAGTCGACTACTTCTTCGGGTTGCCTTGTTGGGCCTTCTCCATATTGGGCCGAGCCAAACCAGGTATACTAATAATGGGTACCCGAAGGGTATGCCCATGTCAGACAGTGACAGAAAGTTCTAAGGTTGTGATGTGCTGTTGCCACTAGGGATAAAACATTGATTCTATGTCTAAGGATGTAGTTGTCGATTACATTACGCACCATACTTAATGCAATTTTCTGTTGCTTTGCAACTTAATACTGAATGGGGTTCGGATGATAACCTGAAGGTGAACTTTTTAGGCATAGATGCAGTTGGATGGCGGTCTATGTACTTTGTCGTAATGCCCAATTAAATCTCACTATATTTATCATATCATGTATATGCATTGTTATGCCCTTCTCTATTTTGTCAATTGCCCGACTGTAATTTGTTCACCCAACATGCTTTTATCTTACGGAGAGACACCTCTAGTGAACTGTGGACCCCGGTCCTATTCTTTACATCGCATACAATCTACTGCAATACTTGTTTTACTGTTTTCTTGCAAACAATCATCTTCCACACAATACGGTTAATCCTTTGTTACAGCAAGCCGGTGAGATTGACAACCTCACTTCGTTGGGACAAAGTACTTTGGTTGTGGTGAGTTCCACGTTGGCGCCGGAATCCCTGGTGTTGCGTCGCATCACATTTCGCCACCATCAACCTTCAACGTGCTTCTTGGCTCCCACTGGTTCGATAAACCTTGGTTTCATACTGAGGAAACTTGCTTTATACGCATCATACCTTCCACTTGGGGTTCCCAACGGACGTGTGCATCTACGCGTATCAAGCTAAATTTCTGGCGTTGCCGGGAGATCAAGACACGCTGCAAGGGGAGTCTCCACTTCTCAATCTCTTTACTTTGTTTTTGTCTTGCTTTATTTTATTTACTACTTTGTTTGCTGCACCTAAACAAAATACAAAAAAATTAGTTGCTAGTTTTACTTTATTTACTGTCTTGTTCTCAATATCAAAAACACAAAAAAATTAGTTACTTGCATTTACTTTACTTAATTCATCATGTTTCCTTTTAATTTTACCACAAAAGACATACCGGTAGGACGTGGGTCTATAATTGGGAGAAATAATATAGAAGAATTTTTCAATCATGTTAGTATTACTGAAGATTTTGAAGATAGACACTTGGTAGAACTTGCACCTACCTATGAAATTGCTGCTGCTGCTTTAGTTCGAATGTTGGAAACTAAATTTGTTAATCTCAATCCTATAATCCAACACATGTTTCTTACACTCGGTGATATGGAAGAAGGGAAAAAGAAAGATTTTGTTTTAGAAACTCTTCTTAGAGAATTTGGTGGTCTAGCAAGAGAGGCTAGAAAGGTCTTTGCTAAATTTAATATGCTAGGTTCTCATACTAATTTTGTTGGTCTCCTTGAAAAAATGGACATGGATAGAATAAGGTACACTAATAATATTGATGATGGTGGGGAGATCAAAGCACCAATACCATGTAAACTCCTAGCTATGAATGATGCACTAGAAAATAACTATGCTTGGCTTGTTCCTGAAAATTTGTTCGATGAGAATAGCAAGCCCAAGACTAATGAAAAGGGAGACGCTGAAACTTATGTATCCAATATACTATGCTTGGTTGAGAAAACTCCAAACCCCGCTGAAGATGTTTCATCTCTTGATAATACTTGATTTGCACTTTCTGCGCCTAGCTGAAAGGCGTTAAAGAAAAGCGCTTATGGGAGACAACCCATGTTTTTACTACAGCACTTTGTTTTATATTTGAGTCTTGGAAGTTGTTTAATACTGTAGCAACCTCACCTTATCATGTTTTTGTGCCAAGTAAAGTTTCTATGTTAAAGTTGATGTTATATTTGGGATCGCTGCGCAGAAACAGCATTTCTGTCTGTCACGAATCTGGGCCTAAGTCTCTGTAGAAAATTCGAAAAAATCTGCCAATTTACAAGCGTGATCCTCAGATATGTACGCAACTTTCATTAGTTTTGAGTTTTTCCATTTGAGCAAGTCTGGTGCCATTTTAAAATTCGTCTTTACGAACTGTTCTGTTTTGACAGATTCTGCCTTTTATTTCGCATTGCCATATTTGCTATGTCGGATAAATTTCTTTGATCCATTAATGTCCAGTAGCTTTGTGCAATGTCCAGAAGTGTAAAGAATGATTGTGTCACCTCTGAATATGTGAATTATTAATTGTGCACTAACCCTCTAATGAGTTTGCTTGAAGTTTGGTGTGAGGAAGTTTTCAAGGGTCAAGAGAGGAGTATGATATACTATGATCAAGAGGAGTGAAAGCTCTAAGCTTGGGGATGCCCCGTGGTTCACCCCTGCATATTTTAAGAATACTCAAGCATCTAAGTTTGGGGATGCCCAAGGCATCCCCTTCTTCATCGACAACATCATCAGGTTCCTCCCTGAAACTATATTTTTATTCAGTCACATCTTGTGTTCTTTACTTGGAGCGTCGGCTTGTTTTTGTTTTTGTTTTTGTTTGAATAAAATGGATCCTAGCATTCACTTTGTGGGAGAGAGACACGCTCCGCTGTTGCATATGGACAAATATGTCCTTAGGCTTTACTCATAATGTTCATGGCGAAGTTTCTTCTTCGTTAAATTGTTATATGGTTGGAATTGGAAAATGCTACATGTAGTAATTCTAAAATGTCTTGGATAATGTGATACTTGGCAATTGTTGTGCTCATGTTTAAGCTCTTGCATCATATACTTTGCACCCATTAATGAAGAAATACATAGAGCTTGCTAAAATCTGATTTGCATATTTGGTCTCTCTAAGGTCTAGATAATTCTAGTATTGAGTTTTGAACAACAAGGAAGACGGTGTAGAGTCTTATAATGTTTACAATATGTCTTTTATGTGAGTTTTTCTGCACCGGTTCATCCTTGAGTTTGCTTCAAATAACTTTGCTACCTATCGAGAGGGAATACTTCTCATGCATCCAAAATCCTTGAGCCAACCACTATGCCATTTGTGTCCACCATATCTACCTACTACATGGTATTTCTCCGCCATTCCAAAGTAAATTGCTTGAGTGCTACCTTTAAAATTCCATCATTCACCTTTGCAATATATAGCTCATGGGACAAAATAGCCTTAAAAACTATCGTAGTATTGAATATGTACTTATGCACTTTATCTTTTATTAAGTTGCTTGTTGTGCGATAACCATGCTTCTGGGGACGCCATCGACTACTCTTTGTTGAATATCATGTGAGTTGCTATGCATGTCCGTCTTGTCTGAAGTAAGAGAGATCTACCACCTTAATGGTTGGAGCATGCATATTGTTAGAGAAGAACATTGGGCCGCTAACTAAAGCCATGAATCATGGTGGAAGTTTCATTTTGGACATATATCCTCAATCTCATATGAGAATAATAATTGTTGCTACATGCTTATGCATTAAAGAGGAGTCCATTATCTGTTGTCCATGTTGTCCCGGTATGGATGTCTAAGTTGAGAATAATCAAAAGCGAGAAATCCAAAATGCGAGCTTTCTCCTTAGACCTTTGTACAGGCGGCATGGAGGTACCCCTTTGTGACACTTGGTTGAAACATGTGCATTGCGAAGATCCGGTAGTCCAAGCTAAGTAGGACAAGTTGCGGGCACTATTAGTATACTATGCATGAGGCTTGCAACTTGTAAGATATAATTTACATAACTCATATGCTTTATTACTACCGTTGACAAAATTGTTTCATGTTTTCAAAATAAAAGCTCTAGCACAAATACAACAATCGATGCTTTCCTCTTTGAAGGACCTTTCTTTTACTTTTATTGTTGAGTCAGTTTACCTATCTCTCTCCACCTCAAGAAGCAAACACTTGTGTGAACTGTGCATTGATTCCTACATACTTGCATATTGCACTTGTTATATTAATTTATATTGACACCATCCATGAGATATACATGTTATAAGTTGAAAGCAACCGCTGAAACTTAATCTTCCTTTGTGTTGCTTCAACACCTTTACTTTGATTTATTGCTTTATGAGTTAACTCTTATGCAAGACTTATTGATGCTTGTCTTGAAGTACTATTCATGAAAAGTCTTTGCTTTATGATTCATTTGTTTACTCATGTCATTACCATTGTTTTGATCGCTGCATTCATTACATATGTTTACAATAGTATGATCAAGATTATGATGGCATGTCACTTCAGAAATTATCTTTGTTATCGTTTTACCTGCTCGGGACGAGCTTGGGGATGCTGATACGTCTCCAACGTATCGATAATTTCTTATGTTCCATGCTACATTATTGATGATATCTACATGTTTTATGCACATTATATGTCGTATTTACGCATTTTCTCGGAACTAACCTATTAACAAGATGCCGAAGAGCCAGTTGCTGTCTGTTTTTGGTTTCAGAAATCCTAGTAAGGAAATATTCTAATTGGACGAAGTCAACGCCCATGTTCCTATTTTGCCCGGAAGCATCCGTAACACCCGAGAGCCCTCGAGAGGGGACACGTGGGGCCCACACATGGTGGCGGCGCGCCTGTGCCCCGGCCGCGCCGCCTAGTGTCTGGCCCCACTGCTCGATACGTCTCCAACGTATCGATAATTTCTTATGTTCCATGCTACTTTATTGATGATACCTACATGTTTTATGCACATTATATGTCATATTTATGCATTTTCCGGAACTAACCTATTAACAAGATGCCGAAGAGCCAGTTGCTGTTTTTGTTTTTGGTTTCAGAAATCCTAGTAAGGAAATATTCTCGGAATTGGACGAAATCAACGCCCGTGGTCCTATTTTTGCACGGAGCTTCCGAAGACCGAAGAGGAAGGAAGTGGGGCCACGAGGGCCGCCGCAGGGCGCGGCCCGCCCTGGCCGCGCCGACCTATGGTGTGGGGCCCTGTGGCCCCCGCGTTGCCCTTTCGCCTACTTAAAGCCTCCGTCGCGAAACCCCCAGTACCGAGAGCCACGATATGGAAAACCTTCCAGAGACGCGCCGCCGCGAATCCCATCTCGGGATTCAGGAGATCGCTCCCGGCACCCTCGGAGAGGGGATTCATCTCCGAGGACTCTTCATCGCCATGATCGCCTCCGGAGTGATGAGTGAGTAGTTCACCCCTGGACTATGGGTCCATAGCAGTAGCTAGATGGTCGTCTTCTCCTAATTGTGCTTCATTGTTGGATCTTGTGAGCTGCCTAACATGATCAAGATCATCTATATGTAATTCTATATGTTGTGTTTGTCGGGATCCGATGGATAGAGAATACTATGTTATGGTGATTATCAATCTATTGTTTATGTGTTGTTTATGATCTTGCATCTCTCCGTTATTAGTAGCGGCTCTGGCCAAGTTTGTACTCTTAACTCCAAGAGGGAGTATTTATGCTCGATAGTGGGTTCATGCCTTCATTGACACTGGGACAATGACATAAAGTTCTAAGGTTGTGATGTGCTGTTGCCACTAGGGATAAAACATTGATTCTATGTTTAAGGATGTAGTTGTTGATTACATTACGCACCATACTTAATGCAATTGTCTGTTGCTTTGCAACTTAATACCGAATGGGGTTCGGATGATAACCTGAAGGTGGACTTTTTAGGCATAGATGCAGTTGGATGGCGGTCTATGTACTTTGTCGTAATGCCCGGATTAAATCTCACTATATTTATCATATCATGTATATGCATTGTTATGCCTTTCTCATTTGTCAATTGCCCGACTGTAATTTGTTCACCCAACATGCTTTTATCTTATGGGAGAGACACCTCTTGTGAACTGTGGACCCCGGTCCTATTCTTACATAGCATACAACTGTAATTGTGTTTTACTATTTTTTTTTTGCAAACAATCATCTTCCACTCGATACGCTTAATCCTTTTTACAGCAAGCCGGTGAGATTGACAACCTCACTGCTTCGTTGGGGCAAAGTACTTTGGTTTTGTTGTGCAGATTCCACGTTGGCGCCGGAATCCCTGTTGTTGCGCCGCATCACATTTCGCCACCATCAACCTTCAACGTGCTTCTTGGCTCCTACTGGTTCGATTAAACCTTGGTTTCATACCGAGGGAAACTTGCTTCTATACGCATCATACCTTCCACTTGGGGTTCCCAACGGACGTGTGCATCTACGCGTATCAAGCTAAATTTCTGGCGCCGTTGCCGGGAGATCAAGACACGCTGCAAGGGGAGTCTCCACTTCTCAATCTCTTTACTTTGTTATTGTCTTGCTTTATTTTATTTACTACTTTGTTTGCTGCACCTAAACAAAACACACAAAAATTAGTTGCTAGTTTTACTTTATTTACTGTCTTGCTCTCCATATCAAAAACACAAAAAAATTAGTTACTTGCATTTAGTTTACTTTTGTTATCATGTCTAGTTCTGTACTTGTTACTTCTTCACCTAAGGAATTAGTTTTTACTTTTAAACAAGGGGATGAGGAAAGTTTTAAAGATGCTTGGTCTAGGATTTTTACTTCTTATCGTAAAACTGAACCTCAAATGACTCTAAGTTTGCTCCTTAGTAATTTTTATTTTGGTCTTATGATTCGCTATAGATATGCCTTGGATGCTCTAGTGGGAGGAGATTTCCTTCATTGTAATGGGGATCAAGCTTTTAATGCCATAAAAAATTGGTTGCATCACATGATTCAGCTAATAACTTTGATTCAGCCTCTTATTAGCATTTATAATAGATTAAACACTCTTGAAACAAGTGCATCTCGCCTAAATGAAAATTATGGATATATTCGTAACCGTCTTGATCAAGTTTTAGTGAACTCTGAACCTTCATTGTGGAATCCTACTATTAAAATTGTCATAGGTAATCAAACTCTTCATGCTAATTGTGATATTATGACTGAATTTTGCCTAATGCCTAAGAGTATTCATAAATCATTGAAACTTTGGGAATTCTCTGAAGGGGGAGAAGGAATAACTCTTATTGATAACTCTGTTATAATTCCCAAAGGGATAGCTGCGGGTGTGCATACAACCATTCTTGGGATAACAATATCCATTGATTACCTTGTCATTGAATGCGCAGGAACAGGACAAATCACACTCGGAAGATCCCTGCTGAAACTATTGGGAGCAGTCATAGACGTGAGAGAAGGCACCTTAAAATTCACCTCTACACCCGGGGGTAGCCATATATTCCCTAAGCCAAAGAGTAAGAAAGAGGACAAGAAAGGTAAGGGTAAAGCCCAAGGTAATGACAATGTTTCATCTCTTGATGTTACTTGATTTGCACTTTCTGCGCCTAGCTGAAAGGCGCTAAAGAAAAGCGCTTATGGGAGACAACCCATGTTTTTACTACAGTACTTTGTTTTATATTTGAGTCTTGGAAGTTGTTTACTACTGTAGCAACCTCTCCTTATCATGTTTTTGTGCCAAGTAAAGTTTCT
The DNA here is from genome assembly GCA_030979885.1 of Lolium multiflorum. NCBI lineage: Eukaryota > Viridiplantae > Streptophyta > Magnoliopsida > Poales > Poaceae > Lolium > Lolium multiflorum. The sequence continues at coordinate 13,379,274 of CM061750.1, read as the reverse complement.
ATGTTATAGTTGATGTTATATTTGGGATCGCTGCGCAGAAACAGCATTGCTGTCTGTCACGAATCAGGGCACAAGTCTCTGTAGAAAATTCGAAAAAATCTGCCAATTTACGAGCGTGATCCTCAGATATGTACGCAACTTTCATTAGTTTTGAGTTTTTCCATTTGAACAAGTCTGGTGCCATTTTAAAATTCGTCTTTACGAACTGTTCTGTTTTGACAGATTCTGCCTTTTATTTCGCATTGCCATATTTGCTATGTTGGATGAATTTCTTTGATCCATTAATGTCCAGTAGCTTTGTGCAATGTCCAGAAGTGTAAAGAATGTTTGTGTCACCTCTGAATGTGTGAATTATTAATTTTGCACTAACCCTCTAATGAGTTTGCTTAAAGTTTGGTGTGAAGGAAGTTTTCAAGGGTCAAGAGAGGAGTATGATATACTATGATCAAGAGGAGTGAAAGTTCTAAGCTTGGGGATGCCCCGTGGTTCATCCCTGCATATTTTAAGAAGACTCAAGCGTCTAAGCTTGGGGATGCCCAAGGCATCCCCTTCTTCATCGACAACATCATCAGGTTCCTCCCCTGAAACTATATTTTTATTCACATCTTGTGTTCTTTACTTGGAGCGTCGGTTTGTTTTTGTTTTTGTTTTTGTTTGAATAAAATGGATCCTAGCATTCACTTTGTGGGAGAGAGACACGCTCCGCTGTTGCATATGGACAAATATGTCCTTAGGCTTTACTCATAATGTTCAAGGCGAAGTTTCTTCTTCGTTAAATTGTTATATGGTTGGAATTGAAAATGCTACATGTAGTAATTCTAAAATGTCTTGGATAATGTGATACTTGGCAATTGTTGTGCTCATGTTTAAGCTCTTGCATCATATACTTTGCACCCATTAATGAAGAAATACATAGAGCTTGCTAAAATTTGATTTGCATATTTGGTCTCTCTAAGGTCTAGATAATATCTAGTATTGAGTTTTTCGTGCCCCTGCTTCGTTAGTTGTACTCAGTTTTCCCCAGCTCGTTAGTTTTTCCTCAGTTTTCCCCTCCCTCTAGTTTGAAACCCATCGAAGACGCGGGTTGCCGTCAGGTCAGAGGCCTTACCGTTACCGTGAGGTCAGTTCCTCGCTGACCGTCTCGTGCTGACGGGTGGATCCATCTACCGCTGACGCGTGGGCCGTTTTATTTACTGATTGTATACGCGGTGCTGCCAATGACAAATGGGGCCGCTCTATGGGGCTGCCGCAGCCAATGACCAGTGGGTCGTCTATTTATTTATAGAAAATTATATATTGCCGCTCTGTGGGGCCTCCGCAGTCAATGACCGCTGTGGTCGTCTATTTTATTTAGAGAATATAATATAGAGCCGCTCTGTAGGGGCCGCCTCAGCCCATGGCAGGTGACTATTTTCGCAGCTTAATCTAAAGTGACTTTTATGCTAAACATTGTGCATCCCGGCGTTGACCTAGCAGTGGCGGCGAGGATGTGGTGCTCGAATAATAGTGGAAATGCGATATTATTTTTTACATGCATAATATATAGAAAATAGCTAGATCTCTAAATCGATGCATATGAAGCTACATATATATTCTTGGTCATGATCCCCTTAATTATCTAAAGGGGATGGATGCATGGCTTCACGTCGTCGTCGCTTTCATCATCAGTATCTTCGTCGTCTGAGTAGTAGTACCTCCTGCACATTGTTCCGTCAAACACCTTCACTGTGAGCACATCATCGCCTTCATATTTGAAGTGTACGAACCAGCCGAAATCCACACCGTGCGCGATGGCGAATTTCTCCCAGCCCTTGTCGAGGTACATCCGGCCTTGTCCGTCAAATAGGACCTCCACGGTCCAGAGACGAGGACCGCAGTCAGCTGCTCGCAGATACACCTTAGCTGGCTCCTTGCCGTCAAGATAGTCCGCAAATTTTTTTGGGAGTTCCTGCAAAGAGATCGAGCGCCGATCGTTTGAAATTAGGGAACCCTTGAAATTAAAGGTTTTTTAGAACATGCCCATAATTAATCACATGCATCATATATGTGGGAACGCGTACGTACCTTCTTGACCAAAGGGTCTTCATAGACGACGATGAAGAACTCCTCTATGATCAATGGCAGTGTTGACGGTGGTGGTGGCAATGATGATGATCCACTTCCCATTCCCCTTCCCCTTCCCCTTCCCCTTCCGGTCCGCGTCCGAGACGTGGAAGCCATGGCAATGGATAAAGTGTATGTGAACGAAGAAGAGAGAGGCAGAACCTATTGACACAAGGGATGGCCGTGTGGGTGTTTATAAGGGAGAGATGACCGTTGTAGGGGTTTACACAATAAAATAAGGAGGAGATGACCGTTGTGGGGGTTTATACACAATAAATTAAGGAGGAGACGACCGTTGTGGGGGTATATATCTCAACAAAAAAGTAATGCGGACTATGTTGACTAGTTTATCATTTTACGGTGAAAAGTAATGCCTAAGACTACTCATAGTGGGAGTAACTTGGGTAGTAACATAGAGCTACATGCAACGCCAACTAAGCAATTTGATGACATGGCACATCATTAATTGAGGAAAGAGAGCATTGTGGTAACTAGCTATGTTACCATAACATCACATTTTCCAAGATTAGATGAGTCTACAACCTAATTAATATGGCTTTGCATGACACTACACATATGTTACTTCCCACTATGAAGGTAGTAACATAGAGTAGTAACATGTGCATGTTACTACTCTATGTTACTCTCCACTATGACTAGTCTAAAAGAAAAGTAATGGCTACAAGAAATCGGTGATGGTTTATCGTTTTTTGCGTGAAAAGTAATGGGTACAAGAAATGGGTGATGGTGTATCATTTTTTGCGTGAAAAGTAATGGCTACAACAAAATCGGTGATGGTTTATCGTTTTTTGCGTGGAAGGTAATGGGTAGAAAGAAATGGGTGATGGTGTATCATTTTTTGCGTGATAAGTAATGGGTCCAAGAAATGGGTGATGGTGTATCATATTTTTGCGTGATAAGTAATGGCTACAACAAAATCGGTGATGGTTTATCGTTTTTTGCGTTGAAAGTAATGGCTACAAGAAATGGGTGATGGTGTATCATTTTTTGCGTGAAAAGTAATGGCTACAACAAAATCGGTGATGGTTATCATTTTTTGCGTGAAAAGTAATGGCTACAAGAAATGGGTGATGGTGTATCATTGTTTGCGTGAAAAGTAATGGCTACAACAAATCGGTGATGGTTTATCATTTTTTGCGTGAAAAGTAATGCCTAAAAAGAGTTTATAATTTAGCTCGTGAAAAATAATGCAGAAAACCAAACTTTAGCGTACTAGGTAACCGCCCTTTCGCATACATAGAGTGTGGAAGCTAACCGACGAGAGAGAGAGAGAGGGTGGTGGCCCCGACCAGAGAGAGAGATAGGGGTTATCCTGCCCGTTAGATCATACGATCAACGGTCGGCGGGCAAGATCCGCGTGACATGGGCTAGACCAATCAGGGCAATGTTGGGCGTCTGTGAGAGTTTGTGAAGGGAGAGGGCAAAACTGAGTAGTATCAAGAAACCAAGGGCAAGTGAGTAGTAAACAGACTAAGGGATTCAAATATGAGATTTAAAAATGGAAAATGCGTGTTTTGTACAATGAAACCCATCTTGGCCTACCTCAAACTATTTGCAATACCAATATACATCAGTGTGAGAATTGTGGCCTCATTTAGACAAAGTATGTTTTGGGGAAAGCTGTTTTGGGTAGGGCTTATTATGGAAAACCATGCACCTTCATAGCTACTAGGTGATTTGAGAAGTGGCAATTTGTGGTGAAACTTGATTTATCTATGATTTATCTATGATTTGAGAAGTGGCAATTTGTGGTAAAGACTCCATGAGTAAGTGCCACTCTTTTTCGGATTTTTTTGCACATTAAATAACTCATTTAACTAGTTAATCCCATTTGTTGACTCTCTGTTGACCAGCCACTTGAGGGTAAAACTGAGTATATTGCACTAGCCAGTATTAGCACTCGAGGAGAAAACTGAGCACACAAAAAATGCTAGTATATGACTCGAGGGTATACCTGAGTATATCTAAATTTCCAGGGTTAGACTCGAGGACGCGTGTTGCGGTGCAGAAGTGGAAGACGTGCCATTGTTGACGCGTGTCGCGGTGCAGACGTGCAAATAGTGGACGCGTAGGACGCGGGTCGCATTTAGGACGCGTAAGCCCCTCCCTCCCTCCCTCTGCACACAGTCGTCTCATTCTCGCTCACGCACGAAACCACCCCTCTCACGTCCCATCAACTTCTCCAAATCGAAAAAACCCCAACCGCCGTACGCACGCTACCCTGCCGGCGATGGAGAAGAAGAATGCGCCGGCGGCCGTCGCCTCCGAGCCCGTCGCCTCCGAGCCCGTCGCCTCCGCGCCCGTCGCCGCCGAGCCAGTCGCCGCCGAGCCCGTCGCCGCCGAGCCAGTCGCCGCCGAGCCCGTCGCCGCCGAGCCAGTCGCCGCCGAGCGCGTCGCCTCCGAGGGCGGCGCATCCAAGCGCGGCTCCTCCGTGAACTGGGCCTCTCTCTCGGCTGATGGACCACTTCACCAGATCGGCGAATGCTTGCTGGCGAACGAGGAGTACGCCGACACGTACTCTGCCATGAGGCAAGTCTGTAGAAATTGGCGCTCAGGTTTGCCTGAGCCCGACGTGCACCTGGACGAATGGATCATGCTACACCACGCCCTTCCACACGTCGCTGAGTTCACCTTCCTCCAACTCGGCACATCACGCTACGTCACCATAGATCTATCGGAAGTTCATACAAGGTTCAACTTCCTCCATATCTACCTCTTTATTTTCAATCTTAAACATCTTAGTGCTGAATGTTATCGTGCTTGCCCAGATACTACTTCGTCGGATTTTGCCGTGGCGTCATCGTGCTTGCCCAGAAGTACCCGCCGCACAAGATACGGCTTCTGAACCCACTCACAAAGAAATACACTATGTTTGAGGCGCAGATGCCATCTGTTCTCCTGAAATCAGTCGATGTGATCAAATCCCCGACTATGGTCTTCGTTACCGCACATTACCCGTCGGAAATTGGTTGGGTCGATGAGAGCACTCCAACTAAGGATATAGATAAAGGTTGGGAAAACAGATTTTCGATCAAGAACCATTGTCTGCGTTGCATTACACCGTTCAATGGTGAACTGTATGCACTAGCTGTGGACAATTTAGAGCATGGAAGAATAGTGTGCACCAATGTACAGCAGAAGCGCGCGAGCACTGTCAAGATGGAGACACTAATTTCATTTCCAGAACTTGGACATCAGAAGTTCTACCTCGTGAAGTCGGATGGTGATCTGCTGCTTGTGTTGTTGGTCAGCGTGGCTTTGGCGGGCAGACCATTGGTGTACCGTGTGGACACTCAGAGCCGCTCTCTCCATCCGGTCAGTAACATTGGCAGTAATGCCTTCTTTGTGAATTATACCCGGTGTATCTCCGTCGACACCAGAGTGTACCCGACACTTCGACCTGGCTGCATCTACTACACGGATTTGGGTTATATCAGAGAGTACTCTCATGATACAAAGGCCTGGGAGGAGTGGCCAGAACGTGTGGATAGAATAGGAAACTCCGGTCTGAGAAATGAACACAGGCCATACCGTTTGGAGGATGTATTGGCCTCACACTGCAGACGGAAGGAGTTCAATCAATATTTCCTTGGGGTAATGCACGGCTGGACCGACGCCGAAATATATGAGGAGGAATGAAGAACAAATTCATTCATCCTAATCTTCTTGTTGTCCATACATTGCGTGCGTCTTGTATATTACAACGTTATTGGCTGCTTTTGGCTGCTGTATGCAGTTTCCCTATGTATTATACTTAGCTTTCTGATTATGCAGTTGTCAATTTATCATATACTAGCTTCTAGATTTGCTACTAGATTTGCTGCCATATTGGGCAAAAAACGAGAGCCAAAAGGCATAAATAACCCTAGAGATTTGCTACTAGATTTGCTGCCATATTGAAGAAAGACAGAAATAGAAGCTTCTCTAGATTTGATACTAATTTGGTGAAAAAGACAGAGAGAGAAAGAGGGGAAAAGGTGCTCTTAAAAATGCCAATTTGGGCCGAGAGAGACAAAACCCAGCTCCTGCTCACGTGCAACCAAACGCTTCTCTTCCTGTCCCACGCGGTCCCTTTCTACCAGCCCCACGCGACGCGGCCCCACGCGACGCGGCCACGTCGCGGCCCCACAGACGACGCGGCGCAACACGTCAGCACAGAACGTCCAAATAAACGGATTCCTTCCGTCTGAGCTCGTTCTGCGGGTTTCAAACATAGGCTTGGGGAAAACTGAGGAAAAACTAAGGGGCTGGGGAAAACTGAGTACAACTAACTCTCTAAGGTCTAGATAATATCTAGTATTGAGTTTTGAACAACAAGGAAGACGGTGTAGAGTCTTATAATGTTTACAATATGTCTTTTATGTGAGTTTTGCTGCACCGGTTCATCCTTGAGTTTGCTTCAAATAACCTTGCTAGCCTAAACCTTGTATCGAGAGGGAATACTTCTCATGCATCCAAAATCTTTGAGCCAACCACTATGCCATTTGTGTCCACCATACCTACCTACTACATGGTATTTCTCCGCCATTCCAAAGTAAATTTCTTGAGTGCTACCTTTAAAATTTCATCATTCACCTTTGCAATATATAGCTCATGGGACAAAATAGCCTTAAAAACTATCGTAGTATTGAATATGTACTTATGCACTTTATCTTTTATTAAGTTGCTTGTTGTGCGATAACCATGCTTCTGGGGAACGCCATCAACTATTGTTGAATATCATGTGAGTTGCTATGCATGTCCGTCTTGTCTGAAGGATCTATCACCTTAATGATTGGAGCATGCAAATTGTTAGAGAAGAACATTGGGCCGCTAACTAAAGCCATGAATCATGGTTGAAGTTTCAGTTTTGGACATATATCCTCAATCTCATATGAGAATAATAATTGTTGCTACATGCTTATGCATTTAAGAGGAGTCCATTATCTGTCCATGTTGTCCCGGTATGGATGTCTAAGTTGAGAATAATCAAAAGCGAGAAATCCAAAATGCGAGCATTCTCCTTAGACCTTTGTACAGCGGCATGGAGGTACCCCTTTGTGACACTTGGTTGAAACATGGCATGCAAAGATCCGGTAGTCCAAGCTAAGTAGGACGAGGTGCGGGCACTATTAGTATACTATGCATGAGACTTGCAACTTGTAAGATATAATTTACATAACTCATATGCTTTATTACTACCGTTGACAAAATTGTTTCATGTTTTCAAAATAAAAGCTCTAGCACAAATACAGCAATCGATGCTTTCCTCTTTGAAGGACCATTCTTTTACTTTTATGTTGAGTCAGTTTACCTATCTCCCTCCACCTTAAGAAGCAAACACTTGTGTGAACTATGCATTGATTCCTACATACTTGCATATTGCACTTGTTATATTACTTTATGTTGACAATATCCATGAGATATACATGTTATAAGTTGAAAGCAACCGCTGAAACTTAATCTTCCTATGTGTTGCTTCAATACCTTTACTTTGATTTATTGCTTTATGAGTTAACTCTTATGCAAGGCTTATTGATGCTTGTCTTGAAGTACTATTCATGAAAAGTCTTTGCTATATGATTCACTTGTTTACTCATGTCATTACCTTTGTTTTGATCGCTGCATTCATTACATATGTTTACAAATAGTATGATCAAGATTATGATGGCATGTCACTTCAGAAATTATCTTTGTTATCGTTTTACCTGCTCGGGACGAGCAACTAAGCTTGGGATGATACGTCTCCAACGTATCGATAATTTCTTATGTTCCATGCTACTTTATTGATGATACCTACATGTTTTATGCACATTATATGTCATATTTATGCATTTTCTGAACTAACCTATTAACAAGATGCCGAAGAGCCAGTTTGTTTTCTGCTGTTTTGGTTTCAGAAATCCTAGTAAGGAAATATTCCGGAATTGGACGAAATCAACGCCCAGGGTCCTATTTTTGCACGGAGCTTCCAGGAAGACCGAAGAGGGAAGGAAGTGGGGCCACGAGGCGCCGTCACCATAGGGCGGCGCCAGGCCCTGGCCGCGCCGACCTATGGTGTGGGGCCCTCGTGTGGCCCCCGCGTTGCCCTTTCGCCTACTTAAAGCCTCCGTCGCGAAAACCCCCAGACCGAGAGCCACGATACGAAACCTTCCAGAGACGCCGCCCGAATCCCATCTCGGGATTCGGGAGATCGCCCGCACCCGCCGAGAGGGGATTCATCTCCGGAGGACTCTTCATCGCCATGATCGCCTCCGGAGTGATGAGTGAGTAGTTCACCCCTGGACTATGGGTCCATAGCAGTAGCTAGATGGTCGTCTTCTCCTAATTGTGCTTCATTGTTGGATCTTGTGAGCTGCCTAACATGATCAAGATCATCTATATGTAATTCTTTATGTTGTGTTTGTCGGGATCCGATGGATAGAGAATACTATGTTATGGTGATTATCAATCTATTGTTTATGTGTTGTTTATGATCTTGCATGCTCTCCGTTATTAGTAGAGGCCCTGGCCAAGTTTTTACTCTTAACTCCAAGAGGGAGTATTTATGCTCGATAGTGGGTTCATGCCTTCATTGACACCTGGGACAGTGACAAAAAGTTCTAAGGTTGTGATGTGCTGTTGCCACTAGGGATAAAACATTGATTCTATGTCTAAGGATGTAGTTGTCGATTACATTACGCACCATACTTAATGCAATTGTCTGTTGCTTTGCAACTTAATACTGAATGGGGTTCGGATGATAACCTGAAGGTGGACTTTTTAGGCATAGATGCAGTTGGATGGCGGTCTATGTACTTTGTCGTAATGCCCGGATTAAATCTCACTATATTTATCATATCATGTATATGCATTGTTATGCCTTTCTCTATTTGTCAATTGCCCGACTGTAATTTGTTCACCCAACATGCTTTTATCTTATGGGAGAGACACCTCTAGTGAACTGGACCCCGGTCCTATTCTTTACATAGCATACAATCTACTGCAATTGTGTTTTACTATTTTTTTGCAAACAATCATCTTCCACTCGATACGCTTAATCCTTTGTTACAGCAAGCCGGTGAGATTGACAACCTCACTGTTTCGTTGGGGCAAAGTACTTTGTTTTGTTGTGCAGATTCCACGTTGGCGCCGGAATCCCTGTTGTTGCGCCGCATCACATTTCGCCACCATCAACCTTCAACGTGCTTCTTGGCTCCTACTGGTTCGATTAAACCTTGGTTTCATACTGAGGGAAACTTGCTTCTATACGCATCATACCTTCCACTTGGGGTTCCCAACGGACGTGTGCATCCGCGTATCAACCCCTCCGAGGCTGCCCTTTCGCCTACTTAAAGCCTCCGGCGAAACCCCCGTACCGAGAGCCACGATACGGAAAACCTTCCAGAGACGCCGCCGCGAATCCCATCCCGGGGGATTCAGGAGATCGCCTCGGCACCCTGCCGGAGAGGGGAATCATCTCCTGGAGGACTCTTCATCGCCATGATCGCCTCCGGAGTGATGAGTGAGTAGTTCACCCTGGACTATGGGTCCATAGCAGTAGCTAGATGGTCGTCTTCTCCTCATGTGCTTCATTGTTGGATCTTGTGAGCTGCCTAACATGATCAAGATAATCTATCTGTAATACTATATGTTGTGTTTGTCGGGATCCGATGGATAGAGAATACTATGTTATGGTGATTATCAATCTATTACTTATGTGTTGTTTATGATCTTGCATGCTCTCCGTTATTAGTAGAGGCTCTGGCCAAGTTTTTACTCTTAACTCCAAGAGGGAGTATTTATGCTCGATAGTGGGTTCATGCCTTCATTGACACCTGGGACAGTGACAGAAAGTTCTAAGGTTGTGATGTGCTGTTGCCACTAGGGATAAAACATTGATTCTATGTCTAAGGATGTAGTTGTCGATTACATTACGCACCATACTTAATGCAATTGTCTGTTGCTTTGCAACTTAATACTGAATGGGGTTCGGATGATAACCTGAAGGTGGACTTTTTAGGCATAGATGCAGTTGGATGGCGGTCTATGTACTTTGTCGTAATGCCCAATTAAATCTCACTATATTTATCATATCATGTATATGCATTGTTATGCCCTTCTCTATTTTGTCAATTGCCCGACTGTAATTTGTTCACCCAACATGCTTTTATCTTATGGAAGAGACACCTCTAGTGAACTGTGGACCCCGGTCCTATTCTTTACATCGCATACAATCTACTGCAATACTTGTTTTACTGTTTTCTTGCAAACAATCATCTTCCACACAATACGGTTAATCCTTTGTTACAGCAAGCCGGTGAGATTGACAACCTCACCACGTTGGGGCAAAGTACTTTGGTTGTGTTGTGCAGGTTCCACGTTGGCGCCGGAATCCCTGGTGTTGCGCCGCATCACATTTCGCCACCATCAACCTTCAACGTGCTTCTTGGCTCCTACTGGTTCGATAAACCTTGGTTTCATACTGAGGGAAACTTGCTTCTATACGCATCATACCTTCCACTTGGGGTTCCCAACGGACGTGTGCATCTACGCGTATCAGGGGGTCAACTTGGGGGGAAGTTTTCCCCCCTTCCCCCTTTGGGCCGCCGGCCATGTGCTTGGAGGAGGGGCCAAGGCAACCCTGGCCGCCCCCCCCTATATAAAGAGGGGAGGGGGCAGGGGCGCAGCCCTCCTTCACCCCTGCACCTCTGGCCGCCCCTCTCCCTCCACCGATAGTCTGCTCCGGCTTAGGCGAAGCCCTGCAGCTTTTCTCCTCCTCAACCACCACCACGCCGTCGTGCTACTGGGATTCCGAGGGGATCTACCACACCTTCGCTGCCAGCTGGAACAGGGAGAGGACGGGCTTCATCGACACCGTACGCACGACCGAGTACGGAAGTGCTGCCGGATTGCGCACGGGACGATCGACTACATCAACAACGAGATCTAATCTCGTAGGCTTTGGAATCTTCGAGGGTTAGTCTCACATACATCTCGTTGCTTCGATCTTGGTAGATTAGATCTTGCTTCTTCCTAGATTGGATCTTGGTTTTTGTTCATGTTCACGATAGAATTTTTTTGTTTTCCATGCAACGAACCCATCAGTGGTATCAGAGCCGTGTCTATGCATAGATCTGTTGCATGAGTAGAACACAATGGTTTGTGGGTGTTGATGCTCTTGTTGATTTTGGTTAGTGTACTTGCATCTTACGGGATGGTGGGATGAAGCGGCCCGGGCTAACTTTACATGACCGCGTCTCATGAGACTTGCTCCACGCTTGACATGCAACTTGTATTGCATAAGTGGCTTTGCGGGTGTCTGTCTCTCTCACCATAGTTAAGATTCAATTTACTCTTTCAATTGACAACATTAGTATCACCGTTGTGGTTCATGTTCGTAGGTAGATTGGATCTTACTCGAAAACCCTAAACCACGTAAAATATGAAAACCAAATTAGAGGCGTCTAACTTGTTTTTGCAGGGTTTGGTGATGTGATATGGCCATGATGTGATGATGATTATATTTGATGTATGAGATGTTCATTATTGTATTATGGCAACCGGCAGGAGCCTAATGGTTGTCTTTAAATTTGTTAAGACATGCGTGTCTATTCATCATGTAATAGCTTTATTTCAAGTAGTTGTTATAGTAGCTATAAGTGATGGACAACCATGAAGCGGCGCCATGGACCTTGGTGCAATGCTGGTGATGATGGAGATCATGCTCGTGTGCTTTGGAGATGGAGATCAAAAGCACAAGAAGAAAGGCCATATCATATCACATATTATGAATTGCATGTGATGTTAATCCTTTATGCATCTTATCTTGCTTAGATCGTGACGGTAGCATTATAAGATGATCCCTCACATTAATATCAAGATAATAAAGTGTTCTCCCCTCGTATGCACCGTTGCTAAAGTTCGTCATTTTGAAGCATCTCGTGATGATCGGATGTGATAGATTCTATGTTCACATACAACGGGTGTAAGCCATGTTGCACACGCGGAAATACTTGGGTTTGCTTGACGAGCCTAGCATGTACAGACATGGCCTCGGGACAACAGGAAACCGAAAAGTTGAACACGAGTCACATAGATGATATGATCAACATGTTGATGTTCACCATTGAAGCTACATCAACTCACGTGATGATCGGACTTGGTGTAATGGATATGGATCGTGTTCCACTTAACAACTATGAGGGATGTTGTATTAAGTGGGAGTTCATTAGTAATTAGATTAAAACATGAACTAATTATCATGAACATAGTCTGAATAGTATTTTGAATTAAATTCTAGAATTGGCATCCGTTATCAACCATACGCTAGTCTTGTAATTAAGATAGAAATACTGTTAAGTCTGACAAGTAAGTTTACGGACTGGTACCGTATTGTTAAAGAATCAAGAAATGATTTAAGTCCTATTGCAAACTGATACGTCTCCAAAGTATCTATAATTTCTTATGTTCCATGCTAGTTTTATGACAATACTACATGTTTTGTTCACACTTTATGATGTTTTGATCCATTTTCCGGCACTAACCTATTAACAAGATGCCGAAGCGCCAGTTCCTGTTTTCTGCTGTTTTTGGTTTCAGAAATCCTACACGGAAATATTCTCGGAATTGACGAAACAAAAGCCCAGTATTATTTTCCGCGGAAGGTTCCATAGCACCGAAGGAGAGACGGAGAGGGGCCAAGGGGGCCCCACCCCACAAGGCAGCCAAGGGGGAGGGCGCGCCCCCATGGGGTGGGCCCCTCGGCGCCCTCCGACTCGCCTTTCGCCTATATAATCTCTCCGTCGCGAAAACCCTAGTACCGAGAGCCACGATACGGAAAAAGTTCCAGACGCCGCCACCGCCAATCCCATCTGGGGGCATTCAGAGATCGCCTCCGCACCCTGGGAGAGGGGAATCATCAGGAGGGCTCTACATCACCATGCCCACCTCCGGACTGAGTAGTTCATCCTTGGACTATGGGTCCATAGCAGTAGCTAGATGGTTGTCTTCTCCTCTTGTGCTATCATGTTTAGATCTTGTGAGCTGCCTATCATGATCAGGATCATCTATTTGTAATGCTACATGTTGTGTTTGGTGGGATCCGATGAATATGGAATACTATGTCAAGTTGATTATTGATCTATCATATATGTGTAGTTTATGTTCTTGCATGCTCTCCGTTGCTAGTAGAGGCTCTGGCCAAGTTGATACTTCTAACTCCAAGAGGGAGTATTTATGCTCGATAGTGGTTTCATGCCTCCATTGAATCTGGGACAGTGACAGAAAGTTCTAAGATTGTGGATGTGTTGCCACTAGGATAAAACATCGATGCTTTGTCTAAGGATATTTGTGTTGATTACATTACACACCATACTTAATGCAATTGTATGTTGTTTGCAACTTAATACTGGAAGGGGTGCGGATGCTAACTGAAGGTGGACTTTTTAGGCATAGATGCATGCTGGATGGCGGTCTATGTTCTTTGCCGTAATGCCCTGATTAAATCTCATAGTGATCATCATGATATGTATATGAATCTTTATTTGTCAATTGCCCACCTGTAATTTGTTCACCCAGCCCATGCTATTTACTTTATTGGAGAGACACTGTCAACACCCAGATTTTTAAGTCAAGATGCCTATTATGTCATTCATCGCAATCCCAGGAATATTGTTTTTGCGAGACATAACAGTTGATATCATAGGTCATCATTCATTACAAACCATCATTGTCTTACAAACGGGGATCACATGATCCAATATTACACAAATAGTTGATCTATGATCAACGAACAACATAGTAGTGGAAGCGTAATAGAAGTGGACTATCTAGCTCCACAGGGCAACGCTTGACGTTAGGCGACTCCTAGTTGTGGTAGACTTCCTGCTGGCCGTCATCTTCATATTGCTGCTCCTCTTCATAGTCTGGCCATTTGAATAGCCCAAGCTCCGAAAGTCCACCAAAACGCCCCTGGATGTTACTGCAAGGAAATGGGCCATTTTCGGAACTTGGTGATACGCGTAGATGCACACGTCCGTTGGGAACCCCAAGTGGAAGGTATGATGCGTATAGAAGCAAGTTTCCCTCAGTATGAAACCAAGGTTTAATCGAACCAGTAGGAGCCAAGAAGCACGTTGAAGGTTGATGGTCGCGAAATGTGATGCGGCGCAACACCAGGGATTCCGCGCCAACGTGGAACCTGCACAACACAACCCAAGTACTTTGCCCCAACGAAACAGTGAGGTTGTCAATCTCACCGGCTTGCTGTAACAAAGGATTAAACGTATCGAGTGGAAGATGTTTGCAAAGAAAACAGTAAAACAAGTAGATTGTATGCTATGTAAAGAATAGGACCGGGTCCACAGTTCACTAGAGGTGTCTCTCCCATAAGATAAAAGCATGTTGGGTAAACAAATTACAGTCGGGCAATTGACAAATAGAGAAAGGCATAACAATGCATATACATGATATGATAAATATAGTGAGATTTAATTGGGCATTACGACAAAGTACATAGACCGCCATCCAACTACATCTATGCCTAAAAAGTCCACCTTCAGGTTATCATCCGAACCCCCTCCAGTATTAAGTTGCAAAGCAACAGACAATTGCATTAAGTATGGTGCGTAATGTAATCAACAACTACATCCTTAGACATAGAATCAATGTTTTATCCCTAGTGGCAACAGCACATCCACAACCTTAGAACTTTCTGTCACTGTCCCAGATTCAATGGAGGCATGAACCCACTATCGAGCATAAATACTCCCTCTTGGAGTTAAGAGTAAAAACTTGGCCAGAGCCTCTACTAGTAACGGAGAGCATGCAAGATCATAAACAACACATAAACAATAGATTGATAATCACCATAATCATAGTACTCTCTATCCATCGGATCCCGACAAACACAACATATAGAATTACATATAGATGATCTTGATCATGTTAGGCAGCTCACAAGATCCAACAATGAAGCACAACAAGGAGAAGACGACCATCTAGCTACTGCTATGGACCCATGGTCCAGGGGTGAACTACTCACTCATCACTCCGGAGGCGACCATGGCGGTGTAGAGTCCTCCCGGAGATGAATCCCCTCTCCGGGGTGCCGGAGGCGATCTCCTGAATCCCCGAGATGGGATTCGCGCGGCGGCGTCTCTGGAAGGTTTTCCGTATCGTGGCTCTCGACCGGGGGTTTCGCGACGGAGACTTTAAGTAGGCGGAAGGTCAACGCGGGGGCCACACGAGGGCCCAGGAGGTAGGTCGGCGCGGCCAGGGCTTGGGCGCGCCCGCCTAGCCCCTGGCTGCCTCGTGGCCCCACTTCGTTATCTCTTCGGTCTTCTGGAAGCTTCGTGCAAAAATAGGACCCTGGGCGAAAGTTTCGTCCAATTCCGAGAATATTTCTTACTAGGATTTCTGAAACCAAAAACAGCAGAAAACAGCAACTGGCTCTTCGGCATCTTGTTAATAGGTTAGTTCCAGAAAATGCATAAATATGACATATAATGTGCATAAAACATGTAGGTATCATCAATAAAGTGGCATGGAACATAAGAAATTATCGATACGTTGGAGACGTATCAGCATCCCCAAGCTTAGTTCTGCTCGTCCCGAGCAGGTAAAACGATAACAAAGATAATTTCTGAAGTGACATGCCATCATAATCTTGATCATACTATTTGTAAACATATGTAATGAATGCAGCGATCAAAACAAAGGTAATGACATGAGTAAACAACTGAATCATAAAGCAAAGACTTTTCATGAATAGTACTTCAAGACAAGCATCAATAAGTCTTGCATAAGAGTTAACTCATAAAGCAATAAATCAAAGTAAAGGTATTGAAGCAACACATAGGAAGATTAAGTTTCAGCGGTTGCTTTCAACTTATAACATGTATATCTCATGGATATTGTCAACATAAAGTAATATAACAAGTGCAATATGCAAGTATGTAGGAATCAATGCACGGTTCACACAAGTGTTTGCTTCTTAAGGTGGAAGGAGATAGGTAAACTGACTCAACAATAAAAGTAAAAGAATGGTCCTTCAAAGAGGAAAGCATCGATTGCTGTATTTGTGCTAGAGCTTTTATTTTGAAAACATGAAACAATTTTGTCAACGGTAGTAATAAAGCATATGAGTTATGTAAATTATATCTTACAAGTTGCAAGCCTCATGCATAGTGTACTAATAGTGTCCGCACCTCGTCCTACTTAGCTTGGACTACCGGATCTTTGCATGCCATGTTTCAACCAAGTGTCACAAAGGGGTACCTCCATGCCGCCTGTACAAAGGTCTAAGGAGAATGCTCGCATTTTGGATTTCTCGCTTTTGATTATTCTCAACTTAGACATCCATACCGGGACAACATGGACAACAGATAATGGACTCCTCTTAAATGCATAAGCATGTAGCAAAGTTATTATTCTCATATGAGATTGAGGATATATGTCCAAACTGAAACTTCCACCATGGTTCATGGCTTTAGTTAGCGGCCCAATGTTCTTCTCTAACAATTTTGCATGCTCCAACCACTAAAATGATAGATCCTTCAGACAAGACGGACATGCATAACAACTCACATGATATTCAACAATAGTTGATGGCGTTCCCCAGAAGCATGGTTATCGCACAACAAGCAACTTAATAAAAGATAAAGTGCATAAGTACATATTCAATACTACGATAGTTTTTAAGGCTATTTTGTCCCATGAGCTATATATTGCAAAGGTGAATGATGGAATTTTAAAGGTAGCACTCAAGCAATTTACTTTGGAATGGCGGAGAAATACCATGTAGTAGGTAGGTATGGTGGACACAAATGGCATAGTAGTTGGCTCAAGAATTTTGGATGCATGAGAAGTATTCCCTCTCGATACAAGGTTTAGGCTAGCAAGGTTATTTGAAGCAAACTCAAGGATGAACAAGTGCAGCAAAACTCACATAAAAGACATATTGTAAACATTATAAGACTCTACACCGTCTTCCTTGTTGTTCAAAACTCAATACTAGATATTATCTAGACCTTAGAGAAACCAAATATGCAAATCAAATTTTAGCAAGCTCTATGTATTTCTTCATTAATGGGTGCAAAGCATATGATGCAAGAGCTTAATCATGAGCACAACAATTGCAAAGTATCACATTATCCAAGACATTTTAGAATTACTACATGTAGCATTTTCCAATTCCAACCATATAACAATTTAACGAAGAAGAAACTTCGCCATGAACATTATGAGTAAAGCCTAAGGACACATGTGTCCATATGCAACAGCGGAGCGTGTCTCTCTCCCACAAAGTGAATGCTAGGATCCATCTTATTCAAACAAAAACAAAAACAAAAACAAACCGACGCTCCAAGTAAAGAACACAAGATGTGATTGAATAAAAATATAGTTTCAGGGGAGGAACCTGATGATGTTGTCGATGAAGAAGGGGATGCCTTGGGCATCCCCAAGCTTAGACGCTTGAGTCTTCTTAGAATATGCACGGGGGCATCCCCAAGCTTAGAGCTTTCACTCCTCTTGATCATAGTATATCATTCTCCTCTCTTGACCCTTGAAAACTTCCTTCACACCAAACTTCAAGCAAACTCATTAGAGGGTTAGTGCACAATTAATAATTCACTCATTCAGAGGTGACACAATCATTATTTTCACTTCTGGACATTGCATAATGCTACTGGACATTAATGGATCAAAGAAATAAATCCAACATAGCAAAAGAGGCAATGCGAAATAAAAGGCAGAATCTGTCAAAAACAGAACAGTCCGTAAAGACGAATTTAAAGCTGGCACCAGACTTGCTCAAATGGAAAAACTCAAAACTAATGAAAGTTGCGTACATATCTGAGGATCACGCTCGTAAATTGGCAGATTTTTTCGAATTTTCTACAGAGAACTGTGCCCAGATTCGTGACAGACAGCAATGCTGTTTCTGCGCAGCGATCCCAAATATAACATCAACTTTGACATAGAAACTTTACTTGGCACAAAAACATGATAAGGAGAGGTTGCTACAGTAGTAAACAACTTCCAAGACTCAACAAAACAAAACATGGGTTGTCTCCCATAAGCGCTTTTCTTTAACGCCTTTCAGCTAGGCGCAGAAAGTGCAAATCAAGTAACATCAAGAGTAGAAGCATCAACATCATAACTTGTTCTAATAATAGAATCAAAAGGCAACTTCATTCTCTTTCTAGGGAAGTGTTCCATACCTTTCTTGAGAGGAAATTGATATTTAATATTACCTTCCCTCATATCAATAACAGCACCAACGGTTCGAAGAAAAGGTCTTCCCAACACAATAGGACAAGATGCATTGCATTCGATATCCAAGACAACAAAATCAACGGGGACAAGGTTATTGTTAACCGTAATGTGCACATTATCAATCCTCCCCAAAGGTTTCTTTTTAACATTATCGGCAAGATTAACATCCAAATAACAATTCTTCAATGGTGGCAAGTCAAGCATATCATAAATCTTTTTAGGCATAACAGAAATACTTGCACCAAGATCACATAAAGCATTACATTCAAAGTCATTGAATTTCATTTTAATGATGGGCTCCCAACCATCTTCTAACTTTCTAGGAATAGAAGTTTCAAGTTTTAGTTTCTCTTCTCTAGCTTTTATGAGAGCATTTGTAATATGCTTTGTAAAGGCTAAATTTATAGCACTAGCATTAGGACTTTTAGCAAGTTTTTGTAAGAATTTTATAACTTCAGAGATGTGGCAATCATCAAAATCTAAATCATTATGAGCTACAATGGGATCATTGTTCCCAAGGTTGGAAAAAATTTCAGCAGTTTTATCACAAGCAGTTTCAGCAGTTTTAGCATTTCAGGTGTTTTGTTCGCAGGAGGAGAGAAACATTGCCAACACCAATTATTTTACCATTGATAGTAGGAGGTGCAGCAACATGTGAAGAATTAGCATTACTAGTGGTGGTAATAGTCCAAACTTTAGCTACATTATTCTCTTTAGCTAGTTTTTCATTTTCTTCTCTATCCCACCTAGCACGCAATTCAGCCATTAATCTTATATTCTCATTAATTCTAACTTGGATGGCATTTGCTGTAGTAGTAATCTTATTATCAATATCATTATTAGGCATAACTTTCAATTTTAAAAGATTAACATCAGAGGCAAGCCTATCAACTCTAGAAGCAATAGTATCAATTTTATCAAGCTTTTCCTCAACAGATTTGTTAAAAGCAGTTTGTGTACTAATAAATTCTTTAAGCATAGCTTCAAGACCAGGGGTACACTCCTATTATTGTTGTAAGAATTCCCATAAGAATTACCATAACCATTACCATTAGCAGAAGGATATGGCCTATAGTTATTACCAGGGTTGTTCCTATAAGCATTGTTGTTGAAATTATTATTTTTAATGAAATTCACATCAACATTTTCTTCTTGAGCAACCAATGAAGCTAAAGGAACATTATTTGGATCAACATTAGATCTACCATTCACAAGCATAGACATAATCACATCAATCTTATCACTCAAGGAAGAGGTTTTCTTCAACAGAATTTACCTTCTTACCTTGTGGAGCTCTTTCCGTGTGCCATTCAGAGTAATTTATCATCATATCATCAAGAAGTTTTGTAGCCGCCCCCAATGTGATGGACATAAAGGTACCTCCAGCAGCTGAATCCAATAAATTCCGCGAAGAAAAATTTAGTCCTGCATAGAAGGTTTGGATGATCATCCAAGTAGTCAGTCCATGGGTTGGGCAATTCTTTACCAAAGTTTTCATTCTCTCCCATGCTTGAGCAACATGTTCAGTACCTAATTGTTTAAAATTCATTATGCTACTTCTCAAAGATATAATTTTAGCGGGAGGATAATATCTACCAATAAAAGCATCCTTGCATTTAGTCCATGAATCAATACTATTCTTAGGCAAAGATAGCAACCAATCTTTAGCTCTTCCTCTTAATGAGAAAGGAAACACTTTCAATTTAATAATATCACCATCTACATCCTTATACTTTTGCATTTCACAAAGTTCAACAAAATTATTGAGATGGGCAGCAGCATCATCAGAACTAACACCAGAAAATTGATCTCTCATGACAAGATTCAGTAAAGCAGGTTTAATTTCAAAGAATTCTGCTGTAGTAGCAGGTGGAGCAATAGGTGTGCATAGGAAATCATTATTATTTGCATTTGTGAAGTCACACAACTTAGTATTTTCAGGGGTATTCATTTTAGCAACGGTAAATAAAACAAACTAGATAAAGTAAATGCAAGTAACTAATTTTTTTGTGTTTTTGATATGGAGAGCAAGACAGTAAATAAAGTAAAACTAGCAACTATTTTTTTGTGTTTTGTTTAGGTGCAGCAAACAAAGTAGTAAATAAAATAAAGCAAGACAAAAACAAAGTAAAGAGATTGAGAAGTGGAGACTCCCCTTGCAGCGTGTCTTGATCTCCCCGGCAACGGCGCCAGAAATTTAGCTTGATACGCGTAGATGCACACGTCCGTTGGGAACCCCAAGTGGAAGGTATGATGCGTATAGAAGCAAGTTTCCCTCAGTATGAAACCAAGGTTTAATCGAACCAGTAGGAGCCAAGAAGCACGTTGAAGGTTGATGGTCGCGAAATGTGATGCGGCGCAACACCAGGGATTCCGGCGCCAACATGGAACCTGCACAACACAACCCAAGTACTTTGCCCCAACGAAACAGTGAGGTTTTCAATCTCACCGGCTTGCTGTAACAAAGGATTAAAAGTATCGAGTGGAAGATGTTTGCAAAGAAAACAGTAAAACAAGTAGATTGTATGCTATGTAAAGAATAGGACCGGGGTCCACAGTTCACTAGAGGTGTCTCTCCCATAAGATAAAAGCATGTTGGGTAAACAAATTACAGTCGGGCAATTGACAAATAGAGAAAGGCATAACAATGCATATACATGATATGATAAATATAGTGAGATTTAATTGGGCATTACGACAAAGTACATAGACCGCCATCCAACTGCATCTATGCCTAAAAAGTCCACCTTCAGGTTATCATCCGAACCCCTCCGGTATTAAGTTGCAAAGCAACAGACAATTGCATTAAGTATGGTGCGTAATGTAATCAACAACTACATCCTTAGACATAGAATCAATGTTTTATCCCTAGTGGCAACATCACATCCACAACCTTAGAACTTTCTGTCACTGTCCCAGATTCAATGGAGGCATGAACCCACTATCGAGCATAAATACTCCCTCTTGGAGTTAAGAGTAAAAACTTGGCCGAGCCTCTACTAGTAACGGAGAGCATGCAAGATCATAAACAACACATAAACAATAGATTGATAATCACCATAATCATAGTACTCTATCCATCGGATCCCGACAAACACAACATATAGAATTACATATAGATGATCTTGATCATGTTAGGCAGCTCACAAGATCCAACAATGAAGCACAACAAGGAGAAGACGACCATCTAGCTACTGCTATGGACCCATGGTCCAGGGGTGAACTACTCACTCATCACTCCGGAGGCGACCATGGCGGTGTAGAGTCCTCCGGGAGATGAATCCCCTCTCCGGCAGGGTGCCGGAGGCGATCTCCTGAATCCCCCGAGATGGGATCGCGGCGGCGGCGTCTCGGGAAGGTTTTCCGTATCGTGGCTCTCGGTACTGGGGGTTTCGCGACGGAGACTTTAAGTAGGCGGAAGGTCAACGCGGGGGCCACACGAGGGGCCCAGGGGTAGGTCGGCGCGGCCAGGGCTTGGGCCGCGCCGCCCTAGCCCCTGGCTGCCTCGTGGCCCCACTTGTTATCTTCGGTCTTCTGGAAGCTTCGTGCAAAAATAGGACCCTGGGCGAAAGTTTCGTCCAATTCCGAGAATATTTCCTTACTAGGATTTCTGAAACCAAAAACAGCACAAAACAGCAACTGGCTCTTCGGCATCTTGTTAATAGGTTAGTTCCAGAAAATGCATAAATATGACATATAATGTGCATAAAACATGTAGGTATCATCAATAAAGTGGCATGGAACATAAGAAATTATCGATACGTTGGAGACGTATCAGCATCCCCAAGCTTAGTTCTGCGTCCCGAGCAGGTAAAACGATAACAAAGATAATTTCTGAAGTGACATGCCATCATAATCTTGATCATACTATTTGTAAACATATGTAATGAATGCAGCGATCAAAACAAAGGTAATGACATGAGTAAACAACTGAATCATAAAGCAAAGACTTTTCATGAATAGTACTTCAAGACAAGCATCAATAAGTCTTGCATAAGAGTTAACTCATAAAGCAATAAATCAAAGTAAAGGTATTGAAGCAACACAAAGGAAGATTAAGTTTCAGCGGTTGCTTTCAACTTATAACATGTATATCTCATGGATATTGTCAACATAAAGTAATATAACAAGTGCAATATGCAAGTATGTAGGAATCAATGCACGGTTCACACAAGTGTTTGCTTCTTAAGGTGGAAGGAGATAGGTAAACTGACTCAACAATAAAAGTAAAAGAATGGTCCTTCAAAGAGGAAAGCATCGATTGCTGTATTTGTGCTAGAGCTTTTATTTTGAAAACATGAAACAATTTTGTCAACGGTAGTAATAAAGCATATGAGTTATGTAAATTATATCTTACAAGTTGCAAGCCTCATGCATAGTGTACTAATAGTGTCCGCACCTCGTCCTACTTAGCCCCGAAGACCGGAACTTCCGCCCATGACCGGAACTTCCGCCCAAGACGGCCGGAACTTCCGCCACCGCGAACTTCAGCACAACAGCACTTTTCAGCGTGTAGCTTACCTCTTCGCCCCCTACTATAAATAGGCTAGTTGGCTCAGATCTGAGATTAGACTTGATGTGAAAGAAAACCTGAGCTTAGCTCACCCTTGTGGGAACCCTACCTAGATCTATGATCTTGTATCGCCACCCGGGCTCCTATCGACTCGTGAAGATCTCTTTGGTGACTTCTACCGTTTGTTTGATCTTTTGCTTGCACTTCTACCTATTTGGTCTTTTGCTTGCACTTCCATCAAACCTTCCGGTCTTTTCACCCTTCTAGATCTCCCGAGCTTCGATTAGTCGATCTCTTTGCGGGACTTCTACCGGAAGGTCTTTTCCTGCAATCTCTATCGAGTTGGTGTTTCGAGCCAACGAGGGAAAACTCGAATTGTATCCGTGTGTGTGTGTATTCCCGCGTTCCCCCACGTGTTCATCGCGTTCATCCACCTACCCCCACGAATCCCTTCAAATCCGTGAAGATCGGGCACATCCCTGGGCTTAGCCCTTATCATATGGTATCAAGAGCTCCTTGGTTGCCACGGATTTGACCCCCACACCCACCAATTCCACCAATTTCGCCCAAAAAAATTTCCAAAAATTTTTCCCAAAAAATAGCCCCAAATTGGCCTTGGTTGGATCTCGCGATTTGTTGAGTTTTTGGTGGTTTTGGTCCAATAGAAACTTGTCTTTGGTGTTGATCTGCAATTCCCCCACCTTCCCACCGCTCTTAGTGCCAAATTTTCCACGAATTCGAAGATTTTCGGCCCGGATTTCCGCCCAAATCGAAGAACAGCCCGCAGATCTGATTGCGACCGGAAGTTCCGCCCGGAAGGACCGGAAGTTCCGCCCGGGACCGGAAGTTCCGCCCCTCAGGACCGGAAGTTCCGCCTGGCCGAAATTTTGACAGCTTTCTTCGTTTTTCGTTTTGGCACTAACCCCTTGTGTTTGGACTTCGTTGTGTGTGCCATTTCAGCTACCACTAAGCTTCCGCAACATCAACTACGACGACGGCACCCCGAGGATCCAAGCGGTTCATTTGACACCTTCCACCATAGCAAGTTCAACATCGTCGGCCACCGTCATCAAGTGGTATAACTTTAACTTGTAGCCTAACTTGCGTACCTTTCCTATCGAGAGTGGCTTTCTAGTGTTGCGAAGCATTGCGCAAGCGTCCCGACCGTGAGGGTGTGCGTGTGTTGAGCAAAGCTACGAAGCAAGCTCGTGTGAAAAGATAAGCAAAAGAAGTGTGACATACTTACATAGATAGTGAGAAAAAGAAAGCTTCTAAGCATACAAAAAAAAGAGAAAAAGAAAAAGAAAAAGAGTGTGAGTGACACCTATACACAAAAGAGTCCAAAGCTTCTAAGCAAAAGAGAGAAAAGAGAAGAGAGGCGTCTTGCGCAAATCTTGTTGCTTCTCAATTTTGCAACCAAGCCACGGTCTCTCTTGCGTTAGCGTGACACCGAGCTAGTAGTCTTCGTTAGGACCAATTTTGTTCGTGCTCATTTTCCGTCGCGCTAACCCCATTTTGTCCCACGTGTGTGTTCCACCTTGTGTATGCCTTTTGTGATCACCGCCTTTGACTTGTGACTTTTGGATCTTACCCACTTTTGACAATAGACTCTTCGTTTGGTTCTTCCATTTGGCTTTCCACATCCATACCTAACACCATATAGAGTTTTTGTTTTGTGTGTGTGCATACATATCGGTTGTTCCTCGACTTGAAACACTTTTTCGATTTTGGTTTGCAAGTTTTGACACTTTTGGTAGTTTTCCTTCCACCATATATATACACCAATCATAGAGACTAACATGGATAGTGAGGATGAACCTACGGAGGACGACATGGAGTACGATGAGGGTGATAGATCCGCAAGCACCGCGGATATGGAGGACCATGTGGAGCTCGACACCGACAATGGCTCCGCAAGCATTGGCGACATGACCGACATCGAGCATCTCTACACCGACCATGACTCGCCAAGCATGGACAACATGGTGGACCACCACTCCGAGCTCGACCACAACATCGACGACATGGTGGAGCACTACCTCGACTACGACTACGACACCATGATGGAGCACCGCACCGAGCACTACCTCGACTACGACTACGACACCATGATGGAGCACCGCACCGAGCACTACCTCGACTACGACTACGACACCATGATGGAGCACCGCACCGAGCACTACCTCGACTACGACTACGACACCATGATGGAGCACCGCACCGAGCACTACCTCGACTACGACTACGACACCATGATGGAGCACCGCACCGAGCACTACCTCGACTATGACATTGACACCATGGTGGAACCGAGCTTCGACACCACCTTGCACAAGACCGGTGCCTACAAGTTCCCCACCTTGGCCAATGGAACTACTTATGATGGTTGCGGACCTTCAAGACGGCGCCACAATGAGAGTGCTTCCGCACATGATCATCTACATCGAGCTCGTCCTTTGGAACTACAAGAGCGTCCCCGCCATGATCGCCATCGACACTCTCCTCCGAGCTCAAGAAGGCACCACAAGCAAAGTGCCAAGCTACATGAACCATCATCTAGGCATGTTGAGGATCGTCATCGACACTCGTCACCTCAAGATCGTCGTCGACCATCACCACCTCATGATCGCCATCGACATGCGTCACCACATGATCATCACCGACACAAGTCACCTCATATTCGCCATCGACATGCGTCACCACATGATCATCGCCGACACAAGTCACCTCATGTTCGCCATCAACCAACACCTCCCAAGGATCTTCGACGACACCCCGCAAGACATGGTGATGATGCAAGAAGACGAGAACCTCGACATGAAGCGGCCAAGGCTACAAAGAACAACAACACCAACCATAGGGTGTCCACAAAGCCTAGCGCCACCACCAAAATGGCATCTCCAAGACCGCCTACACATGAGAGATCTCCAATGGTGCTGTCGTCGTGACGAACGAGCAGATGCCATGGGATGGCTTATCTTGGGGCCGAATGGACGCTAGAGGATTCGGGGGAGGGTTTGTGACTAGATGGACGAACTTCCGGATGCTTTCCTCAAGAACTTGGCCAAGGCCAGAGGTAGAAGAAGAAAGACACAAGGATGAACTCGCTCTAGATCACCATGTTCATTGATCTCAAGACAGGTTACAGGTTGTTCTCTCTTCTGTGTATCGCGCCTATGAAAGAGGCTGCCCCCTCTCCTTATATAGAGGAGAGGGTGGCTTACAGAACAAGAAACCCTAATGGGATCTTTGACTAGACAAACTACTTTACAAAGATACTTTATAAAGCTACTTTAATCACAGATGACGCCGGGGTCTTCTTTAAACATGAAGGATGACGTCCTCCGGCTTCTTTGACCGTCATCCTCCTCTTTGTCTTCTAGTCTTCGTTTAAAGCTACTTTGCTTAGCTCATCCTTGTCCTTTAGCTCCTGACGGAATCTTTGACCGGTCAGCCGGCATGTTCTTCCTTCTGGTGTGCCGGTATCTTTCCTTCCTGGTTCCGGTATACCCCTCTTGGGGATACCGGCTTAGCTTTACTTAGCCAAGCCCTATTTTCTTATTCCGGCATGATCATTAAACCGGTACCTTGAAGGGTGAGACCATCCGGTATGGCATACCTTTGGCATACCGGGGGTCATCCCCCCAACATTAGTCCCCGAAGCTGGTATAGTCTGGCAGATTCTATCCAACAGACCATGCCAGGTTCTCACGTTCTTGCATACCGGTTTAATCTATACGGCGCTCAACTTGGCTCCGGCATCTTTGCCCGGACTCATGCCTTCTCTCTTTGCAAGGCATTCTCTGGCAACTTTTCTTCCGGCATCTTGGTCATTAGTATCTCCTCGACGAGGTCGAGAATATTTCGGGTTCTGTGCCTGTCAGAGACATGCGCACTGTGATGTCGCGCCAGTGTCAGTTGTCACTTCGTATTGACACTTGCGCGCCCATTTAATGCACCGCTGCAGATCCCACTCACCGCTTCGCATCCCGTGTGCGCCTCCGTGTGGCCTTTTCTTTTCTCGCGTGTACCTCCATGCCACGTGGCGACCAGCGACGCGAACCGTCGCGGGCCGCGAGGCAAACCGCGTCGGCCCGGCGGTTTTCGGCCCATCTTCTCTCTCCTTTATAAGCTCAACTGCCTCTTCTTCTTCCTCTTCTTCGCATTCTCCTGTCTTCGCGCATAGTGTTCCTCGCTTCTGCGCTCCTTCACCGCACTTCGTCCGCCGTTGCTCGCCTGAGTTTCGCCGCCCAGCGAACTTACGCCACGCCTTCGCCGGACCTCGTCGTGCGGAGGGCTTCTGCAGCGTCTTCTTCAAGCGCGCTGCATTCTCGCTGCTTCTCGACCTTCACCGCCTCGCCGTCGGCAGAGCTCGCCGCCGACCGCAGGTCCGTTCCTTCGCCGGGGAAAGTCTTCCTCAACGCTGCGACGCTTAAGGTCAGTTCCAATCTTGCTTTGCTCGCCATTTGCTCGCTTTTCTGGGGTCTACGGTGTTCTTATTTCTTCCTTTTTCTTTGGTTTTTCTCTTACTCGTAGATCTTCACGCGGGGGTCAAGTGTGGGATTTCTGTTTCTTTTGCCTCCCATCCAATGTCTGACGAGGAATCTTCCTCCGCATCTTCCTCTTCTTCTTCCGCTAGTCATAGCAAACAATCTTCCGGCGAATCTACATCTTCAGATTCGATGAGGACGGATTCCGGCAACCAGCAGGACTCCGGTAGTCAGCAAGGTTCCGGTAGCCATCAAGATGCCGGTAGCCCTCAAGATGCCGGTAGCCACCTAGAACCCGGTAGCTCCAGCCAAGCATCCGGCAGCCACCTTGAAGCGAGTAGTTCCGGTGAAGCCTCAAGCAGCTCTAGCCAATCATCTGGCGAGGAGCCTTCCCCAATCACACGTGGAGCCTGGATGGGCTCCAATGTTACTAAGTATGAGATCGATTGGTTATACCGGTCCCGTAGGATTCCGGAAGGAGTCACTTGCCGGATTCCCGATGACGAAATAATTCCGGACCCCGAGCCCGACGAACGTGTTGTTTTTCTTGCTCACTTTGAGCGTGGCTTTGGCCTTCCTCCTTCCTCTTTTTTCCTTGACCTTCTAGATTTTTACAAGCTCCAACCTCACCATCTTCCTGGCAACTCCATCTTTTATCTTTCTTGTTACACCACCTTCATGGAGGCCTACATCGGCATTCGTCCCACTCGTGAGACGTTTGCCCGCTTCTTTGCCCTTCGGATTAACTCCGTTCAGGGCGTTGACATTCCTGCACCCAAACCCCCCGTGCAATGCGGGTCTTGCATCATCAGCTCCCGTCAAGGGAGCCCCTTTTTTAAATTCTCCGGCCTGGAGTCTTGCCGGTTATGGCAAGGGACGTTTTCTATGTGAAGAACAACGGCCCCGCAGATCTCATCTGTCTGCCTCCTTTTGATCCGGCCCCGCCCGCAAAGACCAACTGGAGCTACAATCCGAAGGAGGCTCACAACGAGACCAACCGGATTATACGCTTCATGAGACAGAAGATGAAGGACACCGGCATCTGCTCCGACGATATCGTCCGCACCTTCATCTCGCGCCGGGTGCTTCCTCTGAAGCGCCGTGCCCATAGGATGAGCGAGATGTATGGCCCTGGCGATCCTACCAAGATCACAGGCCTGCCCCTTAGCAAGAAGGACGTTGTTCTCAAGGCTAAGCAGATTTGCCAAACTGCTATGCCTTTTAACTGGAAATGGGGCCTCCTTCCCTTCAGCACTACTAACCCTCCGACCCAAGAAGTAAGGGACTATGCGATTGGGGTTGTTTTTTGCCGGTAACCTTTTGCTTTTGCTTATTTTCTTTTTCATGTTTCAGGCCAAGGACCGCTTCCCCCTTATTGAAGCCGAGCGGCGAGGAGTTTGCCGGAAGCGCGCCCTCGACTCCTTCGACCCAGATCCCTACATTTTCTGGAAGGATCTGAAGATGGGCAAGACCCCGGCATCTCGCCTGGGCCGGTCTCCGCCAAAGCCAACCGGGTCCTCTGATGACCTGGTTATGCTTGAGGTACTTTCTCTTCCGGTTTCTTTTACTCTTCCGTTATCGTTTTCCTTCGAGCTGCTTCTTAGCCTCATTCAATTCACAGATCCATGAGCACGTGCCGCCCCTGCGCGCCGAGGCCGGCACTGAGTTTGTGGACAAGCTCATGGCCCAGGGCCAGAAGAACAAACGGCCGCCATCCGACGATGGCTCCAGCCAGGCCCCTCCCTCCAAGCGCTTCCGGACTGAGCCCTTGGGGGAGAAGAAAGTGGGCGTGCGCCGCTATGCGCGCAAGCAGATGCCAACCGCTTCCGGGTAAGTTTTTCATTCCCTGACTCGTCTCTTTTTTGCTAAGTTCTTTTTCCGGTTGCTTTCTTCCAACCATCTCTCTTTCTTTTTTTCAGCCCCCGCTCAAGCTTGGCCCAAGGCCTCGGGCTCTGAAGGTTCCGCAAGGACCTCAACTCCTCCTCCTCACTCAAGCCCGGCACCACCTGGTGCCGGTAACACCCTGCCTCCCTCTCGGGGG
This sequence comes from Lolium multiflorum, assembly GCA_030979885.1. NCBI lineage: Eukaryota > Viridiplantae > Streptophyta > Magnoliopsida > Poales > Poaceae > Lolium > Lolium multiflorum. Next base: position 13,349,867 of record CM061750.1, on the reverse strand, counting down.
GCACAACAAGTTCGGGGCGTGCGGCCCCTTCATCATCGATCACCGCACGGAGGAGGATCTTTCCTTCTTCCAGAGAACCAAGACACCGGCCAGCAACATCGGTGCCGGAGAAGAAAATGTTGGGCAGGGCGGAGCCTCCAGCTCCTCCTGTCTTTGAGAAAAAGACAACTTCCGCGCCGGAGTCCTCCGCGCCGGAAGGTTCCAACCCGGGTGGTGCGCCTACCGCTCCCCCTTCTCCACGGACCATCCTCATGCCGCCGCCAAGTCCTAGCGCCCAGCCTTCCGGGGCTGCTTCGCCGCGCCACCGCCAGACTTGTGCTTACCAAGGGAAGGCGACGGCTCCCAGCCGCCTCTTTCGCGGGCCAGCCTCTGGTGCTGCACGTCTCCAAGGCCGCCAAGGACACTGTCGCCAAGGCCACCGGTCTTCTTGGCCGTATTACTGATTTTAGGCGCAGAGGCCAGGACCTGGGGCATCTTCTGCCCTACGCCCAGAAGTGGAACGCCGCGGATATTACTCCGGCGACCCGCGGCTTGGGCAAGGACAGGCTGCCGGCACCTGATCCCGTTGGGAACCGGTCTTCCGAGGAGCACTTCACGCGGCTTCGCTGCGCCGTGAAAGAGCTGGACAGTGCGTGGTATGACGCCACGAACAATCTGATGGTACGCTTACTAACTTTCCTCAATTGTTACCGGTTTCCTTCTTTTCCGGGTTTGTTCTATCTTTTAGTTTTATGCCGGTTTCTCTCCTGTCTATCTCCTTCCCCGAGTTTTGTGGTGAGAGCGCAGCTTTCAGGACAAAACTTGAACTTTAAAACTTAGCGCGAAACCGGCACTGCCACCCCCGAGCTTCGGGTTAAGAACTCTGTTCTTAGCACGAAACTCACCTTAGAACGCTAAACCGGCATCGCCACCCCGAGCTTCGGGTTAAGAACTCTGCTCTTAGCGCGAAACTTTACTAGTCTCTTTGCTTTGAACAGCTCACGGCGACGCTCGGAAGACCCTCTTTGAGGAGCTCTTATGGGAGCATCGGGAGCTTGTTGAGGCACACGACAAGTGCCAAGGTAAGCTTTTGTTCTGCCGGCATCTTTCTTACCGGAACCTTTTTTCCTTCTAACACTTGTAATTTCTGCTTGACAGTGATCCCAGAAGCTTCCATTGATGCTCTCAAAGAGCAGCTCGCCAACGCCCAACGTACAACTTTGTTTTTTCCTTCTGCTAACTTGTCTTTACTTTGAATTTTACCACCACCTTCTTGTTTACACCTTCTTTTCCGGGTTGCAGGGGAGAAGGAGCAGCTGATTAAGCAGCATCAGGAGGAGCTGAGCGCGCAGAAGACCAGCTACCAGGAGCTTAAGTCTCAGCTTGTCCAGCTAGGTCTTGACCATGCCAAGGTCTCGCCGCCGCTGAAGCAGCGGCTAAGATGAACGAGGCTGGAGGAGGCCAGCAACTCCACCGTGGTGCCGCAAGAGCTGGAGGAGCTGGCCAAGGCCCGGAAGGCTGCCGAGGAGAAAGCCGCGTTTGGAGGAGGAGCACAAGGAAAGCAATCAGCTGATCCTTCAAACTGACGCCCTTGCCCACCGTGAGTTCTTTGACTATCGCATACAAGCCATTTTTCCTCCGACCTCATTTTCTTTTCGCTATCTTTTCTTCCGGTCTCTTTTTCTTCCGGATTCTTTTTCTTCCGGATTCTTTTCCTTAGCCTTTCTTCTTTGCACAGGCCTCTTTCCGGACTCCCAGACGCATGCTGTCAAGAAGGTCAACGCGCGCCGCACTACCCAGGGCCAGGCGAATCTTGCCGTGCCGTGGACGCCCCATGACCACCTGGTCGCGCTTAACGCGCGGGTGTCTCACATGCGCGCAATTGATCGCAACTTGTCTGACATTCCTGATGTAGCTTCCCAGCTCTTCAGGACTCTCTGGCCTGGCGAGGTGGTGCCGGACACTTTCTCTTGATCAGCGATCGCCTCAAGGGCGCCGGCAGGAGGATCCGTGAATGGCAGTGCTCTGCTGCCCGTGTCCTTCGCGTCGCCTGTTCCTGGTACCCGGAGCTCGACCTGGATGCCCTCACCGGAGTGCGCGAAGGCGCGGAAACCGATCTGGACCCGATCCTTGCCGCCAAACGGCAGGATCGCGCGTACCGCATCGCGGAGTACGCCGAAATGCGCACCTTCATTCCTCCCCCTCACGGCGTCCAAGATTATCTTGACGAGGAGGAAGATGAAGCCGAGGAGGAGCCTCTGGATGATGCTGGTGCTGGCGACGCTCCTCCTGAAGCTCCTGCTGCCTGATCCTCTACCTTAAGATTTACCTGTCATGCTCCTTGGCCCTGTGTGGCTTAAAACACTGTTTGGTTAAATTCTGCCCCGGTATGCCGGCTTATGATGTAAAACTTTAAGTCCGCTGATGGTTGTCGTACAACATTTTGTGCCGGTAGGTTATACCGGTAGCTAATTATCTTAAATTTGCCTTAGCGTTTTTGCGTTTGGTTCTGCTTTTATCCTGCACTTGCAAAGATTTCCAAATTGTTTCTGCATCCAATTCGATGCACACTTGGTTCTTTTGCCTTGACTCTGCCTGCCTCTGGCAGCCATTGCATTTCCTTACCAAATCCTCAGCATTGTCCAAGGCTGTGGGCCAGTAGAACCCATGCCGGAACACCTTTGCTACCAAAGCCCTCGAAGAGGCGTGGTGCCCGCATTCTCCTCGATGAATTTCCTCAAGCATTTCTTCTTCCACACATCTTTGGAGGACACCGGTAACACTTCTCTTGTATACCTCACCATTGATGATGGTGTACGCTTTGGACCTTCTCTGTATCCTTCTTGATTCATTTTCGTCAACCGGCAAGGTGCCGTTGATCAGGAATTCCTTAATAGGTTTAACCCAAGATGGTGCCTCTCTAACCACAAACACCGGCATGTCTATGTCCATGCTGTCCACAAGCATTGCCTCTTTCGGCAAGGGCGTCGCAGTCCCCGAGTTTGCCGGTATAGTCCCCGAGTTTGCCGGAGTAGTCCCCGGGTTTCCTTCGTCAATCTCCATTGGCACCACATGTGATTCCGGTACAAAAATTGATTCCGACTCCGGACTTGGCTTGATTGATGGAACTCTCAAGTGCGCCAGAGCTATTCCGGGAGGAATTTCTTGCCTGGACGAACCTAGCTTGGATAAGGTATCCGCGGCCTCGTTTCTCGCGCGGCACATGGTGAAACTCACACCCTTCGAAGAATCCGGCAATCTTTTGCACATGAAACCGGTATGAGGCCATGTTGGCATCTTTCGCGTCCCAATCTCCGGAACATTGTTGCACCACAAGATCTGAATCACCATAGCAAATGATCCTAAGGCCCCGATTTCTTTTGCAACCTTGAGCCCATGTATCAGAGCTTCGTATTCAGCGACATTGTTTGATGCCCTGAAGTGCACTTGTAGAACATACCGGAGGTGGTCTCCTTTTGGTGAGGTGAGTACTACACCGGCACCTAGGCCCTCCTTGAGCTTGGATCCGTCGAAATGCATTTTCCAGTACTCTATTTTGTGTTCTGGCGGCTTGTATTGTATCTCCGCCCAATCGACCAAGAAATCAGCTAAAGCTTGCGATTTTATGGCATCTCTTCTTTCATACACCGGCACATACGGTGATAGCTGAATTGCCCATTTTGCAATCCTGCCGCTGGCATCCTTGTTGCCCATGATATCGGAGATGGGTGCCTCGCTCACCACCTTCATGGGGTGCTCCTCAAAGTAATGCTTGAGCTTCGTGGCGGCCATGAACACGCCATAAGTCATTTTTTGGAAGTGTGGGTAGTTTTGCTTTGATGAGGAGAGCACCTCGCTCAGGTAGTATACCGGCCTCTGGACGGTTTTTCCTTCCTCTTCTCTTTCCACCACAACCACAACACTAACCACTCGGTTTGTTGCTGCTATATAAAGCAACATAGGTTCTCTTTCCAAAGGTGAAGCCAAAATTGGGGCCATTACGAGCATGTTTTTCAATTCTTTAAATGCTGCGTCTGCCTGTGTGGTCCAGACGAAAGTATCCGATTTTTTCATCAAAGCATATAACGGCAAGGCCTTTTCTCCTAGCCTGCTTATGAACCGGCTTAGCGATGCCAAGCTTCCGGTAAACTTTTGCACATCTTTCAGTTCTCGCGGGATAGTCATTCTTTCTATCGCTCGGATTTTTACCGGATTAACCTCAATGCCCCGGCTTGACACAAGGAAACCAAGCAGCTTGCCGGCAGGGACACCAAAGGTGCACTTTGCCGGATTGAGTTTCATCCGGAACCGCCTCAGGTTATCAAATGTTTGCCGGATGTCATCGATTAAGGTATCTTTTACTTTAGTTTTTATCACGATATCATCCACATAAACTTGCACATTCTTTCCGATTTGGTCAAACAAGCATTTTTGCATACAGCGCTGGTACGTTGCACCAGCGTTGCGCAAACCAAAAGGCATAGTAACATAGCAATAAGCCCCGTGCGGGGTAATGAACGCAGTTTTTATTTGATCTTCTTTTTTCAGAGGAATTTGATGGAAGCCGGAATAGGCATCTAGGAACGACAACAACTCACACCCAGCAGTAGAATCAATCACTTGATCGATTCGGGGCAAAGGGAAAGGGTCTCTTGGGCAAGCTTTGTTGAGGTTGGTGTAGTCGATGCACATGCGCCACACTTTGGCGAGTTTTGCCTCCAGGTTCTCATCTTTTTTCTTTTCGACCAATACCGGATTGGCCAGCCACTCTGTGTGCGTGACCTCCACGATGAAACCAGCAGCTTTGTTACTTCTTCTCCAATGATCTTTCTCCTATCTTCAGCGAACCGGCGCAAAGGTTGCCGCACCGGCTTAGCATCCTTCCGGACATTTAGAGAGTGCTCAGCCAGCTCCCTCGGAACCCCTACCAAATCATCAGTAGACCAGGCAAAGATGTTCCGATTCTCACGGAGGAAGCTGACGAGCGCGCTTTCCTATGCTTGGCTAAGGCCGGCACCGATACGACGGTGCGCTCTGGGTAAGCCGGATCCAGCACAATGTTCTTTGTCTCATTTGTCGGCTTGAATGCCGGTGAGTCCAAGCTTCCACTCATTGCCGCTAAGCTCAACTTTGAGGACTGAGCCAGCGCAACAGCAGTTTGCATTCTCTTTTTCTCCTCCGCGATCACCAGCGATTCCGCTAGGTTCGATCCGGCAGACGCTGTTTCCATTGAGACTTTGTAGTTTCCCACCACAGTTAGTGGTCCACGAGGTGCCGGCATCTTCATCTTGAGGTAGGCTGTATGGGTTGATGCCATGAAAGCTGCCAATGCCGGTCTCCCCAACAAGGCATGGTAGGGACTATCTAAGTCCACCACCTCGAACTCAAGGTTCTCAACACGACAATTGTCGCGTCCTCCAAACGACACATCCACCCGAACTTTTCCTATCGGGGCGCAAGACAAACCGGGAACAATCCCATGGAAAGTTGTGTGAGTCGGCTGCAGCATGTTTTCTGTTATGCCCAGCGTACGCATGGTGTGCTTGTACATGATGTTTATGCTGCTACCATTGTCTATCAGCACCTTGCTGAACTTTACCCGAGTTTCCGGCCCCTTCATAATTGGGTCCACAACGAGAGCATATCCACCCGGATTCGGCATGACTTTGGGGTGATCCTTGAACGACCAGGTGATTTCCTGATCTGACCACAACATGTATTTTGGAACTGCCGGCATCACGGCGTTCACTTCCATGGAACGGCGATGCACGCTTTGCCTGTCCATTGGCTCTGTGACAAAGACAACCATGCACAAGTGTGGGTCTTCATAAACATTCCGGCCTAAAGGTGCCGGCGGAGGTGGTTGGTTATTATTTTGCTCCACCCGGTTAACCTGCTGGTACTGCTGCCTGTTTGGCTGAGGCTGAACCGGTAGAGCATTTGCTCCAGTGAGTGGTGGTGGAGGTGGTAATTGCTGTTGTTGCTGCACGGGGCCCCCTGGCGCCTGCGCATCTTTTACCGCTCCCCTTTGCATCAAGAACTTGGTCCAAGAACAATCCTTCGTCAAGTGGTTTGACGGGTGATCCGGTTCGGCGTGTGCCACCGGCAAGGTTGGTCCATGGCGGCTTCCATGGTGTATTTCACGGGTTCCTGCCAGTTCTTTTTCTGGCCCCAGGGTTTCTTTTCTACCCAGCTTCTTAGGACCCGCCCACGGCTGCGATCCGGTTTTTTGTCTCTGACTGCCGCTGGCGTCAGAATTTTCCTGCACGGCAGCAACTTGCTGCGATGCATATCTTCGATCCGGGAAATCTTCCCTTCTTTTGTTGTTTCGGTTATCCCGGTATTGCTGCTGATGCGGATTCGACTGCTCCGGCTCAGCTTGCACAGCCGGTTGCATTGGGTCTCCCAATGCATAGCTATCTGCCACACGTATCATCTCTGCTAAGGTTGTGGGCATGCTTCTCTGCAGCCTTTGCCACAAAGGCGATCCTCTCCGGCATCCTTGACTGAACCAAGCAATGGCTTGTGCCTCAATCACTCCTTCACACGTGTTTCTCATCGAGTTCCACCGGGTGAGATAATCCCGGTCTGGTTCTCCCGCACGCTGCTGACACAGCGCAAGCTGTTGGGGCCGGTTTGGCCTTTTGTAGGTGCTGCTGAAGTTGTTCACAAATGCTTCCTCAAAGTCCAACCATCCGTTAATACTTCCTGCCGGCAAGTTGTTAAGCCAGATCCTCGCAGGACCCACGAGGTAGGACGGTATGATTCTTACCGCCCAACGCCGGTTTACTCCACCACCAGCTACATAAACAGCTGTGACATCTGTCAGCCAGTCTTCCGGCTTGGTCGTACCATCGTATGTTCTTGTGTCCGGGGCAACTGGAAATTGCGCACCGGTGGTTCTTCCTCATGATCCGAGGGCCAAAGCACCTTGGACCAGGAGGTCCTTCACATTCAACTATCGCGAAAGATGTACCCTGTCCACCTGTGCCTCGCATCCCGGTCTGGCAAACATCTTTCCCCCGCTCCCCCAAAGGGTTCCTTGGACTCTTGTTCGTTCCACCTCGGAATCTGATCGTCATATTCTTCCGGTTCCGCGGCTCTTGCCTGCCGGTACCCTGGTGGTGGCATTTCTTCATCCACATATGCCACCCTTGCGGCTCGATAATTTTGCCCGGTTTCATATCTACCGGCATGATTGTTTCCGGCATAGCCTCCCTTGGCGTAGCCTCGATCTGCCCCTTGGCTTTTTCTACCGGCATCATATTGCCGGCTTTTTGCTTTCCGGCAAGAACTGGATCATACACAGTCATCTGCCGTGCATTCTTTTCTTTTCTTTTGTCCGGATGAGGGGACGATGCCTGCCCCTGAGACTTGCTTCCGGCATTCTTTGTCGAACGCGCGGATTTTGAGGCCACTGCCTCGTTCAGCTTAGCCAGCTGCTCAGCATTTTGCTGCTCAATCACTTTCAACAGCTCTTGTACACGTTCTTGCTGCTTTGCCAACTCGTCACCGGAAAGAGATTCACATAATGCTACCGCAGCTTTAGCGGCTTTTATAGTTTTATCCGGACTACTGTACTTAGGCTTTTCTATGATGCTCACAGATACAGATGCACTCTTGCGGTAAGAACTTCTCTGCGCAAATCCTGATCTAGATTGCGAGCCTTAAGCCGGTTTTCCGGCATCCTAGCAGCATGAGCACTAACTGAAGCAAAGCCATGGGCAGCGTTGTACTCACGTAGGGTTAGGTTCAGCTCGCGCCCGGATGATGTCGGCGCGCCGGTAAGCAGGGCCTTGCGCGTGGCCTCCAGCTCCTCCTGAGCCTTTGCCGGGTCGATGTTCTGCGCGATGGGCGTGGCCAGCGTGTTCATCGCCGCTTGAAGAGGTGTTGCCGGTGGTGCTGATGATGCTCCCGCGACGCCGGTCACGCTCCAGCGGCGGTTTTGCCGCGCGGGTCGATGCCGCACGTTCAGCTCCTTCCTCCACAGCTCCTTTGCCGGTGTTGACCGCACCAGCCATCATGACCTCCACGCTGCCGGCGGCGCGGCCAGCACACAGCCATCTTGGCGGATCCGGCGCCACCGGCGCGAGGCGCCGGCGCACGGGACGGTGCCGAGGTAGACGCGAATGCTGCCGAACTCGATGGTGCGGCCGTTCTGCGGGAACTTGCCGCCGTTGGCGAAGCAGCCAGCGTTATCGTTGATGAAGTCCATGTTGTAGATGCGTTCCACGAGCGCGGACACCGTGCGCTCGCCGTTGATGTCGAGGATGCCCGCCCGAATATGAACTCCAGCAAGCGCCACTTCATGCCCCACGGTGGGCGCCAACTGTCGTCGTGGTGAACGAGCAGATGCCATGGGATGGCTTATCTTGGGGCCGAATGGACGCTAGAGGATTCGGGGGAGGGTTTGTGACTAGATGGACGAACTTCCGGATGCTTTCCTCAAGAACTTGGCCAAGGCCAGAGGTAGAAGAAGAAAGACACAAGGATGAACTCGCTCTAGATCACCATGTTCATTGATCTCAAGACAGGTTACAGGTTGTTCTCTCTTCTGTATCGCGCCATGAAAGAGGCTGCCCCCTCTCCTTATATAGAGGAGAGGGTGGCTTACAGAACAAGAAACCCTAATGGGATCTTTGACTAGACAAACTACTTTACAAAGATACTTTATAAAGCTACTTTAATCACAGATGACGCCGGGGTCTTCTTTAAACATGAAGGATGACGTCCTCCGGCTTCTTTGACCGTCATCCTCCTCTTTGTCTTCTAGTCTTCGTTTAAAGCTACTTTGCTTAGCTCATCCTTGTCCTTTAGCTCCTGACGGAATCTTTGACCGGTCACCGGCATGTTCTTCCTTCCGGTGTGCCGGTATCTTTCCTTCCTGTTCCGGTATACCCCTCTTGGGGATACCGGCTTAGCTTTACTTAGCCAAGCCCTATTTTCTTATTCCGGCATGATCATTAAACCGGTACCTTGAAGGGTGAGACCATCCGGTATGGCATACCTTTGGCATACCGGGGGTCATCCCCCCAACAGGTGCGAGACAAGACGCTACATCAACAAGGAAGATGGTGGCAAGTGCACATAAAGAGGAACCACCTATCATGGTGCTTTCCCCTACTACCGCCACCACCACAATGGCACCTACAAGAAGCTCAAGCCCCAAGATGAAGACCGTGGAGTCTACACTTCAAGATGAAGGACGATCTACCCATCTTTATGCCAACATGACAATGATTTGTCCACCAAGACCACGTAGCTCCCAATGCTTTCGTTGCACACAAGACGGTCATCATCTTTGGGAATGCCCCAATCTCCATTGTGATGTGTGCACCTCCAACAAGCACATGACATGGGAGTGCAACACACCACAAGCCCACAAGCTCTACTTCGCCCAATTGGATGCCCAATTCGCCAACATGACACTTCAAGATACCGTTGTCTTCAAAGAATGGTGCAAGGAAATGGCCAAGAGGACGACTATGAAGCCCACACTTCAAGATGAAGCACGAGAAGGCCAAGTCAAGGGTGACGTTGATTCGAGCCTAGCTCTCAACAACACCATAGCGCCATCAAATGGTGTCCACATGGGAGGCGATGGAGTTGAGAATGGTGAGCATGGGATGATCCCTTCACCAATGGAGGCGAATGTAGTTGAGCATGGTGAGCATGGGATTCTCCCTTCACCTATGGAGGCGCATGGAGTTGAGAATGGTGAGCATGGGATTCTCCCTTCACCCACGGAGGCGCATGGAGTTGAGATGGTTGAGCATGGGAAGTTCCCTTCAACCACGGAGGCGCATGGAGATGAGCAAGTCGAACCTACTCCTACATGCTCGATTGATGAGTTGGTACCAACCCCATGTGAGAATGAGAGCCACTTAGCCCACTTGAGCGAGAGTGATAGTGAGTTGAGTGACTTCCACCCCATATGTGAGTTTGAGTGCTTCCATATGGAGGACATGAGTGATACACCAAGTGAGTTGAGAGAGGTAGTTGATAGGTCTATGGAGGCCATTTCACATTCTAACAACTTAACCTCTACCTCTAGTGTGTTTTCTCATGTGGCAATAGGTTCCATGGAGGACGAGTTCCCGATCATGGAGAAGATGTACATGGTGCATGAAGATGATGATATCACACCATGCTTACAAGAAGTCAAAGATGTCGACCACATGGATCCTACCACTTCCACAACACCTACCTCAAATGAGTCGGACTACAAAGGTAACAATATAGGTGTTGATGATGCCATGATCCCACTAGTGGACATGATGACTTATGAATGCATGCATGATCTTGATGATACAATTGCTATGTCATATGCTTCTTTCATTTTCCCATGTGATTCTTTGCTTGATAACATTGTTGATCATGTGGAATTACTTGCTTGTGACAAGATGGTCATGCCATGCTATGAGAGTTTCACTTTCTCTTCTATTGCTTGCAATATGTCGAACAATTGCTCTTTCCCATGTGTTGCTTGCAATGATGATGATGCTTGTGTTGTGACAACCTTACCGAACAATTGCTCTTTCCCTTGGTTTGTCGACAACAATGATAAAAATTTGAACATGTTTTGTGAAAAATGCTTGCAATACTCTCCCATTAATGCAACCAAAATGTTGAACACTTGCTCTTTCCAATGCTTGGTTTGCAACAATGTTAATATGCTTGTAAATGAGATTGCCCCCATAGCTCTCTCAAATTTTGGAGACTTTGCATATATCCATGTTGAGCATGTTCCCATGTTTACTCCGCATATTCACCATATCTATTATGATGCTTTGCTTAACGCTAATGGTGATGTGCAAAAGAGATGGACCATCATGATGGATGATGTGTTCATATACCATGCACACACGTTCTTTGCTTTGCCTATTGTGTGTGTAGGTACAAGGAAGACAAGGTCAACCTCGATTGAGCACGAGTTGACCAAACGAGCTCTTGAGAGCATAATACAAGTGAGTATAAGATCGAACCCGGCTCTAATACCTTTCCCATGCTTTGCATTGAACATGCCGAACAATTTCTCTTTCTTATGGTTCTTTGGCAAGCATGATGATGTGATTCTTACCGTTGGTGTTGCCTCAAACAAGTGGGACAATTGCTCTTTCATTTCGTTTGTTGGCACGCGCGGTTGTGCAAATGTTGTTTTGATGAACATGTTGGAAGATATGTTGTGTGGCGCACCAAATAGGAGGACCAATTTCTCTTTCCAATGGTTTGTGTGCACACATGTTGATGACATTTTGGACACTCTTTCGTATGTGTTTTTGCCAAATTCTCCAATTGTTGCTTCAAGGATGTTGAACAATTTCTCTTTCCGATGCCTTGAGAGCAACAATGAAAATGACTTTCTACAAGAGATGGACACCACGGTTGTCTCACAATTGGGAGTTTTTGTGTTTCCACATTTGGAAGATGTTCATAAGGAGTTTTTACACATTGACCTTGCACATGCATTATTCTTGATATATTTGTGTTGTGCTAACGGTGTTGTGAACATGAAAGGACATGTCATCGATGATGTGCTCCAATATCACACACAAACATATTTTGCTTGGTCTTTGTTGTGTGAAGGTACAAGTGACTTGTGGATGAGCGTCAACGAATGGGTTCAACCCCACACTTCGACTACACAAGATCTCTCCATGAAAGCACACCGACATTATACTAAGGTGACCTCCTTATACTTGGGACATATTGCTAAATCCGTTGAACATTGGCTATGCTTTGAGTGTTGCTTGGCTTTTCTTGTGCTATTCATAGGGCTCTTGACAAGTGAAGGGACATTCAAGCGTTGGTGTCATCTACCTCCTTTACACATTCATGAAGAGTTATCGTCGAGGACGACTCTTTTCAAGTGGGGGGAGATGATGCAGCCCGACCTTCGGTCTACACCGCATCATACACTTCATCGCCAAGAGAGGATGCCATGGAGACCCGAGGACGCAAGGCCGATGTGTAAAGGAGATCAAATTTTTACGGGGCGACCTTCGGTCTTCACCGCATCATGTGCTTCATCGCCAAGACGGCACGCCAAGGTGAATCTTCTCATTTACGCGTGCCTCGAATCGCCCATTAGGAACGATATACTACTTCATACTTCGTCATGTCTTGATGATAGGAACTCGACGACAAGTACGGAGGGAAGAGAGGATGCCATGGAGACCCGAGGACGCAAGGCCGATGTCACGGAAGCATGGAAGAGAAGGAGAAAGAGGCTGGGACGCCCAGGCCGGAACTTCCGCCCCTCATGGCCGGAACTTCCGCCCCACCGAACTTCCGCCCCCAAGGACCGGAACTTCCGCCCGATGCCGCCAAGATGCCTTCCAGCGCCAGAGAAATGGATCAGGCCGGAACTTCCGCCCGAGGGACCGGAACTTCCGCCCACTCGGAACTTCCGCCCAAGTTCCGCCCAAGCTCCGAAAGTCCACCAAAACGCCCCTGGATGTTACCGCAAGGAAATGGGCCATTTTCGGAACTTGGCCATAACTTGACCGGAACTTCCGGCCGGACCGGAACTTCCGGCCCCGAAGACCGGAACTTCCGCCCATGACCGGAACTTCCGCCCAAGACGGCCGGAACTTCCGCCACCGCGAACTTCAGCACAACAGCACTTTTCAGCGTGTAGCTTACCTCTTCGCCCCCTACTATAAATAGGCTAGTTGGCTCAGATCTGAGATTAGACTTGATGTGAAAGAAAACCTGAGCTTAGCTCACCCTTGTGGGAACCCTACCTGGATCTATGATCTTGTATCGCCACTGCTCCTATCGACTCGTGAAGATCTCTTTGGTGACTTCTACCGTTTGTTTGATCTTTTGCTTGCACTTCTACCTATTTGGTCTTTTGCTTGCACTTCCATCAAACCTTCCGGTCTTTTCACCCTTCTAGATCTCCCGAGCTTCGATTAGTCGATCTCTTTGCGGGACTTCTACCGGAAGGTCTTTTCCTGCAATCTCTATCGAGTTGGTGTTTCGAGCCAACGAGGGAAAACTCGTATGTGTGTATCCCCGCGCTTCCCCCACGTGTTCATCGCGTTCATCCACCTACCCCACGAATCCCTTCAAATCCGTGAAGATCGGGCACATCCCTGGGCTTAGCCCTTATCAAATCTCCTCATGTTGAACTGCTGCTTCAATCTCAAGTTGAATTGCTGCTTCATTCTCCTCTGCATTTTCTGCTCCCGCCTGATCTTCCATTCCAAAAGCCGGATCAACTCCATTTTTACAAAGCCTAGCAATGTGTCCAGGGATTCCACAACGTTTGCACTTACGTTTTCGAATCGGTGCACCACCCTCTGCACTAGCTCTGATCCTATTCTTCCTCGGCCTACCTGCCGGTCTAGTCAATACTGGAGAGTACAGTTTGAAGCCCGGATCGACTTTCATCCATTGGTCTTTTCCCAACAAGGTAGGAACATTCATAGCATATGCAGCCCTAAATTTTGCAACAGAGAAATACTCTGACACATACTGATCAACTTCACCATCTTCACCCCCTATAACACTCATGAAAAACAATGCGTGTATGCAGGGTATCCCACGGATCTGCCATCCCCTACAATGGCATGTCCTATCAACCAAACTCACTGGATACCTCCACTGCATGTTTTTACTGTCAGTGTAGGTTACCTCAGCCTCCATTCCTTTTCGACGCATTGCATCCTCAATTGTTTTGCCCTCTCATGCAAAGACTTAATCAAAGATGGGAGCATGAGATGGCCAACATAATTTGTGGATGCAATTCTTTGACGCAGATCGATCTTTATCATGATCATCTGCCTAATCTTATCAAATATTTGCCACAGCATAAGCCCTTTCAATGACTTGACCTTTGAGTTGAAACTCTCCGCAAGGTTACTTGTTACATAGTCTACCTTGCAAATTTCATTGAATTGGCTTCTTGACCACACCCTACCATGATGTTCATCCAAGTACTCCTTCACCCCAGGTTTTTGTTTATACAACACATCCAAATGAAACTTATGCTTCCTAGAGCTGCATGTGTATGAAGCTGGCCATAGGTTGTCAGTAAAAACTTTACCCTTGAATTTCTTTGTAAAATTCTGTACCAAGTGTCGCATACATTCCCTATGCTCCACTCCAGGGAATACTGCTTCTACCGCACTCTCCAAACCTTTGCAAGCGTCTGTGTGGATAACAAGTCCTGGTGGATGACCTATAAGGTCGCGCAAGTTCTGCAGAAACCAAGTCCAACTTTCCTTTGACTCAACCTCCAAAACTCCATAAGCAATAGGGAACATCCAATTATGTCCATCAACTGCAGTAGCAGCAACTAGCTGTCCTTTAAACCTACCATGAAGAGCTGATGCATCCACGGCCAAATAAGGCCTGCAACCGTCCAAAAAGCCTTTCCAGCAAGCTTTGAAACAAACAAAAGCCCTTCTAAAACATTCCTTGTGCATTACCTTCCCGCTTTTCAATTTGTAGGGAACTGTATGCTTGTCTATTGCTACAACACTGCCTGGACTAGCCATCTCCACTTCAGCTTTGAAAGTGTAAAGCAACTGAAAGCTTTCATTCCATGGACCATTGATCTTGTCAAGAGCCATTTCCTTTGCATAGAACATCCTCATGTAAGGTACTTTCATCCCTTTATACTTCTCAGCCACCTTTTTCTGGAGTGCCGTTGGACCAAGTGAAGGAGTTTCTCTCAGCCAATCTAGGATTATATCTGCCAACCACCTAGTCTTCGCTAGCTTTGTTTTCAGGTCTGGCTCTCCCCTAGAGGTGGACACCTATGGATCTCCTTATTAACCTTTATCTGAAACATAATGATAAGGGATGTCAGTAATAGATAACAAATTTTACACCGTGATCTAAATACACAACTGGTTGGCGTAGTACCTGAACCAAGCTGCTTCGCATTGTGGATGCATGCAGCCTAAACCTACACCTTGGGTATGGGCATTTAATTGTGAACCTACCTGGCTCACTTTTAATAACCTCATAATTATTCTTAGTGAGAATGTGATATGTAGTAATTGCATTACGGCAGTCCATCATCGTTTGAAACACGGTGCCTTTTGCAAGCTGAGGATCCTCCCTGTTCCACTCAATTGTTGGCAAGTCTTCACCTTCGTAATCGGCTAAAACGAGGCTGTCATCGTTCTCATTCTTCTCTTCATCAGTCTCATCAAATCTGGCACCAAAAGCAATATCTTCCATGTATTGATCCTCCATTGCCTGCTTACCGCATCGATCTACCAATTCAGGAAACATTAACTCATCCTCATCATCTTCAGGAGACTGATCCCCAATCTCTGCATCGTCCTCCACATTGACCACAGGAACGATCTGGCTACCACTGCACTGGGGACGATGGTGTCTGTGGACCTACAAGGATCGCCGTGGCGCACACTATTAGCAGAGGCAGCAGCAGAGAGAGACATGATGCCCGACCACCGATGATGCCCGACCACCTGATGATGCCTGGCCCCTGTCCACATGGACACGAATTTTACCGAAATGGCAAGAAGCATTCAAAGCAAAAAGAATTCCCGATCATCGTCGGAAATTAGTGGAACCAATCTTCGCTCCGTGCTGTTGAAATATTCGAAATGAACTGCATCGCGAGGGCTCCAGGGGTACTTATCGAAGATGTTAGCTTTCAAATCCTCAACGAGATGGTTCCAACCACCGCAGGGAAGTAAAACCCATTCATTTCGCGCTTAGAATCACGCGTAAAGCTAGAATCCAGCCTAACCACCAGCCGAAAAGCCGCTCTGGATCAATCCTATTCGAAAAGCAACGCAGTTAGTTGAGCAACAACGATTGGCGCTCAAAAACTGCCTACTGTTAATTCACATAGGCAGACGATGCTTACCCAGATGGAATCCATGCGTTAGATCCCTCCGATTCCCAATCTTCTCCGCGGCTGACGGGAAGAGTCGGTACATCAGACGGATATACAAACTCTACCGCGACAGGGGTAGATCTAGATCTGGTGGAGGCGGATCCTCTCCGCCTCCCGGGGGTGGGGCGGGCGGTTCGCTCGCGGACGACGCCATAAGGTAGGAGGGCAGGACGGCGTGGCGGCGGAGGGGCGGTGTGTGAGCTCCTCCAGTATCGGGCGGAGTGGAAAGCTTTGGGTGAGCTCCTCGAGTCAACAGTCAACATAGTTCGAAAGAAACGGTCAATTCAACACCAACGCGGCTCCCTAGCCGTCACCGGTAACGGTGAAGGCCTCTGACCAGACGGCAACCCTCCCGTCCGAGCGTCTGCGACGGGTTTCAAACTAGAGGGAGGGGAAAACTGAGGAAAACTAAGGGGCTGGGGAAAACTGAGTACAACTAACGAACCAGGGGCACGAAAATAGAAATCCCTTGATTTTATCCGTCAGGGATAACCCTGAATAATCGTCACTCAGTACGCGGATCATCAACCCTAACCTTTCACTTACATATCCTAGTATAGGCACCTCTGCCCATGAGCTTGGCCTCCAAGAAGACAAACCGTCACTGGAAGCACAGCTTGGGCCGACAATTCCACCTCATTCACGTCATTTCACATCAATTCACTTTCAACGGAGGCAGCCTCGGCATAACCCCTATGACGCTTGTTTAGAGGGAACCCATACTAGGACACATAAACTTCCAGCTAAGCCCTACCCATAATCAGGTATTGTGGGGGTACTAAGAATTGGAATGGTATCGCATACGACCACACCATCAGTTGTTATCAAAATTCAACATATCTTTCAAGTCACATTCACCTTCAAAACCTTTCAACGTCTTTTCATTTCACATGTTCCCATCTAGAGTAGTCAATTTTAGTTGTTAGCACTAGCAACTAGTCATGAGGGGTGCTAACTAACTTGTAATGCTTTTTAGGCTAAGTTTGATACTCTTGTAGTACTCTATACTTAGACCAAAGTTAACTATAAAAGGAAGCTTAAGTATTTAAAGTGAAAACTGGTAAGAATAAAACTTGGGGTGGGTTCATGAAGCATAAGAAAAGATGAGTGTGCCTTGCTCTTGGTAGAGCTTTGCACTTTGCAAGAATATTAGCTTTCCTTGGTTGGTGTACTGGTCAAAGTGGTCTTCCTCCTCCTGGTAGTAGACCTCCTCCTCCTCTTGGTACTCCTCGGTACTAGCGTCTAAAAATAAATACGACGTATCCAATCACCAAACAAGCTCAAGTACTAGACTAAGCACACACATGAATCACACAAGCTATTCTAGCATCATCACATTGCCATCATGTTGGTTGATATTTTTTTATTCTTAAGAAAAATAATTTCCTCTCATTACAAATATTGATTAATATTTCTATTTAATTCTTGGAGAAATAATTTCCTCTCATTGAATCTAGTTAAGATTTAATTTCTTCAACTAATAAGGTATGAACCCTTGTTGACCAAGGTCAACCATTCATACCCCCTTATTTGAGAAATTGATTTAAATGAGGTAGAGCACCTCATGCAATTTATCAATACCACTTATTATTTAATATCACCAAGTAATTCCATGTGAGAGTAATTAGACCAGGGTCACAACTTCATATGAAAGTACTTGGGACAAGATTTAAATGAAGCAAAACACTTCATATGATTTACATAATAGTTTTGGACAATATCATTTGAGTACAATAGCCATATAGTCCTTTATTTAAACTAGGCTATGATCACTCAAAGTAACCACACCATATTTTTTGGCAGAAACAATTACTGTAAGTGAAATGTGAGCTATGAGAGTTGAAATCAACTTAATAGCATTTTTGGTTGATTTTTAATAATTGCTTGAATTCACAAAAGTCCCTACCTTGTTTATTTTGCTACTTTAATTCTACAAAAGATCTAGGGTTCAAACCAGTGGGGTTGGATAGATAAAACTCTCAGCTTTCCAACAATATCAAGTTTGTAAAATTTGACCCAGTAGATTTGTCCCTATTAAATTTTGAAACTAGCACCAGATGGTAAATTAAATCTAGCCTGGATTTTGAATTTAAACTATTTGGGCTGGCGGGAAACGCTAACGGGCTAAGCAGAGCGAGAGGGACTTGGGCCGGCCCAGCATCGCAGCGGGCCAGCTGACAAGGTGGGAGCCACCCGTCAGTGGGATTTAACCAGCGAATCGGTACGCTGAGCGAGGGCCGTGCGATTAGAAGGGGATCGCACGGTCGAGAGACGTCGTCGTCTCCGACGAGAGAGGGACTCACTGGCGGCGGCGGTAGGGGGTCGGCGAGCTCGTCGGAGCTCCGGCGGTCGTCGGAGGTGTGCGCAGCAACCTTGTCGTCGATGAGGAAGCGCCTAGTAGCAGTTGCGTTTCCTGGGGCGCCTCCTTCTCCGGCGATCTTCGGCGACGGTGCGCGGCAGCGAGCTTGCAATTGAGGCTCTCTGGTGGCTAATCGAGCAAGGCGAGGTGGCTAGGCGAGTTCGTGTGAGGAGAGGAAGCTGATGGTGTGATCGATTTGAGGAGCGGGGCGCTCCTTTTATAGCAGCGAGGGGTGCTACGGCTCGGTGGAAAGAGGCAATCATGGCGACAGCGTCTGGAGCGACGAAGGGGCAAGGGAGTGGGCGAGTACGGCTGGTGACGTCCAGACGATCATCACGCTGCTCTTGGAACAGCAAACGGTGGTCTGACGCGACGGTGAGCTTGATGGAAGCTTGCAGGTCCGTGGCGGACGGTCGTCGGCATGGGCGTCGTCTGAGGCGTTCCCGCGGACCAATGGCGATGTCTGGGAGGTACACGGTGTCGTCGTGAGTCGATTGGCACAGAGAGTCAAGGCGGAGGTGGCGCGAGGGAGCGGGGAAGCTGGTGCTCTGGGCGTGCCAGGGTGCTCGCCGTGCGCGCACTGGCGCGTGCATGTGCACGTCTGGGCGCGTCTGGCCACGTCGATTTTTGTACGTTGCGATGGATTCTCTCGTCGAGGCTGAGGCCGGGCATGGTCAGGAGAGTGATAGGAGTGAGCTCGACATGGTGGTGCAGGCTGGAGCTGACCAGAGAGGGAGAGAGCAAGTGGGTGGCATGCCATGCCACGGCATGGAAGCTTTTGGTCAAGGTGAGCGAGATCCAGTGTTTGCAGGTGATGGAAATGGTGCAGGAGGGTGAGGTGATGCTCTAGGGCTGCAGGGGTGGCCAGGGTTGGACCTGGTCCAAGGTAAAATCTCAGCATGGGCTTCAATTTCAACCCTGCCTGCAAGGTGTTTCTAAAAATGGCCGCAAGAAAAATAATTTGGAATTTTGAAAAAGATTTTTGGTGGAGTGCAATCATATTTTATTAGAAGTAGAATGGAGGTGGTGGTGGTGGTCAAAATGGTGTTGAAATGCAAAATCCCAAAATGCATATGATCTACATTTTGTATTCTGGTTCCAACTTTGCTTGATCACCATTTGATTTGGAGAAAGAACTTGTATGGGTTGTTTTGGGCAAAGTTGTTCACTTTTATGTTGTCTTGGATGAGGTGCAAAGAAATGGCAAAGTCTAGTTTGGAAATCTTCCAAAACAGGAGCTCAAAGAGGGCATCTGGTTATAATTGTCACAAGTGACCATAATTGCATGTGAGTTGTTTTTGAATTCAAATTTGATTCAATTTGAGTTTCTTTGATTCCAATGGTGTTAAATAGTGTTTAGTATCCATTTAACTAATGGTGCAAACCAATAGGGCCTATGTTAAGTATTTGCATAATTGGCCCATTTCATATGTGACTGTGTGTAGTATTTTTCTTATTTATTTCTTCTTTTATTTTCCTTGAGTTTGATTGATTAAGTGATCATGGTTTTAGGGTTTTGGCACATTGGCACACACACCAACAATCATCATGGCAATCTGCACACTTAGCACAAAATAAAATATGAGTTTATGCATAGCACTTGTGTTGTGAAAAAGTTTTTGTTAGTTCTCAAATTTGGATTTTGGAAACTCTCTCTTTATCTCTTTATTAAAATTTTGGGATGTTACAAACCCTTCCCCCTTACAAAAGATCTCGTCCCGAGATCTTAAAGAAAACTAGGTACTAAAGAGATCTGGGTATTCCTTCTTCATGTCTTCTTCTCGTTCCCAGGTGGCTTCTTCTTCTGTGTGATTGCTCCATTGAATCCTCAGGAACTTGATACTCCTGGTGCAGGTGGTCCTGTATGCTTCTTCCAGGATGCGGATGGGCACTTCGCGATACGTCAAGTCCGTGTTGATATCCACCGATCTGTGCTCGATATTCTTGAATACTTCGGTCTTCTCCGGTACTTCCAAGCACTTCCAGAGCAGTGAGATGTGAAACACATTGTGCACACGCCATTTCTTTTCCTCAGCTGATAAGACACTTCTCCTCGGCGACTCGAACTTTGAAGGGTCTGACATATCGCGCGAGCTTTCCTTTCAACTGGAATCTCTGCATTCCTTTGAGGGGTGACACTTTGAGGTAAACAAAATCTCCAATCTCGAAGGTCATCTCTCGGCGTCTCTTGCCGGCGTAGCTCTTCCGTCTTGATTGCGCAGTCTTGAGGTACTGGATCTTGTGTTCGGCTTCTCGAAGAACATCTGGTCCAAAGACTTGGCTTTCTCCGACTCCAATTCAGAGGGGTACGACACTTCCTTCCGTACAAGGCTTCAAAGGGGCCATCTGTAATGGCTTGATAACCGTTGTTGTACGAGAATTCTGCGTAAGACACAGTCTTCCCACTTGGATCCATATTCCAAGACACATGCTCTCAACATGTCTTCAAGTATCCTGGTTGACTCTTTCACTGCTCGTCACGAGGGTGATAGGCGCTGAAATTCAGCCGGGTTCCGAGTCCTTCATGCACTTTCTGCCAGAATCTTAAGGTGAATTGGGATCCTCTATCGACACTATTGACTTTGGGGTTCCGGCGACTATTCTTGAGATGTATAGCTCAGCTAACTTGGGGCCTTGATAGGTGGTTTTGACAGGGATAAAATGGGCTACCTTGGTCAATCTGTCGACCACTACCCAAATACAATCATTTCCTTTGCTAGATTTGGGCAGTCCAGTGATAAAGTCCATTCCGACTGAGTCCCACTTCCATTCCGGAATCTGTAAGGGTGCAACAGCCCGCGGGTCGTTGATGTTCCGCCTTGACTCTCGACAGATATCACACTTGGCGATGTAGCTCCCGATTTCTCGCTCCATTCCATGCCACCAAAATTGCTCCTTCAAATCTTGGTACATCTTGGTACCTCCGGGTGGATAGAGTATAGGGTGTCGTGGGCCTCCTTCATGACTTGTTTCAATTCTAAATCCGACACATAGGCGACCGTTGTACCAAAGTACTCCTTCTTCATCTTCGTGAATCCCTGCCTTTCCTGCAGAATCGACTCTTGATTCCTTCGATCGCATTTCCTTCGGGCTTCCTTGATCTCGCTAATCAAAGTAGGCTGCAGCTCTATGCGGCTAGGTATCCTTCACTAACTAGCTCCGCCTAAACTGTTCAAACTCTTCATATAGGCTAGGCTGTTCTCTGCTATCATGGAGTTCACCGACACGGCTGTCTACTCAAAGCATCCGCTACCACATTGGCCTTGCCGGGTGGTAGTGAATTTCCATAATCATAATCTTTATCCATCTTCTCGCCTCATGTTTAGTTCTTTCCGGGTGAAGATATACTTCAAACTCTTGTGATCCGAATAGATCTCGCATCGATTACCCATGAGGTAATGACGCCAAACTTTCAAGGCTAACACTACTGCAAGCTCGAGGTCATGGGTTGGGTAGTTCTGCTCATGCTGCTTCAGCTGCCGGGACAGATAAGATATGACTTTCCCTTCTTGCATCAACACACATCCAAGACCAATCTTAGATGCGTAACAAAAAACGTCAAAGGGCTTGGTGATGTCCGGCATGATTAGGATGGGGGTTGTGGTTAGTCTTGTCTTGAGCTGCTGGAAGCTCTCTTCACACTTATCAGTCCATTCAAACTTTTTGTCCTTCTTCACTCGGCCTCCCCTTTATATAGGAGGCGAAGCCGAGACTTTTCCGTGTCGTACAAGTTACAAACTGTCGAGCCGCATTGGGCTTTTCCTATATTGATACAAGTTTCCTATTACAATTCTACTTTCCTAACCCGAAAACCTTCAACCTTCTGGGCCTCCGAAGTCTCGAGTCCATGGGCTTCATACTTCCCTGTAGACCTAGGGTACTTATTTGACATGCGTGTTAGGCATACCTATGTCACCCACCTCGTAGTATTGTAAACATCTTTGGCAATTGGCTAAATGGGGTGGATTTTAGGTGCAAAACGATTATCAGAGTGGGAGCGATTGCCGTTGCATGGTCGGTTTGGCTATGTAGAAATGACAAGGTTTTTGATGACAAAAATTCTTCTAATATGCAGGTCATTACTTTGGACCGTTCATGGTCGTCACTTCGGCGCTTGGAGGATCGAGATCTCTTTACGGGGGTGTCTACACGGTTAAAGAATACGGCCAATTTTTTTATTTCCCAACATGAATGACTGCATAGCCGTACGATCGAAGCCAATGAAGTTTTAGACCTTTTTCATTTCGCTTTCACTTTCTTTTTGCTACTTGCTAGACTGTCCAACGGCTGATGTTTACTGCAGTGAGATTTTTCCACTATTTTTTCCTTAAGAAAAAAAACATAGAGGTGAGGGGCAGCAACCCACAGTGTGCACTGGAGGGAAGGGGGTATCCAAGGCACAACGCACCAACCCAAAACCCTAGCCAGCATGACATCATCATCCATGTGCCCTGGCATGGTCTGACACCTTTCCTTCCTTTTCGGTTACGCGCGCGCGGCCTCTCTCTCTCCTTTATTCCCTCGCGCTCGAGGCTCGACCGGACTGGAACGTTGCACTGATGCACGGCCGATTCTGGTTTCGGTATTGCATTGGCACGACTGACACGGGCCCGCATTCGTTGCGCGCGCCGTAGAAAGACGCTGCGCTAGACCGCATCTCCCATGACAGTGGGAGGACTCTTGTCCTTAAGTAGCTGCCTCGCCTAGAGAAAGATATATACTACGTGCGACGCTAGGATTAGACGTGATCTACATACAGTAACTAGCATATATAGCACCCACGCCGCTTGTTTGCAGCCATGGGCATGGCGACTCGCAACATTGTGGGGATCGTCGGCGACGTGACCGCCGGCTTCATCCTCATCTCGCCCGGGTTAGTAAATCTAATCAACGATGATCAACCGACCCATCCATGAGCTTCCTTCTTCGATCATTTCTAGCACCTGTGCTGTGCAGTGTCTTGTACTACTCACTACCAGATCTACTTCTGCCGAGAGATTATCTCTTGTTTTATGTTTGCCTAGAAGATCGATGATACGTGCCTACTGCTCCTCCATGACTCGTACAAAATCTTGCGTCCAAGCAGATTCTTGTTGTTCTTCTTTTTTGAGAATGGAAGCAGATTGTTGTTACGTGTACACGCTGCCTCTTGATTTGGCCGAATAGATCTAATCACTGGGCTTTTTTTGTGTTGTTGTTGTTGTTGTTCATGGAGAATTGGAGATGGCTCGGCCTGTAGAATACGTGCCCGATTTATACAGATCCATAATCATCATGGTTTTCTTGTTTTATTTTGCTGCATACGTGCGTTTTCTTGTGCGTCCCCTCGATTCTACTCTTGGTCCGTGGGCTTGATTTGCCCTCGTTCATGATCATAGATGGTTTGGGGCCGTACAAATCTTGCCTTGCTCGTATAGGCCGATTCAACATCTATGCGCAGCACTAGATTCCTTATTTGTTGGGCTGAGCGCACGTGGAACATTCTTCCTCTAGATTAGGCCGTATGACGCTATGGGCCTGGGCTTTTTATCTCCCTGTTATGGTCCACAGAGTTGTTGCCTGCTTTACACAATTTGCCTCCCTTTTCGGGACACCTGATGAAACTGAACATGGACGTGCAGGAGCATTTGTGTGCAGGGTTTCCTACACTCCATCCGATACCCCACAATTCTTATGGATCGGAGTATACTATATTTTCGAGATGATTAACTAACTGTGTGCTGTAACTATCTACCAGGATCACCTTCCGGAAAGTCATGAAGGCCAAATCTGTTCAAGAGCGCACCTGCTACCCTTACCTGGCAACACTCCTCAACTGCATCTGTTGGGTCCTCTATGGAATACCGCACAAGAACTTGATTGTCGTGATCATCAACGGGATCGGAATCCTCCTGGAAGGCATTTACTCAGCTCTCTACATCGCATACTCTGACGGCACGCGGCGGATGGTCGCCATCATTCTATGCATCGCCGAGCTCATCTTCACCGGCATCCTCGTCGTCCTCCTTCTCACGGTCTTCCGCGACGGCCAACATGGAGATGCCCGTGAGGTGACCTTTGGCGTCCTCGCGTCGCTCACCGGGGTGCTCATGTATGTGTCGCCCGTCATGGATATGGTAACACGCTAATTCGATCATCCAAACTTCGGTCTTCAATGTGCCCATGTGTCATTCACTGACAAAGCTTCATCGTGTCATCTCTGCACTCTCCAGGTCACCGTGCTCAGGACCAAGGACAAATCCACCATGTCTCTACTCCTCGCCATCTCTTCACTGGCCAATGGTGTGGTCTGGACCGTCTACGCATTCTTCACCCCAATCAACTGGTACATCATGGTAGGTTCTTCTCTTGCAATGTGCCTTCACAAATTCAAGCTGAGTCGGTCGCCGAATCTGATGCACTCTTGTTATTGCCCAACACTGATGCACTCTTGTTATTGCCGGACAGGTACCGAATGCACTGGGAATCCTCTGCGCGTCCGCCCAGATTGTGGTGTATGCCATCGCCTCACTGAAACTGTGCTGCTTCAACCAGCCACAGTAGGCTGCCACTCTTCAGAGCATGACCCGTAGCTTCATACCCAAACATTCCATGTGTTTCTTAATTATCTCCCTAGTGCTCGATCAGCTATAGAGGGTCATGAGGATCATTGTTACGCTGGATAAATTATTGCTTCATCGGTCCAGTGCCATCCCTAGCTAGATGTTATCAGTACTACTTATTTAACATTGCCAGCAACTGGCTGGGGTTCCTGCTGTTATGTATCGAAAACAATCTTTGCGCTATCTTTATGTTATCAGTACTATTTAACATGCCAGCAACTGCCTGGGGTTACTGCTGTTATGTATCTAAAACAACCTTTGCACTATCTTTTATGGTCAAAGCATCTGCTCGGTTGTTTTGAGGTGTGGGAATCAACAAAACAGGATGAAAAACAAGTCATGAGTAGTATTAACATACTCTTTGCATACATGACGTGCACGTCCACAAGAGTGAATTTACAGCAGAAATGTATTGGTAAAAGACAACTGTACCATGCATACAAGAGAATATATCTGACTAACAAAGGCTTAGCGCATTGCTGTAACTTATATTCCCTGATTGTCAAGATTTGTTTCATAATCTCTATACACACATGAATGAACCTTTTGTATGATCAGTCAACTAGCAGAGCTGTGCGTACACAAAAAGGACCAAAGCTAGCAAACTTAAACTGAACCAGAACACATCGTTGCTCAAAGCTATCGCCCATCTCTCAGATTGAACAGTATGACTTACACGGCACAGCACTAATGCGTCAACCGCCAAAATGCAACCATCAACACGACAGTGAGAATCATGCCACCATATGCAATCTTCTTGTCGACTCGGTGCCGCCTTTCAATAAGCTTCAGAACCGAGTTTGATAGGCCAACAGTATTCAGGACATCTAAAGCCTTCCTTTGCGCACTCTGAAATTCAGTGGACATGTAACTATTAGCAAGCACATTCTTTTACCAACAAAGGCAAAGAAGATTTAAGTGATCTTATGTCTACTGTTTAGCAGAATTTGAACTATGTTTACCTTCAGGCGATCCCTCTGGTCAGAGTACTTTTGAAGGATAGCCACTCCTGTTTCATAAGCTTCATCAAGCGCACGAGCGGAGGTACGAGCCGATTGCCTTGCCTGGGCCTCGTCATCAAATATTTGAAGAACATGCGAGGACTCACCATTCTACAACAATAAGTTTCAATTCATTAGCTGCACTAAAAAAACTGTATTTGCTTTGCTTCACAGACTACTTACAGCTCTCTCAAATAGTTCTGCCCTTTCCTTAGCTTCCAAAATCCGCTTCCTTTGCCGAAAAGAGTGCTTGTCAAGGGTTTCCTTCAATGAATCAACCTGTTCAGACAGCTGTTCCACTTTTCTGCCAGGATAACATCAGATAGTGTCATAAACTTGAAACACTGAACCTACAGAACTCCTATAGTCCTATTCAGCTCTTTCAACTGTACACACTGCCAAAATTACATATCCAGCAGGATTAAATTTTCACAACCGCATGCATCCTCTAGAGGATTTATCTGCAACTGCAATGCATCAAATGTTACTTATGCAGCAGATATCTCAGTAACCCCAGTAGTACAACAGATATCTACTGTTGCTCTATAAGCCGCATATACCACTTTTATATAAAAGGTGAAGCACGGCTCGGACTTCTGACCATACATGATGAAATAGTTAAAAAGGGCAAAAGGTGTGCATATTCAGAAGGTAGGCAATGATGGGCACATATCTTCTACATCTACCAAACATGAACATGTAAGTAACTCTGCATGGCACGTGAACCTAACATTCCATATTGATCAGACATGTAGAATAACAAGAGCTTGAGAACTAAGCTAGTGTGATGACTGCCACAGAAAGATTAACATAAGAAGCATATTCTAGCAACTAGTAGTTCAGTACTGCTGGTACCGTGAACTCTTCGACGAAAATTAGAGAAACAGCCATCTTGAAAGCAAGAAAATATTCCAATCTAATGTTAGAAACTCGTACAAGCTTAAGGAATGTAAAGCGTTCGCTCTTAAATGCATTTCAAGGTCAAAAGGTACTATTTGGTCCAACATGAGGGTAAACTCAGGGTAAAAAATGCATGTTTCAGTGTGCAGCTATAGGTTTGCACTCCAAATGTGGATAGATAAATCAAATATTCAAGAGCTCTTAATGAGATAGAAGCAACGGATTTTATTCTACGGAATTCGTAATTCATATATGAGGGTGTGTTCGAGGTCAGGCAATGGCATCGCTAATGCACCTATAATTCGCCAATGCAAGATTGCTGTAAAGTATTTAAAATTAAATACAAAAACAAAATTCTGCCTGGTATATATAGCAAGTGCCTGATAGGTTCAATGAGAGTGCTTATTGCTGCTTGTTATTGGCGCCTTACCCTATCAACCATTTAGAAAGGCACAATCAAAACTGCCAGTGATTGTTTTTGCAACAAGAACTTTTCCTGTGAACATAATGTCTTTGGGTTTCCATGCCAGGCAGATTCAGCGGCGCAGAGAAGCTAAGGCGCCCCTAAAACCTTGAGATTTTCCTTGTTACCAAACATATGACTAGAATAAGCCAAAGGAAGATATGACATAGCAAGATAACCGATAGTGGAGAAGTTATATATGTTCGATGGCCATACTGAGCAACCTAGCTTCCATCTCCTCAAAAGCGTAATAAGTCTACCAAGTGGGGCACATTGAACAGCCTAATAATTTCCAGTTACTGAAAAGCATAATGGAAGCCTAACAAGTAAAACTCTACAAGCTACGGCCAGCACTAACGCAAATGCATAAAGGCAAGCAAACTTACAGTTCTAAGAAACAAGGAAAATACAGAGTACAAATTACATCTGTTGCTCACCATGAACAGTACGTTTCATGCTCAACAGCTGAAGCAACCGAATTAGTAAATATCTGGTCATCACAACCATGCATCACCTCCAGGACCACAATCAACAAACAATGGTAACGCGACATTTAGATAAGCCAAGGGAAGATAATGGCATGACAAGATAACTGAGAACATGAAACTAAATAGGTTGGGCGGGCATATTGAACAACCTAATTTGCATTTCCTCAAAAGCACAATGGAAGCCTAACAAGTACTCCCTCCGATCCGAAAAAACTGCCGGACGGGTCATTTTACAGAAATAACCTTGTCTTTCTTTTAAACTCAGCCCGCACTCCAATCCCCTTTCTCCCGCACAGAACAAATCCTGGACGAAGCACGGCGGCGCGTCGGCGGCACCCAGCACGAGCGTGCATCCCGGGTGCGCCCCCCACGACTAATCCCGCCGCATCCCGAACGGCAGCCCGACGTAGTCTCGAAGCCCTCCCACGTCGCCGGCCAGCCAATGCCGCCGCCGAGGACACACTTGTCTGGACTTAAGATCCTGTCTAGATTGCTCCAGGGATCGAGCACCACGACGCGGGCGACGCGGCGGCAACGCCCGTTCGCCGTCCTTCGACCTGCCGCCGGTGGCAGCGCAGCAGCTCGCCGTTGCAGGGCCGGCGGACTTGCTACCTAGCCGGCAATGGAGATCCATTTGTCTCCTCCGTGCTAGAACAGAGTGGATCACCATTTTCCTGTTTTAGATGGGTTTATTTGTAAAACGCAAATGTACTGTGCTTCCAAAAGTTTTTTCGGATCGGAGGGAGTAGCACTCTACAACAGTACAACCTATGGCCAACACTCACACAAATGCATAACGGCAAGCAAAGTAACATCAGTTCTAAGAGCACATTACATCTTTTCCTAAACATTAACACTACATTTCATGCTCAAGCAAACGAATTAGCAAATATATCTGGTCATTGCAACCCTACATCACCTCCGGGACCACAATTACGACTGCATAAGTTAAGCTGTGCTCTGCGCCGCACGAAGAACAAGGACATTTGGAGATCTCTCTCGCCTCACCGCCAATTCACGCTCCACAGAGAAATCTTTGAACCGAGCGGCTAGTAAATGGAGCTGGGAGCCTCACCACTTCCAGAGGCCGCGCTGGCCCTTGGCGGGGATGGAGTGCCACAGCCGGTCCATCTGCGCGCACAGGCTCTGGATCTCCAAAACAAGTCTCAGATAAAGTTCTCCATTTATGGATGACAGTTTTTCTGGTGTGATAAACATTATTTACCACACTTGGCGCATCACTGTATCGGTACAAAGAACTCCAGTAACCCCAGTAGTACAACAGACATCTACTGTTGCTCTATAAGCCGCAAATATCACTGTTATATAACAAGTGAAACATGGCTCTGGACTTCTGGCCATACATGATGAAATAGTTAAAAAAATAGGTAAAAGGTGTGCATATTCAGAAGGTAAGTAATGATGGTGACATATCTTCTACATCTACCAAGAATGGACGTGTAAGTAACTCTGGATGGCACATGAACCTAGGATTCCATATTGATCAGACATGTAGAATAACGAGAGCTTGAGAACTAAGCTAGTGTGATGACTGAGAAATCCATTTTGGCTCATAGGTGTAGATGCACCTATTGCCAGAAAAACATATTTCAAAATGTCTAAAAAAATTGAAAAAAATTCAGGGTGTACTTCCACACATTTTATGCCTTTCACAGAAAGTGTCTCGATAAAATATTATAGTTTGTGGCCTGTGCAAAAGAGACAATTTCCAGTGCTCTAAAAAGTTTTCAGGGGACATTTATTTGTCTTTTTTACATAGGTCACACAAAATGTTTTTCCATGCAAAACTTTTGTGAGCTAACATAGGATGTCCGGATGCACACTGAGAAATTTTATTCAAATTTTTTTAACATTTTGAATTGGGTTTAAAATTATTTTTCCTAATAGGTGTAGATACACCTATGAGCCAAAACGTCACGTCTTGTGATGACTGCCACAGAAAGATTAACATAAGAAGCAGATTCTAGCAATTAGTAGTTCAGTACTGCTGCCACCGTGAACTCTTAGAATTTTTTTAGAGAAACAGCCATCTTGAGAGCAAGAAAATGTTCCAATCTAATGTTGGAAACTCCTACAGACTCAAGGAATGTAAAGCACTCGTTCTTACATGCATTTCAAGGTCAAAAGGTACTATTTGGTACAACCTGAGGGTACACTCAGGGTAAAAAATGCATGTTTCAGTGCGCAGCTACAGGTTTACACTCAGAAGGTTGATGGATAAATCAAATAATCAAGAGCTGCTAATGAGCTAGGAGCAACGGATTTTATTCTGCAGAATTAGTAATTCATATATGAGGGTGTGTTGGAGGTCAGGCAATGGCATCCCTAATGCACCTATAATTTGCCAATGCAAGATTGCTGTAAAGTATTTAAAATTAAATACAAAACAAAATTCTGCCTGGTATATATAGCAAGTGCCTGATAGGTTCAATGGGAGTGCTTTATTGCTGCTTGTTATTGGTGCCTTGCCCTATCAACCATCTAGAAAGGCACAATCAAAACTGCCAGTGATTGTTTTTGCAATGAGAACTTTTCCTGTGAATATAATGTCTTTGGGTCTCCATGCCAGCCTAACAAGTAGAACTCTGCAAGCTACGGCCAGCACTCGCGCAAATGCATAAAGGCAAGCAAAGTTACATCAGTTCTAGGAAACAAGAAGGAAAATACAGAGTACACATTACACCTTTCGTCATCATGGACACTACACTTCACGCTGGAGCAACCGAACTAGTAGATATCTGGTCATCGCAATCCTACATCACCTCCCGGGCCACAATCAACAAAGAATGAACCAATGCATATGCCAATGCTATTATGTGCACCGGACGAAGAACACCGGAGTTTGGATAAGCCAAGGGAAGATATGGCATGACAAGACAACTGATAACGCGAAACTGAATAGCTCGGATGGGCATATTGAACAACCTAGCTTAGGTTTCCTCAAAAGCACAATGAAAGCCTACCAAGCAGGGGCGCAGTGAACCTAACTTCCAGTTCGAGAAAAGCATAATGCAAGCCTAACAAGCAGCACTGTACAACCTATAGCCAACACCCACACAAATGCATAAGGGCAGGCAGAGTTACATCAGGTTCTAAGAGTAGAACTACATCTGCTCCTCGCCTAGTCACCATTAACACTACATTTCATGCTACCGAGCGGCAGGTTCGGTGAGCTAATTTTTAAGCAAACACGCTACATCTCATGCTCAAGCAACCGAATTAGCAAATACATCCATAATTACGACAGAATGCGCACGCTTAAGCTGTGCTCTGCGCCACACGAAGAACACCAACACTTGGAGATCTCTCTCGCCTCACCGCGGCGCCAATTCACGCCCCAGAGAAGAGAAAAAGCTTAGAACCGAGCGGCAAGTAAACGGAGGTGGGAGGCTCACCTCTTCCAGAGGTCCCGCTGGCCCTTGGCGGGGATGGAGCGCCAGAGGCGGTCCATCTGCGCGCAGAGGCCCTGGATCTGCGCCACCACCCGCCGCACCTCCTCGGCCGCCGCCGGGTCCCCCGCGCCGCCCCCGACGAGCGGCGCCGAGGAGGAGGAGTAGGAGGAGGAGGTGGGCGCCGACGCGAGGCGCTCGACCCGGGCCACGCCGTCGCGGGCCGAGAGCAGCAGCCGCCGCGCGCTCTGGTACATCTCCGACAGCGACGCGCCGCCGCCGCCCCCGCCGCCGGAGAAATCCATCGCTGCCGCCGTCGAGATCGATGATCTGTTCCCTGGATTGTTTCCGTGTGATGATTCGAGAGAGGCAGAGTAGCACGACGTTGGCAACGAGTAGAGGGACCGGGAGGTGGGCCCCAACGGGGCGGTATGACGTGGATGGTACACGCGCCGGCCGTTCGATCGGAATCGGACGGCGGGATGGATGTCTCGACGCCGTGTGGGCCGTTAGGCCACCTGCCTTCCACTCGAAGGTTCGACGAGGGGCAAAGGCGCGAATTAATATCAAGTGCCGGGGGTAGTTCGGTACATTTGACCCAGACATAAAGCTGCAGCAGCGAGCGAAGCGGAAACAGTAGTGTCCGGCGGCTGCTCTCCTCATCGTTCGTCCCCCTTTCTGCCGCCGCCGCTGCGCCCCCTTCGCTTTCCCCACCGCCCTCCGCAAACCCTACTCCGCCCTCCGCCGCCGCGCCATTTCGCCATGAGGTACACCTCTCTCCCCGAATCATGGGTTGGGGTTTTCGTTCGGTGTAATTTCTGCCCAATGCGGGGCGGTTTCGTTGGCTCCGGCAACATTTTGTCTTTTGCCCTAACTCGGGACGGATATTTCGTTGCTTCGGTGTCCGGTGAAATTGCGCGGAATAGATGGATTACTCTGGGTCCTTGGGGTTGCCATTTGTCTCCTCCGTGCTAGAACAGAGTGGATCACCATTTTCCTGTTTTAGATGGGTTTATTTGTAAAACGCAAATGTACTGTGCTTCCAAAAGTTTTTTCGGATCGGAGGGAGTAGCACTCTACAACAGTACAACCTATGGCCAACACTCACACAAATGCATAACGGCAAGCAAAGTAACATCAGTTCTAAGAGCACATTACATCTTTTCCTAAACATTAACACTACATTTCATGCTCAAGCAAACGAATTAGCAAATATATCTGGTCATTGCAACCCTACATCACCTCCGGGACCACAACTACGACTGCATAAGTTAAGCTGTGCTCTGCGCCGCACGAAGAACAAGGACATTTGGAGATCTCTCTCGCCTCACCGCCAATTCACGCTCCACAGAGAAATCTTTGAACCGAGCGGCTAGTAAATGGAGCTGGGAGCCTCACCACTTCCAGAGGCCGCGCTGGCCCTTGGCGGGGATGGAGTGCCACAGCCGGTCCATCTGCGCGCACAGGCTCTGGATCTCCAAAACAAGTCTCAGATAAAGTTCTCCATTTATGGATGACAGTTTTTCTGGTGTGATAAACATTATTTACCACACTTGGCGCATCACTGTATCGGTACAAAGAACTCCAGTAACCCCAGTAGTACAACAGACATCTACTGTTGCTCTATAAGCCGCAAATATCACTGTTATATAACAAGTGAAACATGGCTCTGGACTTCTGGCCATACATGATGAAATAGTTAAAAAAATAGGTAAAAGGTGTGCATATTCAGAAGGTAAGTAATGATGGTGACATATCTTCTACATCTACCAAGAATGGACGTGTAAGTAACTCTGGATGGCACATGAACCTAGGATTCCATATTGATCAGACATGTAGAATAACGAGAGCTTGAGAACTAAGCTAGTGTGATGACTGAGAAATCCATTTTGGCTCATAGGTGTAGATGCACCTATTGCCAGAAAAACATATTTCAAAATGTCTAAAAAAATTGAAAAAAATTCAGGGTGTACTTCCACACATTTTATGCCTTTCACAGAAAGTGTCTCGATAAAATATTATAGTTTGTGGCCTGTGCAAAAGAGACAATTTCCAGTGCTCTAAAAAGTTTTCAGGGGACATTTATTTGTCTTTTTTACATAGGTCACACAAAATGTTTTTCCATGCAAAACTTTTGTGAGCTAACATAGGATGTCCGGATGCACACTGAGAAATTTTATTCAAATTTTTTTAACATTTTGAATTGGGTTTAAAATTATTTTTCCTAATAGGTGTAGATACACCTATGAGCCAAAACGTCACGTCTTGTGATGACTGCCACAGAAAGATTAACATAAGAAGCAGATTCTAGCAATTAGTAGTTCAGTACTGCTGCCACCGTGAACTCTTAGAATTTTTTTAGAGAAACAGCCATCTTGAGAGCAAGAAAATGTTCCAATCTAATGTTGGAAACTCCTACAGACTCAAGGAATGTAAAGCACTCGTTCTTACATGCATTTCAAGGTCAAAAGGTACTATTTGGTACAACCTGAGGGTACACTCAGGGTAAAAAATGCATGTTTCAGTGCGCAGCTACAGGTTTACACTCAGAAGGTTGATGGATAAATCAAATAATCAAGAGCTGCTAATGAGCTAGGAGCAACGGATTTTATTCTGCAGAATTAGTAATTCATATATGAGGGTGTGTTGGAGGTCAGGCAATGGCATCCCTAATGCACCTATAATTTGCCAATGCAAGATTGCTGTAAAGTATTTAAAATTAAATACAAAACAAAATTCTGCCTGGTATATATAGCAAGTGCCTGATAGGTTCAATGGGAGTGCTTTATTGCTGCTTGTTATTGGTGCCTTGCCCTATCAACCATCTAGAAAGGCACAATCAAAACTGCCAGTGATTGTTTTTGCAATGAGAACTTTTCCTGTGAATATAATGTCTTTGGGTCTCCATGCCAGCCTAACAAGTAGAACTCTGCAAGCTACGGCCAGCACTCGCGCAAATGCATAAAGGCAAGCAAAGTTACATCAGTTCTAGGAAACAAGAAGGAAAATACAGAGTACACATTACACCTTTCGTCATCATGGACACTACACTTCACGCTGGAGCAACCGAACTAGTAGATATCTGGTCATCGCAATCCTACATCACCTCCCGGGCCACAATCAACAAAGAATGAACCAATGCATATGCCAATGCTATTATGTGCACCGGACGAAGAACACCGGAGTTTGGATAAGCCAAGGGAAGATATGGCATGACAAGACAACTGATAACGCGAAACTGAATAGCTCGGATGGGCATATTGAACAACCTAGCTTAGGTTTCCTCAAAAGCACAATGAAAGCCTACCAAGCAGGGGCGCAGTGAACCTAACTTCCAGTTCGAGAAAAGCATAATGCAAGCCTAACAAGCAGCACTGTACAACCTATAGCCAACACCCACACAAATGCATAAGGGCAGGCAGAGTTACATCAGGTTCTAAGAGTAGAACTACATCTGCTCCTCGCCTAGTCACCATTAACACTACATTTCATGCTACCGAGCGGCAGGTTCGGTGAGCTAATTTTTAAGCAAACACGCTACATCTCATGCTCAAGCAACCGAATTAGCAAATACATCCATAATTACGACAGAATGCGCACGCTTAAGCTGTGCTCTGCGCCACACGAAGAACACCAACACTTGGAGATCTCTCTCGCCTCACCGCGGCGCCAATTCACGCCCCAGAGAAGAGAAAAAGCTTAGAACCGAGCGGCAAGTAAACGGAGGTGGGAGGCTCACCTCTTCCAGAGGTCCCGCTGGCCCTTGGCGGGGATGGAGCGCCAGAGGCGGTCCATCTGCGCGCAGAGGCCCTGGATCTGCGCCACCACCCGCCGCACCTCCTCGGCCGCCGCCGGGTCCCCCGCGCCGCCCCCGACGAGCGGCGCCGAGGAGGAGGAGTAGGAGGAGGAGGTGGGCGCCGACGCGAGGCGCTCGACCCGGGCCACGCCGTCGCGGGCCGAGAGCAGCAGCCGCCGCGCGCTCTGGTACATCTCCGACAGCGACGCGCCGCCGCCGCCCCCGCCGCCGGAGAAATCCATCGCTGCCGCCGTCGAGATCGATGATCTGTTCCCTGGATTGTTTCCGTGTGATGATTCGAGAGAGGCAGAGTAGCACGACGTTGGCAACGAGTAGAGGGACCGGGAGGTGGGCCCCAACGGGGCGGTATGACGTGGATGGTACACGCGCCGGCCGTTCGATCGGAATCGGACGGCGGGATGGATGTCTCGACGCCGTGTGGGCCGTTAGGCCACCTGCCTTCCACTCGAAGGTTCGACGAGGGGCAAAGGCGCGAATTAATATCAAGTGCCGGGGGTAGTTCGGTACATTTGACCCAGACATAAAGCTGCAGCAGCGAGCGAAGCGGAAACAGTAGTGTCCGGCGGCTGCTCTCCTCATCGTTCGTCCCCCTTTCTGCCGCCGCCGCTGCGCCCCCTTCGCTTTCCCCACCGCCCTC
Organism: Lolium multiflorum; assembly: GCA_030979885.1. Lineage (NCBI taxonomy): Eukaryota > Viridiplantae > Streptophyta > Magnoliopsida > Poales > Poaceae > Lolium > Lolium multiflorum. The sequence goes on along the minus strand of CM061750.1, from coordinate 13,314,325 downwards.
CGCAAACCCTACTCCGCCCTCCGCCGCCGCGCCATTTCGCCATGAGGTACACCTCTCTCCCCGAATCATGGGTTGGGGTTTTCGTTCGGTGTAATTTCTGCCCAATGCGGGGCGGTTTCGTTGGCTCCGGCAACATTTTGTCTTTTGCCCTAACTCGGGACGGATATTTCGTTGCTTCGGTGTCCGGTGAAATTGCGCGGAATAGATGGATTACTCTGGGTCCTTGGGGTTGCCATTTGTCTCCTCCGTGCTAGAACAGAGTGGATCACCATTTTCCTGTTTTAGATGGGTTTATTTGTAAAACGCAAATGTACTGTGCTTCCAAAAGTTTTTTCGGATCGGAGGGAGTAGCACTCTACAACAGTACAACCTATGGCCAACACTCACACAAATGCATAACGGCAAGCAAAGTAACATCAGTTCTAAGAGCACATTACATCTTTTCCTAAACATTAACACTACATTTCATGCTCAAGCAAACGAATTAGCAAATATATCTGGTCATTGCAACCCTACATCACCTCCGGGACCACAACTACGACTGCATAAGTTAAGCTGTGCTCTGCGCCGCACGAAGAACAAGGACATTTGGAGATCTCTCTCGCCTCACCGCCAATTCACGCTCCACAGAGAAATCTTTGAACCGAGCGGCTAGTAAATGGAGCTGGGAGCCTCACCACTTCCAGAGGCCGCGCTGGCCCTTGGCGGGGATGGAGTGCCACAGCCGGTCCATCTGCGCGCACAGGCTCTGGATCTCCAAAACAAGTCTCAGATAAAGTTCTCCATTTATGGATGACAGTTTTTCTGGTGTGATAAACATTATTTACCACACTTGGCGCATCACTGTATCGGTACAAAGAACTCCAGTAACCCCAGTAGTACAACAGACATCTACTGTTGCTCTATAAGCCGCAAATATCACTGTTATATAACAAGTGAAACATGGCTCTGGACTTCTGGCCATACATGATGAAATAGTTAAAAAAATAGGTAAAAGGTGTGCATATTCAGAAGGTAAGTAATGATGGTGACATATCTTCTACATCTACCAAGAATGGACGTGTAAGTAACTCTGGATGGCACATGAACCTAGGATTCCATATTGATCAGACATGTAGAATAACGAGAGCTTGAGAACTAAGCTAGTGTGATGACTGAGAAATCCATTTTGGCTCATAGGTGTAGATGCACCTATTGCCAGAAAAACATATTTCAAAATGTCTAAAAAAATTGAAAAAAATTCAGGGTGTACTTCCACACATTTTATGCCTTTCACAGAAAGTGTCTCGATAAAATATTATAGTTTGTGGCCTGTGCAAAAGAGACAATTTCCAGTGCTCTAAAAAGTTTTCAGGGGACATTTATTTGTCTTTTTTACATAGGTCACACAAAATGTTTTTCCATGCAAAACTTTTGTGAGCTAACATAGGATGTCCGGATGCACACTGAGAAATTTTATTCAAATTTTTTTAACATTTTGAATTGGGTTTAAAATTATTTTTCCTAATAGGTGTAGATACACCTATGAGCCAAAACGTCACGTCTTGTGATGACTGCCACAGAAAGATTAACATAAGAAGCAGATTCTAGCAATTAGTAGTTCAGTACTGCTGCCACCGTGAACTCTTAGAATTTTTTTAGAGAAACAGCCATCTTGAGAGCAAGAAAATGTTCCAATCTAATGTTGGAAACTCCTACAGACTCAAGGAATGTAAAGCACTCGTTCTTACATGCATTTCAAGGTCAAAAGGTACTATTTGGTACAACCTGAGGGTACACTCAGGGTAAAAAATGCATGTTTCAGTGCGCAGCTACAGGTTTACACTCAGAAGGTTGATGGATAAATCAAATAATCAAGAGCTGCTAATGAGCTAGGAGCAACGGATTTTATTCTGCAGAATTAGTAATTCATATATGAGGGTGTGTTGGAGGTCAGGCAATGGCATCCCTAATGCACCTATAATTTGCCAATGCAAGATTGCTGTAAAGTATTTAAAATTAAATACAAAACAAAATTCTGCCTGGTATATATAGCAAGTGCCTGATAGGTTCAATGGGAGTGCTTTATTGCTGCTTGTTATTGGTGCCTTGCCCTATCAACCATCTAGAAAGGCACAATCAAAACTGCCAGTGATTGTTTTTGCAATGAGAACTTTTCCTGTGAATATAATGTCTTTGGGTCTCCATGCCAGCCTAACAAGTAGAACTCTGCAAGCTACGGCCAGCACTCGCGCAAATGCATAAAGGCAAGCAAAGTTACATCAGTTCTAGGAAACAAGAAGGAAAATACAGAGTACACATTACACCTTTCGTCATCATGGACACTACACTTCACGCTGGAGCAACCGAACTAGTAGATATCTGGTCATCGCAATCCTACATCACCTCCCGGGCCACAATCAACAAAGAATGAACCAATGCATATGCCAATGCTATTATGTGCACCGGACGAAGAACACCGGAGTTTGGATAAGCCAAGGGAAGATATGGCATGACAAGACAACTGATAACGCGAAACTGAATAGCTCGGATGGGCATATTGAACAACCTAGCTTAGGTTTCCTCAAAAGCACAATGAAAGCCTACCAAGCAGGGGCGCAGTGAACCTAACTTCCAGTTCGAGAAAAGCATAATGCAAGCCTAACAAGCAGCACTGTACAACCTATAGCCAACACCCACACAAATGCATAAGGGCAGGCAGAGTTACATCAGGTTCTAAGAGTAGAACTACATCTGCTCCTCGCCTAGTCACCATTAACACTACATTTCATGCTACCGAGCGGCAGGTTCGGTGAGCTAAGTTTTAAGCAAACACACTACATCTCATGCTCAAGCAACCCAATAAACTGAGTAAATACATCCACAATTACGACAGAATGAGTACGCTTAAGCTGTGCTCTGCACGAAGATCACCGAAACTTGGAGATCCCTCTCGCCTCACCGCCAATTCACGCTCCAGAGAAAAAAAAAAGCTTAGAACCGAGCGGCTAGTAAACGGAGGTGGGAGGCTCACCTCTTCCAGAGGTCCCGCTGGCCCTTGGCGGGTATGGAGCGCCAGAGGCGGTCCATCTGCGCGCAGAGGCCCTGGATCTGCGCCACCACCCGCCGCACCTCCTCGGCCGCCGCCGGGTCCCCCGCGCCCCCGCCCCCGACGAGCGGCGCCGAGGAGGAGTAGGAGGAGGAGGTGGGCGCCGAGGCGAGGCGCTCGACCCGGGCCACGCCGTCGCGGGCCGAGAGCAGCAGCCGCCGCGCGCTCTGGTACATCTCCGACAGCGACGCGCCGCCGCCCCCGCCGCCGGCGAAATCCATCGTCGAGATCGATGAATCTGTTCCCTTGTTTCCGTGTGATGATTCGAGAGAGGCAAGGCAAGCAGCACGACGTTGGCGACGAGTAGAGGGACCGGGAGGTGGGCCCTAAGGTGGCGGTATGACGTGGATGTAAGGCGGGACAGCCGCTCGATCGGGATCGGACGGCGGGATTGGATGTCCCGACGCCGTGTGGGCCGTTAGGCCACCTGCCTTCCACTCGAAGGTTCGAGGAGGGGTAGAGGCGCGAATTAGCATGAAGTGCCGGGGGTAGTTCGGTACATTTGTTGTTCCCCGAAATAAAGCTGCAGCAGCGAGCGAAGCGGAAACAGTAGTGCTGTGCAGTGTGTCCGGCCGCTGCTCTCCTCATCGTCCGTCCCCCTTCTGCCGCCGCTGCGCCCCCACCGCCCTCCACAAACCCTACCTCTCCTCCGCGCTCTCCGACCTCCGCCGCCTCGCCATTCCGCCATGAGGTAGCCCTCTCTCCCCGAATCATGAGTTGGGGTTTTCGTTCGGTGTAATTTCTGCCCAATGCGAGGCGGTTTCGTTGGGCTCCAACAACATTTTGTCTTTTACCCTAAGATATTCGCTGCTTCGTTGTCCGTCAAAATTGTGCGGAATCGATGGGTTTTGCTCTAGTCCTTGGAGTTGCGAACGAACAGGGCCTTGGCGCCTTGCATTACTCTGGGTTTGGTTGATCCTACATGTAGATTGATCGGGTTTTCAAGTGGCTGTAGGATAAGATGGTGTTTATGAATCCCATCGATAGGTGTTCTTATGGAATTATATTCACTGTTGGCCGTCCAAGTACTTGGGGTGCGGAAATGGATTCTTGACTGTAAAAATAGGATCTGCATTTTCTTGCTAGATTACCCAATTATACACATTTAGTTCCCCTTTTATTGTGGTTATGCTTCTTAGTTTGTTCAGTGTGAATCTAGGCGAGGTGTTTCATTGAACAATTATGTTTGTCATCTACTGCTCTACACTGTTACATTGAAATACAGTAGTTGCTGAATTATTTGTAGCATGTGGACGTCTGTTGAACATGCCGAAGGGGCACACTTCATGATAGATAGTAGGCTGTGAATCTGGTTATTGTTAAGTAGCATGACCTCTCCCGGAATCATGAGTTGGAGTTTTCGTTCGGTGTAATTTCTGCCCAATGCGAGGCGGTTTCGTTGGGCTCCAACAACATTTTGTATTTTACCCTAAGTCGAGACGGATATTTAGTTGCTTTATATCCCGTCAAAGTTGCAAGAAATAGATGGGTTACTCTGATACTTTGAGTTGCGAACGATAGGGCGTTAAGTTACTCTGGGTTTGGTTGATCGTACAACTAGATCGATCGGGTATTGAAGTGGATATGCAGGACCAGATGGTGTTTTTGGGTCCCTTCGATAGGCGTCGTTTGCGCAATCATATTCAGCATTGGACGTGGAAGTAATCGCTCTGCCTTAATCGATTCATAACTGTTCGAAAATGATCTGCATTTCCTTGCTAGATTACCCAAGTATACACATTTACTGTTTGTTATGATGTTTACTTGTTTCAATAGGAAAATTGTACTGGCTGTTTCATTGATGAATGATGTTTGCCATCTGTTGCTGTACACTGTTACATTGAATTAATTGCTGAATTGGATGTAGCATGTGGACGACTGTTGAACATGCCTCAGGGGCTCATTGCATGCTAGTAGATTGTGAATCTGGTTATTGTTAAGTAGTATGACCGCCCTGTGTTTATAGCCCCACCAGAACAAATGTTTCTCATCTTTTCACTATTTGAGGCTTGCCTGTTAGTATGATTTAAATTTTCAACTATTTTGTTCGTACACTAATACTATACACTTTATTCCTACGGTCATTCTTTTCTACTGTATTTTGCTTACCTGCAAGACTTATTCAACCTAATTACGTTATTAGAATTTATTGTACTGACATATGTGAGAAGAAGATCATCCTTATCATCATGTTTGGGTTATTTTATACTAAAACTCTGTAGGTGACTAGGTGCACATTATTTCTAGGGGTGCATTGTATTATGCAATACACGTGGAAGTACTTGCGCTGGAGATACGAGTTTTTGACTGTTCAAATAGGATCTGCATTTTCTTCCTAGATTGCCAACATACACATTTAGTGTTTCTTACTCTGTTTTGTTGCTGTTTATTTTTTAATAGAAAAATAATATGCGGTGTAGGATATGAATGTGGTTATTGTTAAGTAGGATCTGCATTTTCTTGCTAGATTAACCAATATACACAATCAGTATATCTTTACTGTGGTTATGCTGTTTAGTTGTTTCAATATAAAAAATATTTGGGCTATTTCATTGAAGAATGATGTCTGTCATCTATTGCTATACACTGTTGCATTGAACTAGTTGCTGAATTTAGTGCAGCATGTGGACGTTTGTTGAGCATGCTGGAGGGGCACATTGCATGCTAGTAGGTTGTGAATCTGGTTATTGTGAAGTAGTAACGATTGCCCTGTGTTTGTAGTTCCACAAATGTTCTCATCTTTCGGTGGTGATGTTCAGACTAGGATGTACAATTACATTGCATAGCATTCCTCAATGATTTGACATTAGCACCATTGGGGTCTTACTTGTAAGTTGATTTGAATTTTTATCTATATTGTTCTTACACTGGTACTCTTTGTTGCTACAGTCAATCTGTTCTAATGTAACTTGATTACCCGTGAGACTTAGAAATGCTCAACCAAATTACCTTATTATAATAGATCACACTGATATACGAGGGAAGAAGATAGATTAATCCTTTACAATTTTACATTTTGGGGGAATTTTCCATTCTATTAAACTCTGTAAGTGACTAGGTGCACATTCTTTTTTTGGGTGCATTATATTCAGCATTGAACTTGGAAGTACTTGTGCTACAGAAATAGGGTCCTTGACTGTTCAAGTAGGATCTGCATTTTCTTCCTAGATTGGCAATATACACATCTAGTATTTCTTGTACTGTGGTCTATGATAAGATGTGATCTATGAGATGAGTCTGGTTATTGTTTAGTATAATTTCCTTGCTGTGCCTATAGGGGATGTGCATTGCATCACATAGTATATTTTTACAATGGTTAGAATGCACCACTGTTTGAGTCTTGCCTGTTATTATGAGTCAAATTTTCAATTACACTGATACACTTCGTTGCTAGACTTGAAAATCTTCATCCAAATAACCTTTAAAGAACGTATTATAGCTGTGATATGAGGCAAGAACATAGTACTTTCCCTGTCATACTAATTTTTGGCATTTTTTATTTCATACTGTAACTCTGTAAGTCACTAGATGCACATTATTTTTTGGGTGCTATGGAAAAACATGACACCTTCTTTATGGCATGTAGTCGTCAACCTGAGGTGCTATGGGCTCAACGCTCAGAAAAGGTTTACTTGACTATCTCAGTGCCAGATGCAGAAGATGTTGTGTTGAAGATTGAACCTCAGGGAATCCTTAGCTTCTCAGCCATTGCCCATGGGGAATCTTTTAGCTTAACACTGGAGCTATTTGATTCCGTACTGCCAGAGGTAAGCATCTGTGGGCTTCAGTTCTACATTGTAATACAGGGTTGGTTTCAGTTGATATTACCTTCTACATATTCATTTTCTACTTCTGGTTCCTTGCTTCGAGAAATGTTAAAAAGCTACCAAATGGTTATATATAATACTTGGAATACTGACACGTGTCTTTGGTAACAGAACCATATTAGTCGTAGGAAACTTGAATCCACATAAATATCTCATTCGCTGAATATTGTATATGCATGCCATACTATGTTTGAAGGCACTCATCGATGCATATGATGTAAATTGTAAATCAGTGAGTAGTGACAAATGGAAGAGATTAAAAGGAATCTAAAAGAAATAATTAGTCGAAGTGGTTCTTTATATTTGAGCTACTAGTTGCTTGATAATTTACTGTTCAAACTTGATGACGACTATCATCACTTTGTTCTCTGAACTGCTAGTGTGCTAACCATCATTATGATGGGTCTGTAGGGAAGTAAAACAAAGAAAAAGGTGGGCTCGCGAAACATAATCTGTACTATACAGAAAGATAAGAAATGTTGGTGGAAGCGCTTGCTAAAGTCAGAGGAAAAGCATCCATACATCAAAGTTGACTGGAACAAATGGCACGATGAGGATGAAGAGTCTGGTATGTGCTAATGATAATATGATATACATGAACAATATGGACATTTTCTTGTACCAATTTGTGGGTTTCATTATAGAAAATTGATTAGAAAAGAAAGGTAGATCTAATTCAGTGGATTATATTTGGTTGTTGTTGCAATATGTAGTTATTAAGCTTTACTCAGAATCAGGATTCATTGCATTTGTCATATGGGTGGAACATACCATTCTTCCTGAAGGTTGCCATGTATTACATGAAAGCAATTTGATGAGATGCTAAATAACTTTATGCTCTTTTCTAATATTTTTAATGTTAAATACTAAGGCTATAATCTGTGATCTCTTCATTTAGCTGCTATGAAGCTCTAATTTCTTCACTTTCATCTGCATTTTAGTTCGTGATACATTTTGCTACGATCAGTCTAACAAAGAATTCCTTGCAGAGGCTTCAGTAGGTTCGGACAATGATTATGATGATGGGGTATGAACTATGATCAAGCCTCTGTGTTGTCTCATGTTTTTATTGGTTTATATTTAATCCTTAGTGTGGAGGTTACTTATTGTTTTTATACTGTTGCAGGAAAATGAGGAAAGCGATGGTGATGATGGACTGCTATGTAAGTGCCCATCTTGTACTTGAATACATGTAGGCCTGTACGTTTTGTTCTGCTTGTAATAATCAAATTTGAATCTGATTGATTTACCAATATGTACACAACTTTCCGCAAACAGGCCTATATGCTTTTGAGTGTGAGCTATGAATTTATGAATAATCACTCTAGGATTTTGCTAGATTACCAATCCTTCTCTCCATTTTTATCACTCCCTCCGTCCAGAAAAGATGCCTCAGTTTTGTCTAGGTTTGCATGTATGTGCACGCTAAACAAGTCTAGATAATGCAAATATAGACAAAGTTAAGACAGGACCGAGGGAGTATAAGTTTTATCTTCTTCTGCACAGTAGTAGGAACTGTTGATCATTCCGTGTCTGTATGCACTTTATGTTTCTGTTGACAGGCTAATTTAATTCGCATGGACTAAGCAGTAGTTCTAACATTCCCTTAGCAAGGAGTCACCTGGCTAGTCTTAAAAAGTCGCAAGCAGTATATTTGTGCTCATTCTAAATCATCTTTATTCGTTTGCAGATCTCCCTGACCTGGAAAAGCTGAGAGGGAAATGAGTAGATATCTTGGATGAAGGAAGTAGGTTCTGCTGTAGCAAGTGACTGTTGACGCTATAAACTAGGTCTGTTAGGTGGTGATACCCGCTAAACATCTGATGGTACAAGATTTATGCCATGGACCTGCCTTGCTTGCCATGTCTTTTATCTACCGGTTACTCTTTGGTCGTTGCTGAACTAGGGTTCTGAATGTAGCTCTGAGGTGTGCTTTGTTATCGACTTAGTTGTTATCGTTTTGGTGTCCTTAGCGTGTTGTGGTTTCACAGGCTATATTGATGCAAGTTCCACGGAAAGTGCCTTGGACACATGAGCACTAGTGCATCCAGTTTTTCAAAAATAATTCAAAAGCATATTTTTGGACTCAAAAAAATCTGAAATTAAATATATGCATACATATGCCCACTTCGAAAACATATACCCATTTCTAAGGTGCAGTAGGAAATTCAGGGAAAAATATATTGTATTTTGAGCTATAAGAAAAAGATAAATTTTTGACAAAGTGAGTTTTCAAACATATAATGCAGCCACAATTTTTTTTCTGTAGCTCAAAATACAACGCATTTCCTACCAAATTTCTGCACAAGTATTCAGGACATGTATATATATTCATGTAATAAATTCTATAATTTTTGAGACATATAAACAGAATTTTCAAATATTTAAATCCGCTCTCCGAGTTCCCATTCTAGAATCAGATTTATGGGTACTCCCGGTGCTATATGGGTAAGTGTGACACGCTTTTTATGTTGTGGCTAAATAGAAACATGATGTTTTCAGATTGAGGATCAGGAGGTTGAAGAAGTTCAGGTTGATCTGAGTGAGTACCATGCAATCAGCATGATGCAAGATTTTGGGCACCATCTTGGTTTTCGGGTGTTGCTTGCACCAGAGATTTATGCAGATCTGATAAAACGAACTGTGCAAACGCGTAGGAAGCAAACGCTCTTCACAACGTGTGTGTGGTTGCGATGATGCTTTGTTTTGTCTGTGCTGACTTTTACCGGAGTAAAAGTACTAGCTAGTACTCCACTCCGAGCGAGCCGAGCTAGAATTTGGTGCTTTGCGGTGGACCAGTACTATCATCGTGCACGCATGTCGACATGGAATCCGATTCTGTTCGCCAATACATGAGGAATATATGAAAGAAAAAAGGAACGGGAACGACAGCAAGAAAAAGTTTAGGGAATATGGAAGATAAGTGGAGCGCAATTTGCATTGCAGCAAACGGCAACGATTTCATGATACATGTATCTGCAAAATAATCGCCGATTTATGGTTTTGGACGAAAAAAGAGACCCGACCTGACACCGTATAATCGCGTGAACTGTAAAAAAAAAAGTTAAGTGCACGGTACACTCGGCCTCCCAACCCGTAGATACGCAGATTGCGAGGGCAAACCAGACGTGAATTGTATCCCCGGCCATGGCGTTGGCGGGAGGGAACCCGTCACCAGATGTATCCTGGAGTCGCCAGAATCTCCTATAATCTGATGAAATCGGGCGGAGCAGGCTAGGCGTGCCCAAGGGTGGCGGGTGCACGGCCGGACAGGGGCGGCCGCCGACGGGACGGCCAACGGCAGGCACGCGGGAGAGAAAGATTTTTACCACATATATTTATAGTAACAAATACTACATGTTGATGAGACACCAGCCGACTTCCACTATTACAAAAATAAAGTATGAAAGAAACCAATAAATCTTCGCGGTCTTCGATCTCTTTCTTCTTCCATGACACAATCTTATATTTTTTTTGGTGGCAGCCGAAGATAGAAACCAAACCACAAACCTGAAAATATCAACGAAGGTTTTTCCATAATTTTTATTTGAACCGCAATACCAAGGTACGTGCACGCACCACACAACCATTGAAATAGTCAATCACCAACATCAACACCAGTATGCAGGGAAAACCAACCAAACAGCTTGGTCAACATCGTCGGAACCCGAGTGTACGGATCACCATTGTCGGGCACGTAGGAGTCGGAATAAATATTGCAAGGACAAACATCCTCGCGACAACCATGAGAAAAAATTCTAGATCGATCCGGTGATAATATTATTGACGCCGGGAGGAAGAACTCGTCGTTGAAAAGTGAGCAGAAGAACAATTATTGTAGATGGTGCCATCTTCACTGATTTGGACACGGGAGAGAAAGATGGATAGAAGAAAAAAAGGAAAATAAAAAAGATGAGAGGCGGGTCTGTTTTAGTTTGTTCTTTTGTGGGACCTGATCTGCACGGCGCAATTTAAGACTGCCCATCGCCGTGGCCGGTGCTCAGCCGCAGGATGATCCATACATTAATTTTAGCCGCGGCGACCCTGTCCCGAGAGGCCATTTCTGGGCGGTGCTGGAGCCTGGAGGTGTTCACGAGCTGAGTCAGCTCAGCTGCGCCCATCTCAAAATAAACGGCGAGTTTGCTACGCCCCACTTGGCAGGCAAGCAGGGCCAACAGAGAGCGAGCAGAGGGGACGGTGAGGCCGACACGATAACGTGGCGCTCACACGTGACGGGGCGTGGCCTACTGGCCGGCCGTGATGGTAGCCGCAGCGCGCCACGCTGATTGGCTGCCGACAACGCCGTCCAAGTTCACGCTACTAGTACTTGACCTGAGGATAACGCTAGGATTACCCCGTATGCTACACCCACGAGCAAGGAAGTAGAAAGCCAAGACACACACACGCCCATCCAAAATTGATTGATCCATCGATTAGAAAGAAAACTCAAAGCATCCGTAAAATTACTCTATCCACACAAGAGAGGTTGTTACAAGTGTTTTTGTCCATTTGGAGGAGGGGTGGCATTTTCTTTCTTTTCCTATGTGAAGGATGGTTTTTTTACTTGTTTTTTACAAAACAGATCGCTTGCCTTTGCTCGTGTATTTTATATTTGATTATATTTGACATATACAGTATTATTAAGAATAGATTGTTGGAGATGACCTTAAGGGCTAACACACAATGAAAGAACTTTCTTTTCTTTGCCTAGATGAAGCAGCGCCCACATGAGAAATAAGTTCGCTCTCCAGCTTTCGCGAATACAGATTAATTTCTCTTCACGTGAGACAATCCTCACGTGGTATTCCGCTCTAACTATTGTAAGGGCAACCCACTACACTTACAATTGGCTCCCAGGTATCTCGCAACAAATCAAAGTCGGCACCAGTGCTGGATCAAGATAGCCAATTTAGCCTCTCGACGATGCATGGGGAATTAGTTGCCTGAAGTCCTTTTCATCTTCATGGCTCAACTGTGCACGAATCCCCTAAATATTTGTGGTAGCTGACTTGGAAGGAACTTTACTACTCCACATGCCTCTCGTCTAACTAAACATTGCCCTTACATGCATCTTATGTTCACTGCCATCAGAGTGAAGTGTTAGTTCCCGAGACCTCGCATTTCTAGATGGTATAATGCATTGAACATTGTATGGGGAGATGACAGAGGAAAATATATCATATCCTTCAGAGCTAGCCAAGTATGTAGTTGAAGCGAAACAAGCAAGGGGGTATGCTATTATATATCCATGAGAGGAGAGGCTTCGTGCGCGCGCGCACACACACACACACACACACACACACACACATATATATATATATATATATATATATATATATAGGACATATTCATACTACACCCGGGTGTAGTTATATATATATATATATAATTTCAAACTAAATATGGTGGGTGAAATTCTTATCGGATATAGAAGAAATCTGCACAACGCATGTGATGGGTGAAATCAAATCAACAAATATAGCTACCAGTGGGACATGATTACACATGATTTGAAGCCTTACATCTAACTGAACATAAGGCAAAGTTACCACTTATATTGTTTGACACATAACGGAAGGTTTATTTCCCGAGGCCTCGCATTTCTATGTACTGTAATGGGAGTGATCCTTATCTACATATTTGCACAACACATGGGAGGAGTGATGAAAAGGTTGGGTAACTTCATCAATGTCATGGTTTCTATGAAAGTTGGGTAACTATATCATTTGTAAGAAAGTTAAAAGTTGGTTGTACATATAGACTAACATAGATAAATAGCTACATCTAACGCTCAATATATCTTAGTAATCCCTAACTTTATGTATATGAAGGTCCCTTTAATAATATAAAGCTTGTGTTGAATTCTTCAATCTCTAAACTCCACATGAACTATTTTGGGGCGAGTTTGGTTGCTCGCAAGGGTGTTTCTGGGCTCCGTTGGGCCATGTTTTAAATGCATGGTGCGCCACGGGCTTTCGCGTTCGTGCATCGCACAATTCTTAAAGCGGTCCAAAAGTTGACTCACAAGGCATACTTGATTTTGGTGTTTCTAGCAACCCAGGCTCAGTGCTGACGAAAAGGGGAAAGTTGTGCTCTCCCCGTGCAAGCTCACTGATTGCGCGAGCACACGCGCATCACCAAAAATATGGCTGGAGAAATTTCGTCAGCTCCCACCGATTCGAACAACTTTATAACATCACTACTCTCACTGCCCAAATGTCGCGCCACCATCCCCCTCTTTCGAGATCTTCTTCTAGGTGAGACATGATGTCTACGCCCCCTCCTTTTCCTGTAGACAGTGTTGGGCCTCCAAGAGCAGAGGTTTGTAGAACAGCAGCAAGTTTCCCTTAAGTGGATCACCCAAGGTTTATCGAACTCGGAGGAAGAGGTCAAAGATATCCCTCTCATGCAACCCCGCAACCACAAAGCAAGAAGTCTCTTGTGTCCCCAACACACCTAATAGGTGCACTAGTTCGGCGAAGAGATAGTGAAATACGGGTGGTATGAATATATATGAGCAGTGGCAACGGCACCGAAAAGTGCTTTGCCCAGACAAAACAAGCGTAGTAACAGTAGTAACGCAAAACGGTAAACAAGCAGCGATAGCGATATTTAGAAACAAGGCCTAGGGATCGACTTTCACTAGTGGACACTCTCAACATTGATCACATAATGAATAGATAAATGCATACTCTACACTCTTGTTGGATGATGAACACCATTGCGTAGGATTACACGAACCCTCAATGCCGGAGTTAACAAGCTCCACAATTCAATGTTCATATTTAAATAACCTTAGAGTGCATGAAAGATCAACACGACTAAACCAAGTACTAACATAGCATGCACACTGTCACCTTCATGCTAAGAAAGGAGGCATAGATCACATCAATACTATCATAGCAATAGTTAACTTCGCAATCTACAAGAGATCACAATCATAGCCTACGCCAAGTACTAACACGGATGCACACACTGTCACCATTACACCGTGCAGGAGGAGTAAAACTACTTTAATAACATCACTAGAGTAGCACATAGTTGAATTGTGATACAAAACACATTGCAATCATAAAGAGATATAAATAAGCACTTCACTATGCCATTCATAACAGTGAATAAGTATTCTGTGAAATATAGCCTAAGAGACCCACACGGTGCACACACTGTCACCTTTACACACGTGGGACAAGGAGTCTCCGGAGATCACATAAGTAAAATCCACTTGACTAGCATAATGACATCTAGATTACAAGCATCATCATATGAATCTCAATCATGTAAGGAAGCTCATGAGATTATTGTATTGAAGTACATAGGAGAGAGATTAACCACATAGCTACCGGTACAGCCCTTAGCCTCGATGGAGAACTACTCCTCCTCATGGGAGACAAGCGTTGATGAAGATGGCGGTGGTGTCGATGGAGAAGCCTTCCGGGGCACTTCCGTCCGGCGCGTGCGGAAGAGACTCCTGTCCCAGATCTTGGCTTCGCGATGGCGGCTCGGAAGGTTTCTCGTACCGTGGCTTTTTTGTATCGATGTTTTAGGTCGGGACCTTATATATGCGAGAGGCGGAGTCGGAGGGTCGACGGTGTCACGAGGGCGGCGCGGCCAAGGCCTAGGCCGCGCCGCCTATCATCTGGGCCTGTGGCCCCTCTTTCTCGGGTGTTGGAAGCTTCGTGGAAAAATAGGATGTTGGGCGTTGATTTCGTTCGATTCGAGAATATTTCCTTACTAGGATTTCGAAACCAAAAACAGAAAACGAGAACGGCCCTTCGGCATCTCGTCAATAGGTTAGTTAAAACGCATAATAATGACATATAATGTGTATAAAACATGTAGATATCATCAATAATGTGGCATGGAACATAAGAAATTATCGATACGTTGGAGACGTATCACTTAGTTCCTACTCGCCCTCGAGTAGGTAAACGATAACAATGATAATTTCTTAAGTGACATGCTACCAACATAATCTTGATCAACATTATTGTAAAGCATAAGAGATGAATGCAGCGATTCGAAGCAATGATGAAGATAATGAGTAAACAAATGAATCATATAGCAAAGACTTTTCATGAATAATACTTTCAAGACAAGCATCAATAAGTCTTGCATAAGAGTTAACTCATAAGCAATAAGTTCTTAGTAGAAAGCTTTGAAACAACACAAAGGAAGATATAAGTTTCAGCGGTTGCTTTCAACTTCAACATATTTATCTCATGGATAATTGTCAACACAAAGTAATATAACAAGTGCAATAGGTAAACATGTAAGAATCAATGCACACAGTTTACACAAGTGTTTGCTTCTAAGGTAGAAAGAATAGGTAAACTGACTCAACAATAAAGTAGAAGAAAGGCCCTTCGCAGAGGGAAGCATGGATTACTATTTTTGTGCTAGAGCTTTTCATTTTGAAAACATAGAAACAATTTTATCAACGGTAGTAATAAAGCATATGAGTTATGTATAAGATATCTTATAAGTTGCAAACCTCATGCATAGTATACTAATAGTGCTCGCACCTTGTCCTAATTAGCTTGGGTTAACACTGATTATCATTGCATAACATATGTTTCAACCAAGTGTCACAAAGGGGTACCTCTATGCCGCCTGTACAAGGGTCTAAGGAGAAGGTTCGCATTGGATTTCTCGCTTTTGATCTTTCTCAACTTTGACACCCATACCGGGACAACATAGACAACAGATAATGGACTCCTCTTTTAATGCTTAAGCATTCAACAACAGTTAATATTCTCATAAGAGATTGAGGTTTTATGTCCAAACTGAAACTTCCACCATGATTCATGGCTTTAGTTAGCTGCCCAATGTTCTTCTCTAACAGATGCATACTCAAACCATTTGATTGTGAAAACCTCCCTTACTTCACAAGACGAACATGCATAGCAACTCACATGATATTCAACAAAGGTAAAAGTTGATGGCGTCCCCAGAAACATGGTTACCGCACAACAAGCAACTTACTAAGAAATAAGACACATAAGTACATATTCTTCACCACGATAGTTTTTAAGCTATTTTGTCCCATGAGCTGTATATTGTAAAGGTAAAGAATGGAAATTTTAAAGGTAGCACTCAAGTAATGTACTTTGGAATGGCGGAGAAATACCATGTGGTAGGTAGGTATGGTGGACACAAATGGCATGGTTATTGGCTCAAGGATTTGGATGCACGAGAAGAATTCCTCTCAATACAAGGCTAGGCTAGCAAGGTTGTTTGAAGCAAACTCAAGTATAAACGGTGCAGCAAGACTCACATATAAACATATTGTAAGCATTATAAGACTTTACATCGTCTCCTTGTTGTTCAAACACCTCAACCAGAAAATATCTAGACTTAGAGAGAACAATCATGCAAACCAAATTTTAACATGCTCTATGTAGTTATTCATTAATGGGTACAAGGTACATGATGCAAGAGCTTAAACAAGATCTATATGAGCACAACAATTGCCAAGTATCACATTATTCAAGACATTATACCAATTACCACATGCGGTATTTTCCGTTTCCAACCATATAACAATTAACGAAGCAGTTTCAACCTTCGCCATGAAAATTAAAAGCTAAGAACACATGTGTTCATATGAACCAGCGGAGCGTGTCTCTCTCCCACACAAGCATTTATTCAAACAAAAACAAAAACAAAAACAAACAGACGCTCCAAGTAAAGTACATAAGATGTGACCGAATAAAAATATAGTTTCAAGAGAAGGAACCTGATAATTTTGTCGATGAAGAAGGGGATGCCTTGGGCATCCCCAAGCTTAGACGCTTGAGTCTTCTTGAAATATGCAGGGATGAACCACGGGGCATCCCCAAGCTTAGACTTTTCACTCTTCTTGATCATAGTATATCATCCTCCTCTCTTGACCCTTGAAAACTTCCTCCACACCAAACTCGAAACAAACTCATTAGAGGGTTAGTGCATAATCAAAAATTTCACATGTTCAGAGGTGACACAATCATTCTTAACACTTCTGGACATTGCACAAAGCTTCTGAAAGTTAATGGAGCAAAGAAATCCATCCAACAAAGAAAAAGGCAATGCAATAAAAGGCAGAATCTGTCAAAACAGAACAGTCCGTAAAGATGAATTTTAAAATGGCACCAGACTTGCTCAGATGAAAATGATCAAATTGAATGAAAGTTGCGTAAATATCTGAGGATCACTCACGTAAATTGGCATAATTTTCTGAGTTACCTACAGAGAATTAGGCCCAGATTCGTGACAGCAAGAAATCTGTTTCTGCGCAGTAATCCAAATCTAGTATGAACCTTACTATCAAAGACTTTACTTGGCACAACAATGCAACAAAACTAAGATAAGGAGAGGTTGCTACAGTAGTAACAACTTCCAAGACTCAAATATAAAATAGAGGTACTGTAGCAAAATAAACACATGGGTTATCTCCCAAGAAGTGCTTTCTTTATAGCCATTAAGATGGGCTCAGCAGTTTTAATGATGTACTCGCAAGAAATAGTATTTGGAGCAAAAAGGAGCATCAAGAGGCAAATTCAAAACAAATTTAAGCCTAGCATGCTTCCTATGCATAGGAATCTTGTACACAAATGAATTCATGGAGAATAAGGTGACAAGCATAAGAGGATAAAACACGAGTAACTTCAAAATTCTCAACATAAAGAGGGGAAACTTAATATTATTAAGATGCATATAACCATGTTTCCCTCTCTCATAATAACTTTCAGTAGCATCATTGATGAAATCCACAATATAACCATCACTTAAAACATTCTTATCATGGTTCATATGCATAAGGGTATCATTATTTTTGACATAGGAAAAACTCTTCTCATTAATAGTAATTGGAGCAGGATCATTATTAAGAATTTGAACATGGTAAACGAGTTGCATACTAAGGGAATGGTTTTTGGCAAGCCCATCATAACTATGACAAGTTTCATAAGGATAATTGTAACATGTGTCATATCCATCTCTATAGCGATTATCTAAACCAGAATATGTAATATCATCATTTTCACTAAAAGTAGAGGTCTCAAATATAGGATCTTTGAGCACAACGTCCCCAAGCTTAGAGCTTTCAATATCATCGTTTGAGGGGACATGAATAATGCTATCATCATTACTTTCATAATCAGTACCAAAGAGATTTCCAACATCAAAGTTAGTGTGCTCTTCCAAATCATGATCACTAATATGGGTAAAGGGTATAGGAAGATCATCGTACTCAGATTCATTATCATAATAATCATTAGGAGCAACATACTTACGGTTACCTATTGTTACCTGATACACGCGGGGATATGCCGTTGCCTCTTTCTTCTTATCCCCCCTCTTCTTCTTCTTCTTCTTCTTCTTCTTCTTCTTCTTCTTCTTCTTCTTCTTTTCATTTCCTTCTTTAGGAGGAAGAGGCTTGAAGGGAGGCTTCTCCTCAGGACCTGATTTATTTCCAGAAACAATAGAAGAAACTCGGGAGGATTCCCCCTTTTCATTAATAAGTTCAAAACACACAGCGGTCCTATCATATTTTGGCAAAGTGTCATCTTCTAAAATATTTTGTATGTAAGTATTTGTATGGCAATTATTAATGCAATAAGAAAGACACCCATGCAGGACATCATCAATATCAAGATCCTTAATATCTAACAAAGAAATTTTTCTTGATAACTCTTCACACCACAAAAATAAAGTAAGTTCATCATGCTGATTAGGAGTAATTTCATCATCACAATACAAATTTGCAGCGCTCATGGGGTTCAAATTATCATTGGAGGAGCATTGAAAATTAAAATGACCCACTCTATGGCAAAGTTCACAAATAAAAGGATAGAGGACACAAACTTTTTTACCAAGATCATCTAGCGCCCTAGACCACTTTCTAGTTTTTTCATTAGTATGATGGATACAATATTCATCTTCGATTTGATTAATTCCACAAGGTCTATGCATTCCACAAAAATTAACATGCTTATAGGAAATAGCATTCTTAGGAGTTTGAGCATGCTTATTGCAATCATTAACAACAATTTCATCCTTCATGCAAGCCTTTTTAAAAGGTTCATGATACTTATCAAAATTCTTTTTAGGCAATTCAAAATGAGAAGCAAAGGCTTTATAAAGATTTACAGCAACTTGAGAGTCAAGACCATAAGTAGCACTCATATCTCGAAATTTATCAGTATCCATAAAAGCTTCAATGCATTCATAATCATAGTTTATACCTGATTCTTTACCTTTGTCGTTCTCCCAATCTTCAGCGTTCTCCTGAATCCGATTAAGAAGGTCCCATTTAAACTCTTCTTTATTGCGCGTGAATGATCCAGAACAAGCAGTATCCCAAGGTTTTATCTTGAAAAGAAAGTCTTGCATAGAAATTATCAATGATGATATTACCAGGAAGCTCATGATTGGGGCATTTGAGCATTAAAGACTTCAATTTCTCCCATGCTTGGGCAATACTCTCTTCATCATGAGGCCAGAAATTATATATTCGGTTTCGGTCTTTGTGAATTTCACTTGGAGGATAGAATTTAGAATAAAATAGAGGCACAATATCCTTCCAATCAAGAGAATGCTCATCCCTCAGCAGTTTATACCAATGCGCCGCTTTACCAGACAACGACATAGAGAATAATTTCTTCTTCACTTCATCCATAGAGATACCTGCACACTTGAATAACCCACATAATTCATGCAAAAACAGTAAATGATCTCCAGGATGGACAGTTCCATCCCCTTCATAGCGGTTATCCATAACACGTTCAATAATTTTCATAGGTATTTTATATGGAATACTTTCAGTAGGTGCATTTAAAATATCGAAGCATCATTAGAGTTATCGCATATGGGAGATAAAGCATTATCAGAGAAAATATTTCTTCCAAAGCTGAGGAGCAAAAAGATTATTTTTATGTAAACTAGCTTCCCCAAGCTTAGACTTATCCATAGCATTAGCGTAATTGCATTCATACTAATAACATCGCTACTAGCATGCAAATAAGGTTCCATAGGTTTTTTAATTTTCGCATCAAACAATTCTAAATCAGGAAAAAGATTAAAAAGCTCACCAATTTTGTTGTTGTTTTCCATTATGCCTAACTAGTGAAAATAAAAACAAGAAACAAAAAGATGCAATTGCAGGATCTAAAGGAAATAGCTTCGAGCACTCACACACAGCAACGGTGCTAGAAAATAGCTTAGTAGTCGGAGGATGTGAATACCTTTTACCTTACCTCCCCGGCGCGAAAAATAGCTTGATGTCCGCCCTCCTTTTCCTACTTGTTGTGGGTATACTTCATGGGTGTACCATCGACAGTGCCTAGATCCGCAAGCCCGGGTGGCCCACAGATGGTGATGAGGCATGTGGCCCATCGGGCGGCAGTTGCTGTTGATCATGAAGGAAGAAGTCCGGCCCAGGATCGCAAGCGGATCCGTACCGACATTAGGAGGAACCCGGATCCGCGGAGGCCCGTGAGGAACCCGGATCCAGTACGACGTATATGGAAGGCGGATCCGTGACGTGCACGGCAAGATATTGTACCGTAGTTAGGCTATCTGTAATCCGGCTAGGACTCTCCATGTAAACCCTAGATCCGTGCGCCTTTATAAGCCGGATCCTGGGAGCCCTAGAGGCACAACCACAGCTCATTGTAACATCGCGAAAGCGCCCAGATAATTCCAGACAAGCGAGTAGGCCTCGTGCGGGTGTTCCGAAGTGGGTAAATCGCGTACCACCGTCCGTGTGCACTCCGCCCTATGGCCCCTACTTCTTCTCCCCTCGTGAGGATCCCTCCTCGAGGTGCCGTCGGTGGGCAACGACGGTTGGCCCACCGTGGGGCTGCGGCGTCGGAGGCCGGCGGGAGGGTTCCGCCATGGGAAGCTACGACGACACGATCGCGGTGGGGCGTGTCCTTTACGCCGGAAATCTGCCGATCGTCCCTCCGGATGAGTGTTGGATTCCGGCTAAAACCAACCCCATCAAGCTCTCCATCGTCCCGGTTGGCGGCATACACATCTTCATCGAAACCGTCGATTCCGACGGAAACCCGGTAAGTAATCTGACGCGATCGCCGCTGAGCAGGACGCGATCGCGAAGATCCGATCGAGTCGGGAACTTCCTAAGGAGGATTCCGCCTTAGATCCGAAAAATCAAACCCACCCAATCCGCCCTGAGGAAATAACGGTGGAAGACCAATGCAGATCCGCCTGGGTCTCCCAGGTGTTAGAGAAGCAAAGGTGTCACTGTACACTTCATAGCCCATACCGCAGAGCCGCCCTCGGCAAGTCGGAGCTGGTCCGTGCGGGTTGGCGCCGAAACGTTGCTCCGGATCAGCAAGAGGCCGTCGGAGAAAGCGACGCCGGTGAAGAGTCGATTCGGCTGAACCGAACTTCCGATGATTCCTCCTCTATGGACACGGAAGAGTTCAATCGCAAGATAGAAGAGCTCGGAGGCGGTGAACAACCGAGGTCGATTCCGCCCAGCCTATGCGGTTCTCGCAGTGGCACCGCTGGAACGAGGAACGCGAAGATGAAAACACCACCTCCGACCCAGGACCATCTAATGCCGGATCTCCGTTAGGTCGCGAACGTCCGTTGGAGGATGTCCTATCTCCGGAGGAAATAGTTGCACAAGCACGCATGGATTTGGTCGCAAAGTCAGACGTCCTCAACAAGCCAATAACCCCTGGCGACGCCGCAGATCCGGAGGCTTTAGAGGCCACTAGAAAGGAGATGCTGGCCACAGCCAAGAAGTTTGCCAATACCGCAGCTGCTATATTGGATGAGAGGGAAGAGGCGGCGCATCTCATGGATCGCTACGAAAGACAGGATCGCGAAATCACCGCAACACTCGAGCAAGTCAAGAGTATGAGAAAAGAGTGGGAGGTGAAAATGACCTACGCACAGGCGGAGGCTGATAGAATCGTTAGAGAAGCAATCCCTCCCCGCAGGATCAATTTCGCAACCCCTGCCGAACAGCAACCGCTCGCAACTCCGAAGGATAACATGCAGAAGGCGGCAGAAATCTTGAACAAAAAGGACGAGGAAATTGATATTGATTACGTCCGCAAGCTCGTTGCTTCTGCAATGCAGAGTAAGGCCGATACTTCGCGCAGGTGGAATCCAATCCGACCACCGTGTATCCACGCGCAAGGACGCCCGTATCAATCGCCACCCGATGATGAATCGCGCACCGGATCCACGGAGCGCAGAAGAAAGCAAGGAGCACCCGAATCCAATCCCCGTGCCGTCAAAGACGCCCCCGTCAGACCCAAGAAAGGGAAAGGATGCAATGTACTCTGGACGGGACAAGCACCGCAACCCCTCTCCTCCGCCTAATGGTTACCCGCGTCCCCCCCGTCGCCGTAGTCCAGCCGGAAACATCAGGCCTGATACGTCTCCAACGTATCGATAATTTCTTATGTTCCATGCCACATTATTGATGATATCTACATGTTTTATGCACACTTTATGTCATATTCGTGCATTTTGGAACTAACCTATTAACAAGATGCGAAGAGCCAGTTGCTGTTTTCTGTTTTTGGTTTCAGAAATCCTAGTAACGAAATATTCTCGGAATTGGACGAAATCAAGACCCACGGTCCTATTTTGCCACGAAGCTTCGGAAGACCGAAGAGGAGTCGAAGTGGGGCCACGAGGGGCCGCCACCATAGGCGGCGCGGCCCGGCCCTGGCCGCGCCGACCTATGGTGTGGGGCCCTCGTGTGGCCCCCACGTTGCCCTTCCGCCTACTTATAGCCTCCGTCGCGAAACCCCCGGTCGAGAGCCACGATACGGAAAACCTTCCAGAGACGCAGCCGCGCCAATCCTATCTCTGGGGATTCAGGAGATCGCCTCCGGCACCCTGCCGGAGAGGATTCATCTCCCGGAGGACTCTACACCGCCATGGTCGCCTCGGAGTGATGAGTGAGTAGTTCACCCCGGACTATGGGTCCATAGCGTAGCTAGATGGTTGTCTTCTCCTCATTGTGCTTCATTGTTGGATCTTGTGAGCTGCCTAACATGATCAAGATCATCTATCTGTAATTCTATATGTTGTGTTTGTCGGGATCCGATGGATAGAGAATACTATGTTATGGTGATTATCAAGTTATTACTTATGTGTTGTTTATGATCTTGCATGCTCTCCGTTATTAGTAGAGGCTCGGCCAAGTTTGTACTCTTAACTCCAAGAGGGAGTATTTATGCTCGATAGTGGGTTCATGCCTACATTGATACCGGGACAGTGACAGAAAGTTCTAAGGTTGTGTTGTGTTGCCACTAGGGATAAAACATTGATTCTATGTCTAAGGATGTAGTTATTGATTACATTACGCACCATACTTAATGCAATTGTCTGTTGCTTTGCAACTTAATACCGGAGGGGGTTCGGATGATAACTCGAAGGTGGACTTTTTAGGCATAGATGCGGTTGGATGGCGGTCTATGTACTTTGTCGTAATGCCCAATTAAATCTCACTATATTTATCATGCCATGTATGTGCATTGCGGTGCCCTCTCTATTTGTCAATTGCCCGACTGTAATTTGTTCACCCAACATGCTTTTATCTTATGGGAGAGGCACCTCTAGTGAACTGTGGACCCCGGTCCATTCTTTTATACTGAAATACAAATCTGCAATACTTGTTCTTTACTGTTTTCTCGCAAACAATCATCTTCCACACAATACGGTTAATCCTTTGTTACAGCAAGCGGTGAGATTGACAACCTCACTGTTTCGTTGGGGCAAAGTACTTTGTTTGTGTTGTGCAGGTTCCACGTTGGCGCCGGAATCCCTGGTGTTGCGCCGCACTACATCCCGCCGCCATCAACCTTCAACATGCTTCTTGGCTCCTCCGGTTCGATAAACCTTGGTTTCTTTCGAGGAAAACTTTCTGCTGCGCATCATACCTTCCTCTTGGGGTTCCCAACGAACGTGTGAGTTACACGCCATCAAGCTCTTTTGGCGCTGGGGATGAAGAAAATTACACCACAGAGATCTCTAACTCCCACGTCAACGCACGCCGCAAATCTTTCTCTCGCCGTTGTGGGGAGATCAAGACACGCTGCAAGGGGAGTCTCCACTTCTCAATCTCTTTACTTTGTTTTTGTCTTGCTTTATTTTATTTACTACTTTGTTTGCTGCACCTAAACAAAACACAAAAAAATTAGTTGCTAGTTTTACTTTATTTACGTCTTGCTCTCTATATCAAAAACACAAAAAAATAGTTACTTGCATTTACTTTACTAGATTCATCATGTTTCCTTTTAATTTTACCACAAAAGACATACCGGTAGGACGTGGGTCTATAGTTGGGAGAAATAATATAGAAGAATTCTTCAATCATGTTAGTATACTGAAGATTTTGAAGATAGACACTTGGTAGAACTTGCACCTACCTATGAAATTGCTGCTGCTGCTTTAGTTCGTATGTTGGAAACTAAATTTGTTAATCTCAATCCTATAATCCAACACATGTTTCTTACACTTGGTGATATGGAAGAAGGGAAAAGAAAGATTTTGTTTTAGAAACCCTTCTTAGAGAATTTGGTGGTCTAGCAAGAGAAGCTAGAAAGGTCTTTGCTAAATTTAATATGCTAGGTTCTCATACTAATTTTGTTGGTCTCCTTGAAAAAATGGACATGGATAGAATAAGGTACACTAATAACATTAATGATGGTGGGGAGATCAAAGCACCAATACCATGTAAACTCCTAGCTATGAATGATGCACTAGAAAATAACTATGCTTGGCTTGTTCCTGAAAATTTGTTCGATGAGAGTAGCAAGCCCAAGACTAATGAAAAGGGAGACGCTGAAACTTATGTATCAAATATATTATGCTTGGTTGAGAAAACTCCCAACACCCCTGGTAATGATGTTGATGCTTCATCTCTTGATGTTACTTGATATACACTTTCTGCGCCTAGTTAAAGAAAAGCGCTTATGGGAGACAACCCATGTTTTTACTACAGTACTTTGTTTTATATTTGAGTCTTGGAAGTTGTTTACTACTGTAGCAACCTCTCCTTATCATGTTTTTGTGCCAAGTAAAGTCTCTATAGTAAGGTTCATACTAGATTTGGATTACTGCACAGAAACAAATTTCTTTGCTGTCACGAATCTGGGCCTAATTCTCTGTGGGTAACTCAGAAAATTATGCCAATTTACGTGAGTGATCCTCAGATATGTACGCAACTTTCATTAGTTTTGAGTTTTTCCATTTGAGCAAGTCTGGTGCCATTTTAAAATTCGTCTTTACGAACTGTTCTGTTTTGACAGATTCTGCCTTTTATTTCACATTGCCTCTTTTGCTATGTTGGATGAATTTCTTTGATCCATTAATGTCCAGTAGCTTTATGCAATGTCCAGAAGTGTTAAGAATGATTGTGTCACCTCTGAACATATAAATTTTTATTGTGCACTAACCCTCTAATGAGTTTGCTTGAAGTTTGGTGTGAAGGAAGTTTTCAAGGATCAAGAGAGGAGTATGATATACTATGATCAAGAGGAGTGAAAGCTCTAAGCTTGGGGATGCTCCGGTGGTTCACCCCTGCATATTTTAAGAAGACTCAAGCGTCTAAGCTTGGGGATACCCAAGGCATCCCCTTCTTCATCGACAACATCATCAGGTTCCTCCCCTGAAACTATATTTTTATTCCGTC
Source organism: Lolium multiflorum (assembly GCA_030979885.1). Lineage (NCBI taxonomy): Eukaryota > Viridiplantae > Streptophyta > Magnoliopsida > Poales > Poaceae > Lolium > Lolium multiflorum. The sequence goes on along the minus strand of CM061750.1, from coordinate 13,288,746 downwards.
ACATGTTATGCACTTTGCTTGGAGCGTCGGTTTGTTTTTGTTTTTGTTTTGTTTGAATAAAGTTGGATCCTAGCATTCACTTTGTGGGAGAGAGACACGCTCCGCTGTTGCATATGGACAAATATGTCCTTAGGCTTTACTCATAATATTCATGGCGAAGTTTCTTCTTCGTTAAATTGTTATATGGTTGGAATTGGAAAATGCTACATGTAGTAATTGCTATGATATTTTGGATAATGTGATACTTGGCAATTGTTGTGCTCATGTTTAAGCTCTTGCATCATATACTTTGCACCCATTAATGAAGAAACACTTAGAACTTGCTAATTTGGTTTGCATATTTGGTTTCTCTAGAGTCTAGATAATATCTAGTATTGAGTTTTGAACAACAAGGAAGACGGTGTAGAGTCTTATAATGTTTACAATATGTCTTTTATGTGAGTTTTGCTGCACCGGTTCATCCTTGTGTTTGTTTCAAATAAACCTTGCTAGCCTAAACCTTGTATCGAGAGGGAATACTTCTCATGCATCCAAAATACTTGAGCCAACTACTATGCCATTTGTGTCCACCATACCTACCTACTACATGGTATTTTTCCGCCATTCCAAAGTAAATTGTTTGAGTGCTACCTTTAAAATTCCATCATTCGCCTTTGCAATATATAGCTCATGGGACAAAATAGCCTTAAAAACTATTGTGGTATTGAATATGTACTTATGCACTTTATCTCTTATTAAGTTGCTTGTTGTGCGATAACCATGTTTCTGGGGACGCCATCAACTACTCTTTGTTGAATATCATGTGAGTTGCTATGCATGTCCGTCTTGTCTAAGTAAGAGAGATCTACCACCTTATGGTTAAGCATGCATATTGTTAGAGAAGAACATTGGGCCGCTAACTAAAGCCATGAATCATGGTGGAAGTTTCAGTTTTGGACACATATCCTCAATCTCATGTGAGAATAATAATTGTTGCTACATGCTTATGCATTAAAGAGGAGTCCATTATCTGTTGTTCATGTTGTCCCGGTATGGGTGTCTAAGTTGAAGAATGATCAAAAGCGAGAAATCCAATGCGAACTTTCTCCTTAGACCCTTGTACAGGCGGCATGGAGGTACCCCATTGTGACACTTGGTTAAAACATGTGCATTGTGATGATCCGGTAGTCCAAGCTAATTAGGACAAGGTGCGGGCACTATTAGTATACTATGCATGAGGCTTGCAACTTGTAAGATATAATTTACATAACTCATATGCTTTATTACTACCGTTGACAAAATTGTTTCATGTTTTCAAAATAAAAGCTCTAGCACAAATATAGCAATCGATGCTTTCCTCTTTGAAGGACCATTCTTTTACTTTTATGTTGAGTCAGTTCACCTATCTCTCTCCACCTCAAGAAGCAAACACTTGTGTGAACTGTGCATTGATTCCTACATACTTGCATATTGCACTTGTTATATTACTCTATGTTGACAATTATCCATGAGATATACATGTTATAAGTTGAAAGCAACCGCTGAAACTTAATCTTCCTTTGTGTTGCTTCAATACCTTTACTTTGATTTATTGCTTTATGAGTTAACTCTTATGCAAGACTTATTGATGCTTGTCTTGAAGTACTATTCATGAAAAGTCTTTGCTTTATGATTCACTTGTTTACTCATGTCATTACCATTGTTTTGATCGCTGCATTCATTACATATGCTTACAAATAGTATGATCAAGATTATGGTGGCATGTCACTTCAGAAATTATCTTTGTTATCGCGAGCAGAGCTTGGGGATGCTGATACGTCTCCAACGTATCGATAATTTCTTATGTTCCATGCCACATTATTGATGATATCTACATGTTTTATGCACACTTTATGTCATATTCGTGCATTTTCCGGAACTAACCTATTAACAAGATGCCGAAGAGCCAGTTGCTGTTTTGCTGTTTTTGGTTTCAGAAATCCTAGTAACGAAATATTCTCGGAATTGGACGAAATCAAGACCCAGGGTCCTATTTTGCCACGAAGCTGAAGACCGAAGAGGAGTCGAAGTGGGGCCACGAGGCCGCCACCATGGCGCGGCCCAGGCCCTGGCCGCGCCGACCTATGGTGTGGGGCCCTCGTGTGGCCCCCACGTTGCCCTTCCGCCTACTTATAGCCTCCGTCGCGAAACCCCCCGAGAGCCACGATACGGAAAACCTTCCAGAGACGCACCGCCGCCAATCCCATCTCGGGGATTCAGGAGATCGCTCGGCACCTGCCGGAGAGGGGATTCATCTCCCGGAGGACTCTACACCGCCATGGTCGCCTCCGAGTGATGAGTGAGTAGTTCACCCCTGGACTATGGGTCCATAGCGTAGCTAGATGGTTGTCTTCTCCTCATTGTGCTTCATTGTTGGATCTTGTGAGCTGCCTAACATGATCAAGATCATCTATCGTAATTCTATATGTTGTGTTTGTCGGGATCCGATGGATAGAGAATACTATGTTATGGTGATTATCAAGTTATTACTTATGTGTTGTTTATGATCTTGCATGCTCTCCGTTATTAGTAGAGGCTCTGCCAAGTTTGTACTCTTAACTCCAAGAGGGAGTATTTATGCTCGATAGTGGGTTCATGCCTACATTGATACCTGGGAAGTGACAGAAAGTTCTAAGGTTGTGTTGTGCTGTTGCCACTAGGGATAAAACATTGATTCTATGTCTAAGGATGTAGTTATTGATTACATTACGCACCATACTTAATGCAATTGTCTGTTGCTTTGCAACTTAATACCGGAGGGGGTTCGGATGATAACTGAAGGTGGACTTTTTAGGCATAGATGCAGTTGGATGGCGGTCTATGTACTTTGTCGTAATGCCCAATTAAATCTCACTATATTTATCATGCCATGTATGTGCATTGCGGTGCCCTCTCTATTTGTGTGGTGACCCTGCATACCACTGCATGTTGTAGTATGCCAGTCGTTGATATAACATTCGCGAAGTACCATTCCGCAAATATTACATCCCTCAGAGTAGTACAACAGAACATAGCAGGGTCCATAACTCATTCACATATTATTACAATCATCATACACAAGTCGTCTCGGAGCTCCTCTTGGGTCCTAAGAGGATATCTCCTGGATTCGAGGTGAACTTAACTTACAATACCATTGTCTCATTAAACTAAACATTTATTTAATCGAGCAGCTACATGGTAAGAGTTTGTGCTGCTCGGTTACTACTACTCCTCAGATATCTCTAGGCTTGTTCCTCCGGAAGCCTCCCCGGATCCGTAGACGATGATGTAGTCTACGCCTTCAACACCTCCTGAGAGGTCAGGTTCTTCATAGCCGATGATCTCGGCTCCTTCATTGTTGTCGTAGTCCTCCTCCAGACGATGCAGACAATCTAAGCATGGGGTTTAAGAGTGGTATGAGTACGAGCGTACTCAACAAGTTCATTATAGATAAGAGGTGTTTAATGCACTAGCTACGATATTAGACCAGAAAGTCTAATACCAATGCAAGTTTTGATAAACATTTCTTCAAGAGATTGCTTTTATTTCAAAGAGCTATGTCCGTCAGCCTTCACCGGTTTACTAGAACTTCATGGAGCTCCTTTCCGGCCGCGTTCGCAGTTCCTCAATCCCGGAACAGGAGTGACAGTCAGCTTTACACTCTGCAGAGGGGTGTTGCTTTACCCATAAGAGATCTTAACCTTGGTGCCACCGGGCAGCTTTCCCGTCCACACTTCCTTAGGTGTGAGGCCCGGTATAAGGTCTAGCCAATCATGTTCCTCCGCTACCTCGAACACCCACCCTTTGTTGCATGCGCCGACCCTGGGTCCACGTCGGTCCCATTATTCCCGTAATTTCAGGGTGGACCCCGACCACGACAACAGTCTGGGCTCTTACCATACACTCCTACGCCGGTGGCTGCAACCCATCATAGACCGCATTACCGTGGGGAATTAGAATGGGATCCCCACCCTCCGGTTGTTCCGCAAGACACAACTGCTACGGCAAGCAATGCTTTACCGTGAGGAATTAGAATGGGATCCCCACCCTCCGGTTGTTCCGCCAGACACAACTGCTACGGTAAGCGCATCCGTTGATGAACGAGAGGTGGAAACACTTTTGACTACTCCGTCCCACTCCGGATCTTATGGTTAACACGGTTATTACGGCACAAGAATCACTGGCGACATTTGTTGTTTAATCCTAGATGGATATCAACCCGTGCAATGGAACCTCCACCATATCAACACAATCCATGGTTCCATTGCCCACCACATAGTCATATTCATAATTATGAAAGTAGTGGTTTTGATTTTTGTGCAATAGTGATAACCATAATAATTTGCAAGTAATTTGATAAAAATACTTCAAATGACATGAGCAAGTGATGAACTTGCCCACTGCAAAGTTTGCAGTTGGATGGTGTGGACTGACCCTTGTCCTCTTGTTCTGAAAATAGCATCATTGTCCGATAAGGGCAATGGTTAAAGAAGCAATTATGCATGATTCCATTTTTAGGGTTTGTTCCCCCTTCCGATGTCGTTGTTATTTCATGTAAGAGGTTAATACTAAGAATAATTTGAGGATACATGATTTAGAGTAAAATACAACCTTGAAATGTTGTCAAGGTGTTTTTGAAGTCCAAAGGCAATAATGGACTTATTTTTATTATTGAAAATAATATGTGTGATTTAATTCATTATTTAAATCATCAAATTAAGACTTATTCTTCTTTGTCTTTAAAAATTCTCTTTGATATTTTATTTAGGTAGAGAATTTTATGCTGATACTTTTTCATATTTTTATTTATTTTTTTGTAGTTATATTTTATTTTATAAAATTCTTGGAAATTCTTGTTTAAATGGGCATTTAGGAAAATGTCCAAAATACCCCTCGGCCCCACTTGTCAGGCGACCGAGCTGGTTAGGTTGGACCAGCCCAGCGGGCTCGGCCCAACCGATCCAGTCGCCTCGTCTCCTCGCTGTGTCCTAACCCTAATCCCCCTCTCGGCTCCTGCGACGCCGAAATCGCCTCCGCCGTCGCCGCCTATCCGGCGACGAGATGGTGCGGATCTGAACCGCCTCTCGACGGCGGACATGGTGGTCCGCGTCGATCTGACGCTTGCGTCCCCGTTCGCTCGACCTCGACCCTCCAGTGCGCCAGGCTCTTCGACGCTCATCGCCGCCGTGCGCTGGAGAGGTCGTGGACTTCTTCCTGGCGCCTCAGGCGCCGCGTCGCCACCACGAGCCTCGCCGTGGTGGTGCTGGTGCTGCTTCTCCGCCGCGGCCTGGCCTGGCTGGCGCCGCCGTTCGCCCGGCGCGTGCCGCTGTGGCCGCCACGGCCGTGTTCTGCTGGCCACCTCACCGGTGAGTGTTCTACGTCTCTTTTCTCTCTCTTCTTGCATCTTTTCGACTAGCTCCGCCGCCGGCCTGCCTCTGTGTTGTGCACTTGTGCTACTGCGGCGCTGTCCGGCTAGCTTAGCTCATGCTGCTGTGCAGCTTGCCGCACAAGAGCTGTTGTGCTCTCCTGTAGCGCCATGGTGCCTGCTCTTGTTGTGCCAAGCTGCTGCGCTATGCATGTGCTGCTGCTGTGTGAAGCCCTGCCATACCTTTGTGCAAGAATTCTTGGTCTAATTGATTGCCATTCTTTCATTTCTTGCTTAATTCCCTCTCTGTGGCTCTGTTCTTGTTACTATGCTCGCCAGATACTCAAGTGTATTCATATCTGCTTGTTCATGAGCATCTTGTAATGCTCATGGACTGCTAAATTGCTACTGGACATGCTACAACTTAATTCAATTGCTTGCTTAATGGCTCTGGTTGTTGTTACAGCTTAATCATATGTGTGTGCCATTCATGTCTAGCTTGATCTAGTGGTACATCATGTACTTGATGTGCTTCTGGATACAATTATAAATCATCTATTTGATTATCTGTGAAGCAACTATTGATGAAATGGGTGCTGTGTAATTTATATGGTTCATGGTTTGGTACTAAGTTGTCCCTAGCATGTACTGGCATGCTATGACAAGCTTCTGTTGATCACATGATCATCAGTTGCTTGTATGTGTTGTTGTTGTATCACTATGCCTCACTATTGCTCTCTCTCTGTGTTGGGTGTGCATCACACAGGCTTGGCCTGTGTATGCTGGTGCTTGTCCAAGCATCAGTGGATGCTTGCAATGCTCCATTGGATCATCTGCTAGATCCAGTGCATAGGTAGCTTGATTGTTTCATTTATCTGTGCAATTCTTGTTGTTTGACTAGATAAATGATGTGAACTGTGATACAGTGATGATCATAATGATTTTGATTTACTTGGCTAGAGGGATGCCAACCACTGGTTGGGAACCCTAGCTCATACTGAATCCTTCTGGATAATGATGTGATACCTTGGTGAATTTCCTATGTGGTTGGGTAGCTGTTGTGACCCTAGCAGGCTCTGTCTGCTTAGAAATGGTTGCTCCTACCTCATGGATGCTTCTGTGCACTAATCTTGGTAGTCCTTCATAGATTGCCAGATCATTTGATGTTGAAATCATACTGGACATATATCTGTCCATTAATCTGATGGCTTTGCTAGCTGTGTGTTACTAAGTGAATCTGGGTAGCTAAATAGGAATTAGTTCCTTGCTGGATTTCCCTGGTTAAGTCCTTTTCTTAATACTGTTGGCTTGATCAGTGTTCCCTTGGATCCATTCCTAATGGTTTTACCCTGGTTTTGCTTGCATCACATGGCTGATAGCCAAATGATGATACAAACAGGGTTTTCTACCCTTCTTGCTCCTGTGATGCATATGCTTATATATGAACAAAACTCTTTGGTTTGTTCATGATGCTTGGTATACCTCACTCCAGCTCCAAGAATTTGGTGTTGAAGTAGAGGTTTGCTTCTGTGTGATTCTTGTGGATGATTTACTTGCCCTGCTCCTCCTGGTTAGCTTGATGCCTCTTGGTTATGAGCTGTGTTGGTGGAATTGTGTTGAACAGCAGTGACTGTTCAAGCTGTTCTTGTGTTCTTGGTTTCTTGGTGAACTTACCACTGCTGCTGTCGATGGATGAGCAAATGGCTAGGGTTTGAGCACTGAAAAGGTTTTATATGGTGCTATTATGCTCTCCCTGGTTGACAGCTTGTGTCTGGTCACTTTGGTGACTCACTGCTGCTGTGTGTGTGTTGTGCCACATGCACAAGCAGTGCTTGGTGGCAGCACCTGCTGTGTGTGCTGCTTGTGTGTGTGTGTACACCAGATCCTGTGAACTTGGCTTTGGAGAGGATCAGCTCGGCATTGAGCTTATCTGCTCAATTTACCATTTCCATTTGATTTTCTAACTTGCCAAGTGGCTTTGCCACTTGGCATAATTTCTCTTTGTGGTGTTTTTGTGCAGGGATCAATAATGGCTCAAAATGGGCTTGGAATTCATCAAGTTCAAGATCAAATGAAGATGATCTTGTAGAACTTAGTTTAGAATAATTAATCTTGTAATTTTTTCTTTATTTTTCTATTCTGCCCATTTATTTAATGTGTTGTAATATTCTTTTATTTCACTTATAAATATTGTAATGACATTGTAATGTGTGTGATGATCAATAAAGCTCAAAGTTTTCTCTATTGAGCTTGACTTTTAATATTATTGTTTATCTTGATTATTATTGATTATATTCTTAATGAATTTCCTCAATTGAATTATTTAAAGTAATTATTTAATGTTTGAATTTGAAATTCAAATTCAACCTTGGATTGAATTCAACCATGTCTTATCATTTAGAATTCAATCAAGCAAACTCTCCCCTCTCATCTCGAAAACCCTAACTAGTGAAGAGAATTGCAAGTTTGTCGCACTCTCGAAACCCTAACCCTGTAAGGTGTCGAGAGAGAAACTTGCCCCTCTTCGATGCAGTTTTTGTTTAAAAGCGCGAAATTTCCCCAGAATTTGCTATGCAATGCACATCCCTTTCTAAAATCTACCCCTCGATCGTCTCTAAACCTGGGACATTACAGCCTTTCCCCTTAAAGAAAACTTCGTCCCGAAGTTGTGTTGTAATACCTGAACAGCTCGGGGTATGTTTTCCTTAGGTCTTCCTCTTTTTCCCAGGTGGCTTCCCTCTCGGGGTGATGCTTCCATTGTATCTTGCAATACTTAATCGCCTTGTTTCTGAGTTGTTTCCAGCTTTCCTCGAGAATCTTGGCTGGCTTCTCGATATATGTCAAGTCTGGTTGTAACTCAAGCTCCTCATGTGATATTGGTTCATCTGGGGTCTTTAAACACTTTCTGAGTTGCGACACATGGAATACATTGTGAACTTGTGCTAGCCTTCCCGGTAGATCCAGTTCAAAGGCTAAACCTCGATTCTGACTCAGTATCTTGAAAGGTCCTATATATCTAGGGCTCAACTTTCCTTTTACTCCGAATCTCTGAAGTCCTTTCATCGGGCTTACTTTAAGATATACCATGTCTCCAACTTGTGGCTCCCAAGTTCTCCTCTTCTGATCTGCGTAACTCTTTTGCCGGCTTTGGGCTATCTTAAGCCTGTCTCTGATAATGTCAATGATTTGTTGTTTTTCTTTGACATAATCAGGGTTGAACTCTTTGCTCCGGCTTCATACCAACAAATTGGTGATCTACACTTCCTTCCATACAGAGCTTCAAATGGTGCCATCTTAATGCTACTTTGGTAACTATTGTTGTATGAAAACTCTGCTAAAGGTAGATGTCCCATGATCCTCCGAAGTCTAGGGCACAAGCCCTAAGCATATCTTCTAAGATCTGATTGGTTCTCTCAGTTTGTCCACCTGTTTGTGGATGATACGCGGTACTATAATCCAACTTGGATCCTAAAGCTTCGTGAAGTTGCTTCCAGAATGCTGATGTGAACACGGATCCTCGATCCGACACTATCTTCTTAGGCACTCCATGCTTACTCACGATCTCCTTGATGTAAAGATCAATGAGTTTCTCTCCTTTGTCCTGCTGATTTACCGCTAAAAAGTGGGCGCTCTTCGTCAACCGGTCCACGATTACCCATATCATGTCCTTCTTTTTATTAGTCATGGGTAGTCCGGTGATGAAATCCATCCCTATCTCTTCCCATTTCCACTCGGAATAGGTAGAGGTTGTAACTCCCTGCGGGACTCTGATGTTCAGCCTTCACTCGCTGGCAGGTATGACATTCTGCAACATATTGTGCTATCTCCCTCTTCATGTTATTCCACCAGAATAATTCCTTTAGATCCATGTACATCTTTGTACTTCCCGGATGTATTGAATATGGTGTTTGATGAGCTTCCCGGAGTATTACTTCCTTGATTTCAGCAATATCCGGAACGCAAATCCTCTTCTGGAACCACAAAGATCCAGATTCTCCACGGTGAAATTCTGATGGTCTTCCCTCATCTATTCTCCTCATCTCTTCTACAATGAATGGATCGTCCAACTGACCCATCATTATCTCATTCTTCAGATTGACATTCAACTCATCGGCTACTTGCAACGCCGATAATCCTTCATGGGCTTCCTTCTCCCAAAGTTGTATTTGGGCTTGACTTATTTCCTTCCTCAACTCCGGTGATATTTCTTGTTCCACTCCTCCGTACTCTTCCTACTCAGGGCATCTGCTACTACATTAGCCTTCCCTGGTGTGTAATTGATTGTCAGATCATAATCCTTAATCAATTCTAGCCATCTTTCTGCCTCATGTTGAGTTCCTTCTGAGTGAAGAAATATTTGAGGCTTTTATGATCTGTATAGAGCTCACACTTAGCTCCATAGAGAAAATGTCTCCAAGTTTTGAGTGCAAAACGACTGCTGCTAATTCCAAGTCATGTGTTGGATAGTTCACTTCATGAGGTCTGAGTTGCCTCGATCCATAGGATATCACTTTCCGATCTTGCATGAGTACGCAACCCAATCCATGCTTGGATGCGTCAGACACGGTGTAATCCTTGCCAACTTCAGAACTGCTAACACCGGTGCTGTGGTGAGTTTCTCTTTTAGAGTTTGAAAACTCTTCTCACACTCCTCCGACCACACGAATGGTGTGTTCTTCCTTAACAGCTTTGTCATTGGTCCTGCTATCTTAGAGAATCCTTCAATGAATCTCCGATAATATCCTGCCATTCCAAGGAATCCTCGGATCTCCTTGACAGTCTTGGGTGCTTCCCATTCTAGAACTGCTGCTACCTTGCTCGGGTTAACAGCGATTCCATCTTTGCTAATGACATGACCAAGAAATTCCACTTGATCTAACCAAAATTCACACTTGCTGAGTTTGGCATAAAGTTGGTGTTCCCTTAGTGTTTGCAACACTAACCTCAGATGTTCGGCATGTTCTGCCTTGTTCTTGGAATATATCAAGATATCATCGATGAATACGATGACAAACTTGTCTAAATAAGGCATGAAGATTTTATTCATGAGATTCATGAATATTGCTGGGGCATTTGTTAATCCAAAAGGTACTACAAGGTATTCATGATGTCCGTACCTTGAGACAAAAGCAGTTTTCGGAACGTCTTCCTTCTTGATCTTTATCTGGTGATAACCCGATCTTAGATCAATCTTGGAAAAGACTCCCGCACCTCTAACTTGATCAAATAGATCTTGAATTCTTGGAAGTGGATACTTGTTCTTGATTGTGACGTTGTTGAGATTCCTGTAGTCTCCGCACATCCTTCTTCCTCCATCTCTTTTATCCACGAAGATCACAGTGATCCCCATGGTGAAACACTCTCCTGAATGAATCCCTTTTGTTCCAAGTCATCCAATTGCTCCTTCAGTTCTTTCAATTCCTTAGGCCCCATCTTATATGGTGCCTTGGCAATCGGAGCTGTTCCTGGGATTAGGTCGATAGTGAATTCTATCTCCCTATCTGGTGGCATACCAGGTAATTCCAGGAAATACATCCTGGAATTCATTTACTACAGGTATATCTTCTATCTTCACCTCCTTCATGCTATTCAGCTGTAGCTCAACTTCAATCTGTGTGTGTTTGTCTCCTTGGTAGATCATTCTACTTCCATCGGGACTTTTCAAAGACACCGTCTTGTTTCACACAGTCGATCAATGCTCCATTAGCTTCTAACCAGTTCATACCAAGAATGACATCAATGTCCTTCATCGGTAAAATGAACAGGTCCGCGTCAAATGCGCACTTATTGATCATGATGACTTGTGTTTGTTTGGTATGGGTTACTAATATCGTTCCCCGCAGAAAGTATGGTTATGGGTGTATCTAACTTAGTGCAACTAATCCCATGTTTGATGATGAATTGTTGAGAAATGAATGATGTAGTTGCACCAGTATCAAAAAGTACTTTGCCAGATGAGTGAGGATCTGGAGCGTACCTCACCGCCTGGTCAGAGTTGACCACCTCCTCCAGACTGGTACAGTTCAGCTTGCCGAAGGGCTTCTTATTCTTCCAGTTCCCTCCGGTGTTTCCTCGACTTCCTCCTCCTCCAGATTGACCTCCTCCCGTGTTTCTCTTGGGACAGTCCTTCAGCATGTGCCCCTCCTGGCGACAACCAAAGCAAATAATCTTTGGCTTCTTACAGTCCTTGGCAACATGCCCCGTGAATCCACAACTTCTGCAAACTATTTGATTTGCAGTTTGGAATGCCTGATTCTTCCTACTGCCGTAGTAGTTACCGCTGTTGTTGTTGTTGTTGTTGTTGAATCTGGGCTTGAAACTCAAACTAGTGTTAGGCTTGTTACTAACAAACCTCTTAGGCTCATACTTGGCCTTCTTCCTCTTCTCTTCTTGCAGTTGTTTGAAGTCATCTTCAAGGGTGATGGCTGCATCCACCAACTCTTGAAATTCCGTTGCTCTCATCATCCTTAGCTGCACCTGGGGACTTAACCCCCTCAGAATCTCTTCTTCTTCTTGTCCTCGGTATTGACTTCCTCAACAGCATACCGGGACAGCTTTGAAAACTCCCTGACATAGGTCAGGATTGCCTTATCCTTCGCTCGAGACTCTCGAACTCTCGACGCTTCAGTTCCACAATACTTTCAACATTGGATTCCTGAACTTCCTTGCGAACTCCTCCCAGGTAAATACCTTTCCTGCCGGATACACGGCTACAATGTTGTCCCACCATGATGCGGCAGGTCCACATAACAGATGGGTAGCATATCTAACCTTCTCTTGGTCATTGCATCCAACAGTGTTGAGCTTGCGCTCAGTATCCATCAGCCAATCTTCCGCGTCCATCGGCTCGGGCGCGTATGCGAAAGATATCGGCTTGGTGTTCTGGAAGTCCGATAATGTGACTCCCCGGTTCTCAGGTCTCTCCACCCTATTCTGCTGCATCAGATCCTGAAGGAATTTGTTCTGCAGCTCCAATGTTGCACGCTGCCTCTCTTCCGCCAGTTGCATGTACTGGATAAAGTTCTGCTGAGTCATGGGTGGTGGTGGTGGTGGAAACTGATCTCTGGCTGCACCCTCAGCCTCCTCCTTTTGCTTGACTTCGCGCTCCATGCGCTGCGCGGTCTCCTCTCCTAACGCTCCCGACATAACCCCCTAGTTCTGCAACACAAGATGATACTCATAATTACTCCATGCGCAAGTTTTCTGAGCTCAACTTTGTGCACAGAACTAGTCACGCAATGGAAATCAAGAAGCAAATCCAAATCATACAAAACATATACTCTGTATATACATACATAAGTGGTCTTATTACAATACTCAAGTCGATGTGAGTATGCAAACTCACTTATTAAAGTATATGTACAAATTTATACAGATATTACAAACTATAATACACGTGGTACTTGTGTATTATAGCCACGCCTCCCTTGGTGGTCTTCTAATCGGTCTTCACTCCCGATACATTCCAGGCATCCAGTCGAACGTGTCGTCCTCCTGATAGACCCTGGAACATAAGGTCTCCCCGTTGGCTTGTAATCCGAGTCGGATGATGATCCTAAGGAGAAATCAGTGTTCATGAACTGATCGTTGAGTGCATCATAATCCACCCATCGGGTGTACTCTCTGTAGCCCCACCATAAGGATTACCAAAACCCATACCCGACTCAACCTGTGTCGGATATCCTCCATCCACTCCTTCATTACTAGGATAGCTCTGGTTCTGGGTTGTTGCGTCATCATTCATCTCTCCATCATAGTACATGTACTTCTTTACTGGAATCTGGGGATCACACCCAAATTCCAGCAACATGGCTCGTAAGATATCAGCAAGTCCTCCCTGGTACTCGTTCAGCGTTGAATCCATAACTTTCACGTTTCTTCCCGGTCGTGAACTTGCCATGTTGGCTGTAGAATTAGAAAGATTATGAGATTAGTAATAATGCATCATAATAGAGATAATAAAGAATTATCGCACTAAAAGATATGGTTGTTGTATTCTCAATTGAATATACGCCATATTTTTAGAGAACTCTTTACTAATCCTATTTGACTCCTAACGTTTAGTCCCATTTACTAGGTTCCAACCTAAGGTCAAAGCTTTTGCTCGATACCAACCGTGGTGACCGCATACCACCGCATGTTGTAGTATGCCGGTCGTTGATATAACATTCGCGAAGTACCATTCCGCAAATATTACATCCCTCAGAGTAGTACAACAGAACATAGCAGGGTCCATAACTCATTCACATATTATTACAATCATCATACACAAGTCGTCTCGGAGCTCCTCTTGGGTCCTAAGAGGATATCTCCTGGATTCGAGGTGAATCCAACTTAACTTACAATACCATTGTCTCATTAAACTAAACATTTATTTAATCGAGCAGCTACATGGTAAGAGTTTGTGCTGCTCGGTTACTACTACTCCTCAGATATCTCTAGGCTTGTTCTCCTCCGAAGCCTCCCCGGATCCGTAGACGATGATGTAGTCTACGCCTTCAACACCCCTGAGAGGTCAGGTTCTTCATAGCCGATGATCTCGGCTCCTTCATTGTTGTCGTAGTCCTCCTCCAGACGTGCAGACAATCTAAGCATGGGGTTTAAGAGTGGTATGAGTACGAGCGTACTCAACAAGTTCATTATAGATAAGAGGTGTTTAATGCACTAGCTACGATATTAGACCAGAAAGTCTAATACCAATGCAAGTTTTGATAAACATTTCTTCAAGAGATTGCTTTTATTTCAAAGAGCTATGTCCGTCAGCCTTCACCGGTTTACTAGAACTTCATGGAGCTCCTTTTCGCGGTCGCAGCCTCAATCCGAACAGGAGTGACAGTCACGCTCTTACACTCTGCAGAGGGTGTTGCTTTACCCATAAGAGATCTTAACCTTGGTGCCAACCGGGCAGCTTCCCGTCCACACTTCCTTAGGTGTGAGGCCCTATAAGGTCTAGCCAATCATGTTCCTCTACCTCGAACACCCACCCTTTGTTGCATGCGCCGACCCTGGGTCCACGTCGGTCCCATTATTCCCGTAATTTCAGGGTGGACCCCGACCACGACAATGGGCTCTTACCATACACTCCTACGCCGGTGGCTGCAACCCATCATAGACCGCATTGGGAATTAGAATGGGATCCCCACCCTCCGGTTGTTCCGCAAGACACAACTGCTACGGCAAGCAATGCTTTACCGTGAGGAATTAGAATGGGATCCCCACCCTCCGGTTGTTCCGCCAGACACCGCTACGGTAAGCGCATCCGTTGATGAACGAGAGGTGGAAACACTTTTGACTACTCCGTCCCACTCCGGATCTTATGGTTAACACGGTTATTACGGCACAAGAATCACTGGCGACATTTGTTGTTTAATCCTAGATGGATATCAACCCGCAATGGAACCTCCACCATATCAACACAATCCATGGTTCCATTGCCCACCACATAGTCATATTCATAATTATGAAAGTAGTGGTTTTGATTTTTGTGCAATAGTGATAACCATAATAATTTGCAAGTAATTTGATAAAATACTTCAAATGACATGAGCAAGTGATGAACTTGCACGAACACAGTTCTGCAGTTGGATGGTGTGGACTGACCCTTGTCCTCTTGTTTGAAAAATAGCATCATTGTCCGATAAGGGCAATGGTTAAAGAAGCAATTATGCATGATTCCATTTTTAGGGTTTGTTCCCCCTTCCGATGTCGTTGTTATTTCATGTAAGAGGTTAATACTAAGAATAATTTGAGGATACATGATTTAGAGTAAAATACAACCTTGAAATGTTGTCAAGGTGTTTTTGAAGTCCAAAGGCAATAATGGACTTATTTTTATTATTGAAAATAATATGTGTGATTTAATTCATTATTTAAATCATCAAATTAAGACTTATTCTTCTTTGTCTTTAAAAATTCTCTTTGATATTTTATTTAGGTAGAGAATTTTATGCTGATACTTTTTCATATTTTTATTTATTTTTTTGTAGTTATATTTTATTTTATAAAATTCTTGGAAATTCTTGTTTAAATGGGCATTTAGGAAAATGTCCAAAATACCCCTCGGCCCCACTTGTCAGGCGACCGAGCTGGTTAGGTTGGACCAGCCCAGCGGGCTCGGCCCAACCGATCCAGTCGCCTCGTCTCCTCGCTGTGTCCTAACCCTAATCCCCCTCTCGGCTCTGCGACGCCGAAATCGCCTCCGCTTCGCTGATTTAATCAGCCGCCCGGCTATGCTGCGGAGGAGATCTGAGCGCGGCCTCCGGGTAATTTGTCCGCGTCGTCGCACCTCCGACCCTCCAAAGGCGCGACCCTTTCGCCATCGCGTGCGCTGGAGAGTCGTGGACTTCTCGGCCAGCCTCCCCGCCACCACGAGCCGCCGCCGTGCTGGTGCTGCTTCTCCGCCGCGGCCTGGCCTGGCTGGCGCCGCCGTTCGCCCGGCGCGTGCCGCTGTGGCCGCCACGGCCGTGTTCGCTGGCTCACCTCACCGGTGAGTGTTCTACGTCTCTTTTCTCTCTCTCTCCCTCTGCTGCATCTGCTCCTGTTCGACTAGCTCCGCCGCCGGCCTGCCTCTACTGCTTGTGCTTGCTGTACTTGCGTGTGTGCTACTGCGGCGCTTCTGGCTAGCTTATGCTCATGCTGCTGTGCTGTGCTTGCCTGCACAAGAGCTGTTGTGCTCTCCTGTAGCGCCATGGTGCCTGCTCTTGTTGTGCCAAGCTGCTGCGCTATGCATGTGCTGCTGCTGTGTGAAGCCCTGCCATACCTTTGTGCAAGAATTCTTGGTCTAATTGATTGCCATTCTTTCATTTCTTGCTTAATTCCCTCTCTGTGGCTCTGTTCTTGTTACTATGCTCGCCAGATACTCAAGTGTATTCATATCTGCTTGTTCATGAGCATCTTGTAATGCTCATGGACTGCTAAATTGCTACTGGACATGCTACAACTTAATTCAATTGCTTGCTTAATGGCTCTGGTTGTTGTTACAGCTTAATCATATGTGTGTGCCATTCATGTCTAGCTTGATCTAGTGGTACATCATGTACTTGATGTGCTTCTGGATACAATTATAAATCATCTATTTGATTATCTGTGAAGCAACTATTGATGAAATGGGTGCTGTGTAATTTATATGGTTCATGGTTTGGTACTAAGTTGTCCCTAGCATGTACTGGCATGCTATGACAAGCTTCTGTTGATCACATGATCATCAGTTGCTTGTATGTGTTGTTGTTGTATCACTATGCCTCACTATTGCTCTCTCTCTGTGTTGGGTGTGCATCACACAGGCTTGGCCTGTGTATGCTGGTGCTTGTCCAAGCATCAGTGGATGCTTGCAATGCTCCATTGGATCATCTGCTAGATCCAGTGCATAGGTAGCTTGATTGTTTCATTTATCTGTGCAATTCTTGTTGTTTGACTAGATAAATGATGTGAACTGTGATACAGTGATGATCATAATGATTTTGATTTACTTGGCTAGAGGGATGCCAACCACTGGTTGGGAACCCTAGCTCATACTGAATCCTTCTGGATAATGATGTGATACCTTGGTGAATTTCCTATGTGGTTGGGTAGCTGTTGTGACCCTAGCAGGCTCTGTCTGCTTAGAAATGGTTGCTCCTACCTCATGGATGCTTCTGTGCACTAATCTTGGTAGTCCTTCATAGATTGCCAGATCATTTGATGTTGAAATCATACTGGACATATATCTGTCCATTAATCTGATGGCTTTGCTAGCTGTGTGTTACTAAGTGAATCTGGGTAGCTAAATAGGAATTAGTTCCTTGCTGGATTTCCCTGGTTAAGTCCTTTTCTTAATACTGTTGGCTTGATCAGTGTTCCCTTGGATCCATTCCTAATGGTTTTACCCTGGTTTTGCTTGCATCACATGGCTGATAGCCAAATGATGATACAAACAGGGTTTTCTACCCTTCTGTGCTCCTGTGATGCATATGCTTATATATGAACAAAACTCTTTGGTTTGTTCATGATGCTTGGTATACCTCACTCCAGCTCCAAGAATTTGGTGTTGAAGTAGAGGTTTGCTTCTGTGTGATTCTTGTGGATGATTTACTTGCCCTGCTCCTCCTGGTTAGCTTGATGCCTCTTGGTTATGAGCTGTGTTGGTGGAATTGTGTTGAACAGCAGTGACTGTTCAAGCTGTTCTTGTGTTCTTGGTTTCTTGGTGAACTTACCACTGCTGCTGTCGATGGATGAGCAAATGGCTAGGGTTTGAGCACTGAAAAGGTTTTATATGGTGCTATTATGCTCTCCCTGGTTGACAGCTTGTGTCTGGTCACTTTGGTGACTCACTGCTGCTGTGTGTGTGTTGTGCCACATGCACAAGCAGTGCCTTGGTGGTGAGCATGCACACCTGCTGTGTGTGCTGCTTGTGTGTGTGTGTACACCAGATCCTGTGAACTTGGCTTTGGAGAGGATCAGCTCGGCCACATTGAGCTTATCTGCTCAATTTACCATTTCCATTTGATTTTCTAACTTGCCAAGTGGCTTTGCCACTTGGCATAATTTCTCTTTGTGGTGTTTTTGGTGCAGGGATCAATAATGGCTCAAAATGGGCTTGGAATTCATCAAGTTCAAGATCAAATGAAGATGATCTTGTAGAACTTAGTTTAGAATAATTAATCTTGTAATTTTTTCTTTATTTTTCTATTCTGCCCATTTATTTAATGTGTTGTAATATTCTTTTATTTCACTTATAAATATTGTAATGACATTGTAATGTGTGTGATGATCAATAAAGCTCAAAGTTTTCTCTATTGAGCTTGACTTTTAATATTATTGTTTATCTTGATTATTATTGATTATATTCTTAATGAATTTCCTCAATTGAATTATTTAAAGTAATTATTTAATGTTTGAATTTGAAATTCAAATTCAACCTTGGTTTGAATTCAACCATGTCTTATCATTTAGAATTCAATCAAGCAAACTCTCCCCTCTCATCTCGAAACCCTAACTAGTGAAGAGAATTGCAAGTTTGTCGCACTCTCGAAACCCTAACCCCGTAAGGTGTCGAGAGAGAAACTTGCCCCTCTTCGATGCGGTGTTTAAAGCGCGAAATTTCCCCAGAATTTGCTATGCAATGCACATCCCTTTCTAAAATCTACCCCTCGATCGTCTCTAAACCTGGGACATTACAATTTGTCAATTGCCCGACTGTAATTTGTTCACCCAACATGCTTTTATCTTATGGGAGAGACACCTCTAGTGAACTGTGGACCCCGGTCCATTCTTTTATACCGAAATACAAATCTACTGCAATACTTGTTCTTTACTGTTTTCTCGCAAACAATCATCTTCCACACAATACGGTTAATCCTTTGTTACAGCAAGCCGAGATTGACAACCTCACTGCTTCGTTGGGGCAAAGTACTTTGTTTGTGTTGTGCAGTTCACGTTGGCGCCGGAATCCCGGTTGTTGCGCCGCACTACATCCCGCCGCCATCAACCTTCAACATGCTTCTTGGCTCCTCCTGGTTCGATAAACCTTGGTTTCTTTCTGAGGGAAAACTTGCTGCTGTGCGCATCATACCTTCCTCTTGGGGTTCCCAACGAACGTGTGAGTTACACGCCATCAAGGCCCCAGGGGCATGGTGGAATTATTATCCGCGACAACGTGCTGCCCTCAAGAAACAGAAACAGGGAGCGTACGCCGGAACCTCGCCGGAATCAGAACAACGATCATGAGCCCGAGCGAGGAGGAGTCGGAATGAGGAGCGCGACCCGGAACCGCCGGAGCCGGACGATCGGGGCAGCCGCGGCGAAGGCAGCCCAGGAGCCGGAGCCGCACGGGAAGGCCGGGAGAACCCGAAGGCGGAAGCAAGAGGTCGGACCGGCCCCCTCGCAGTCTCCTCACCACCACCTAGCGGTGGCGGCGGAGGTGGAGGCGGAGGCGGCGGCCGGAGATCTCGCTCTCGCTCACGTCTCCCGCCACGGCTCGCGCGGGAACGCCTCAACGAATACAGAACCGACTACATCGGAAGTGCTTTGGCAGGATGATTCAAGAGGAACCAAAGCCAAGGATGAACCTCAAGCTACCCGAAAACCTGAAGCATTATGATGGCACCGAAAGGCCGGATACCTGGATCGAGGATTACTACAATGCAGTAACCTTTGCCGGAGGAACCCCTAATATCGCTTGCCGCATGCTCCAGTTGTACCTTGTAGGTCCAGCCCGGATCTGGCTCAGCGACCTCGAGAAGAACTCCATCTTTTGTTGGTTCGACCTGAAGACCGCTCGAGAAACACTTCAGAGGCACCTACAAAAGACCTGCCTGACAAGCGACTTACAAGCTTGTATCCAGAAGAAGGGAGAATCCTCAAGGAACTTCCTCACGCGATGGTTGGCGTGCAGGAACGAGTGCGAAAACGTCGACCACACCACTGCCATGTACGCCTTCATTGGTGGACTGCAAAGAGGAGGATTGCTGAGGCATAAGCTCACTTGTTTAGCTAACGCAAATAAATTGACTTTGGATGAAATGATCTCCATTGCCAGTGACCACTGCCGCCGATGACGACGCAGGCGGTGATATCGCAGCTACAGCAATCCCCCTACACCAACAAAAGAAGAACCGTGATAACGGCAACAGCAGCGGCCATAAACGCAAAAACCCTGATGACCAAAAGAGTGGCGGATCCGACATGGTCGCCATGGCGTTCCAACGCGGAGGTCCAGGAGGCGGAAGAGGATGCGGCCGTGGAGGCGGAGCCGGCAGGGGTCAGCAGCATGGCACGGAGGTCACGGGCGGCGGATCCCGCGCCCGCAAACCTACGAGGAGTATAGGGACATGCCCTGCCTGGCCCCGGTCACGGGGAAGTCCACTCACACCAACCGCAAGTGGGTCAACGACCTAAAGAACGACCCGGAGGCAGGATACAAGCGAGCGGAAGCACCGCCCACGCGGCAAAGGAGGCAAGGGCAAGAACAAAGACAAGGAGGAGGACAGTTCCGAGGCAATGGATGAGGATGATAACTCGCCGGATCCCAAGGCAGGGTCCGCAGGTAAATCCAACCCATTCGAGAAAAAGAGCGTGGGGGCTTACCACACTTTCCTTGGAACCCCAACAGTCCGCGCTACCAAGTCAGCTACCCGACGTCCGGCTGTGCCGCAGTATGTCAGGTGGTCGGAATTTCCGTGCACATTTGACAGGAAGGATCATCCTGTCATTGTGCCAAAAGAATGCTACGCTTTGGTTGTAAGTCCCCGCATAGACGGGTATGACTTCTCCAAGTGCCTCATGGATGGTGGAGCCAGCTTGAATATCATGTACCTGGAGACTCTAGAGCGGATGAACCTCACCAAGGAACAGCTCAAACAGCAACACTGAGTTTCACGGCGTGGTTCCGGGTAAGAAGGCGAATTCTCGGCAGCATCACACTCCGTGGCCTTCGGCGACGTTCACAATTACCGAAGAAAAGATCACGTTTGAAGTTGTGCCCTTCAAGAGCTCCTACCACGTCATCTTTGGCAGGCCCACCTACCACAAATTCCACGCGAGAGCGTGCTACATCTACAACAAGCTCAAGATTCCGGGTCCTAAGGGTATGATTACCGTATCCGGAGACTACAAAAAGGCTCATGAGTGCGAGTTGGCGACGCCTTCGCAGTCTGTGATATCCGAGAAGAGCTGAAAGGCTATAGAGCCGCGGTGGATCCGACTGAAATGCAGACCACCAAGAAGCAGATCTCAGAACAGAAAAACTCCTTCAAGGCCGCGATAGAGACCAAGAAAGTCAACTTCAAGGAAGGCGACGATTCGAAGCAGGTCTCAATCGGAGCCAACATGGACCCCAAATAGGAAGGCGTGCTCGTCGAGTTCCTCCGCGCTAACATGGATATCTTCGCATGGCAGCCTTCTGACATGTCCGGAGTACCTAGGGAACTCGCCGAGCACTACCTCAACATAAATCCGGGGCTAAACCGGTGAAGCAAGCTATGCGACGCTTTGGAGATAAGAAGCGCCGCGCCATAGGAATGGAACTAGCTAAGTTACTAGAGGCAGGTTTTGTAATAGAAGTTATCCATACCGATTGGGTCGCAAATCCAGTCCTTGTACCCAAAAAGAACACCGAAATACTAAGAATGTGCATCGATTACTCGGCGTGAACAAGCATTGCCGAAGGATCCGTTCCCCTTGCCGCGCATTGACCAAGTCATTGATTCGACGGCGGGGGAACTTCTGTGTTTTCTTGATGCGTATTCCGGTATCATCGGATCCGGATGAAGGAGTCGACCAAAAAGCGACTTCGTTCATCACCCCCTTCGGCACTTATCGCTATGTCACCATGCCCTTTGGTTTGAAAATGCAGGTGCCACCTACCAACGTACGATGCAGCGGTGCCTGAAGGACCAAATCGGCCGGAACGTGCACGCCTACGTCGACGACATCGCGGCCATGACCCGGAAAGGATCCGACTTGATCGGCGACCTCACGAAACCTTCGATAACCTCCGCAGTACAAGATGATGTTGAATCAAGTGCGTCCGTGCCAGGAAAACTCCTTGGCTTCATAGTCTCTCACGAGGCATTGAGGTTAACCCGGAAAAAATCAAGGCAATCCTGTGTATCAAACGCCCAACTTGTCTTAAAGATGTGCAACGACTAACTGGTTGCGTCGCGCAATCAGAGGTTTGTTAGTCGTCTTGGCGAGCGCTACCTTTGTACAAGCTGCTGAAGAAAACAGACAAATTTGTCTGGGACGCAGCCGACGCAGCTCTTCGGGGTTGAAGGAAATACTCACCTCCCATCTTGGCAGCCCCAGCAGAGTCAGAGCCAATGCTCCTTTATCTGGCAGCTACCAACAAAGTCATCAGTCTCGTCATCGTGGTGGAGCGAAAGGAAGAAGGTCATGAATATGACGTCCAAAGACCTGTCTACTACATTAGCGAGGTACTGACAGAATCAAAGCAAAGATACCCTCACTTTCTAGCTTATGGTGTGTTCCTAGGCAGCGGAAGCGAGACATTACTTCCAAGAGCACCCAAGTAACGGTGTGAGCAAGGCTCCGTGTCGACGATTCTCAACAACGCGACGCAACAGGACGTACGGCTAAATGGGGCATCGAATTATCCGCCTTCGACATCGCTTACAAGCCTAGGACTGCGGTTAAATCCCAAGTCTTGGCAGATTTTGTCGCAGATTGGACAGAAGCTCCGGATGCAAATCTGGAGCCGGAACCAGAGACATGGGTTATGCACTTCGATGGATCCAAGCAGCATCAAGGCTCAGGAGCCGGAGTCACCCTGAAGTCCCCTACCGGAGAAGAACTGCGTATGTTCTGCAGATCCACTTCGAAGCTACAAACAATATGGCGAATACGAGGCTCTACTACACGGTCTGCGCATCGCTAAGGAAATCGGGATCAAGCACATTATATGCTGTGGAGATTCCGACCCGGTGGCACAACAAGTAGCCGGAACCACGCCAGAAACTCCGTCATGGCGGCCTACAGAGAGTTGACGAGATCGCCAAATGCTTCCTCGGATACGAAGTCAAGTACGTCGGAGAGACGATAACGCAGGCAGACATGCTATCCAAGCTCGGATCCGGCAGAAAATTCCGCCTGGAATTTTCTTGGAGCATCTCCGGATACCCTCGGTGAAGGGCGCTAACCCGGAAAACCCAGAAGTGGTAGTATCTCCGGCTAGAGAAGTGATGATCATCATTCCGGCTTGGACACAGCCTTTCCTGGACTACCTCATCGATCAGAAGTTGCCCGAGGACGAGGTCCTCGCGCGACAGATCACCAGGCGAGCAAGATCCTACACAATCGTTGATGGACAGCTCTACAAACAAAGCGCAGCAGGGGTATTTCTCAAATGCGTCTCTAATCAAGATGGCATTGAAATCCTCAGAAATCCAGGGGATTGCGGGCATCATGCCGCTCCCAGTCACTCGTTGCAAAAGCTTTTCGTTAGGTTTTTATTGGCTCACAACAAAGAAGATGTTGATAAGATAGTCAAGACCTGAGGTTGTCGTTACTCAACCAAACGCTCCAGCCCAAGAGTTGAAGACCATACCTATCACCTGGCCGTTTGCGGTCTGGGCGATATGGTGGGTAAGTTAAAAAGATCATCTCCTAGCGGTTTTGAATACCTCCTGGTCGCCGTTGACAAGTTCAGCAAATGGATCGAGGCAAAGCCAGTGAGAAAGGCCGATGGTGCTACGGCACTAAAATTCGTCTGCAGCCTCGTGATGAGATTCGGCATCCCACACAGCATAATCACGGATAATGGCACAAACTTCGCTCGGGGAGAATTGAAGGATTACCGTGAGACGATGGGGATTCGATTGGACCTTGCATCCGTGGCTCACCCACAATCCAACGGTCAAGTTGAAAGGGCTAACGGTCTAATATTATCGGGAATCAAGCCACGCTTGAGGAACCGCGCGACGAGCAGGAGCTTGGGCTGACGAATTGGACGCTCGTCTTGTGGAGTTTGCGAACTACCCTAACAGGTCAAGGTTTACCCCATTCTTAGTATACGGATCCGAAGCCGTGATCCCCTCCGACATCATCCACGATTCACCGCGAGTTTCCGCCTACAATGAAGAAATGTGATGAGGCCGGACAGCTATCTGTGGACCTGATTGAGGAAGCTCGGAATTTAGCCGACAGCGCTCCGCCATCTACCAGCGAAGCTCCGACGTTATCACGCTCGTCGAGTTCGGAATCGCTCTTTCATGGCAGAGACCTGGTCCTCCGCCTTCGAGTGAAAGACCATAAGCTGCAATCTCCTTGGGAAGGACCCTTCGTCGTTAGCAAAGTGCTTCATAACGGATCGTACTACCTTGTTGATTTCGAGAGCTGAAGGACAGACTAATTGGCACCGGAAACGCAAGCGTGAGGATCCGGATGACATCTGACAGACAGATCGCCCCTGGAACATCGCACACTACGTCCTTTCCACACTTAGCATATTTTTTCCGAGTTATAAACTCTGTAATAGTTATACATGATCAATGAAATAAAGCTTATGGTTCACTCTTTGAGTCTTTTACCTCCTTTACTTGTTCATTTTAGATCGTGTCTGTTTTTCCGACTAAAACCGCAGAGCTGGATGTTTCCGCCTAGGCGTGTATGAAAGTTGTGATTTTTTCAAAATCGTCCTTTAGGACGTAAGCTTAAGATTAAATTGTTATCTGCTGCGAACTTGTGGATTCCTAGTAGCGATTTCGGCACCTTGGGGGCTTGTTTCCGCGGTTATTGATGGATTGCCATTGGGCTTCGTCGCCGCTGGTGAGCGTTTTCGGCTAAGGTCTTCCGGCGCGGAAGGTCAAGCGTAGCCGGAAAACAACGAAGTCAGACTTGCTTTCCGACACAAAACGAAACATGCACATAATATTAACGGATAGCAGGATAAGTGTTTCCGCACCATGCATAATCGTTTCGTTCCTAGCTACTTAAGAATTTAAGTATTATTACAAACCCACTTCGGGGCCAAAATGATGCAACTCTTTCATTGTTCAAACAGGAACTCTATTCGGAGCTCTCCTCTTCAGATTCCTGGTAGGCGGAGCCATCGCCGTCGCTGTTGCCGGAGCCGGCCTCGGAGCCATCACCAGAACTTCCTTCGGAATGTTCGATGCTTGACCCGGAGCCCTCCGCGTAATACTCCGGCTCGCCTTCTTCCTCCTCTGCATCGGAAAATCCCTTGGGCAAAGCGTGCTTGTTGTACCAGAATGAGTGATTCACTCGCCGGACAAACAACTGCTCGTACCCTTGGGTTTCCGCAAGGATGGCACCCATGTCGGAACCCTTTGGAGTTCCGCGTGCAACATCCGCAAAGTTGAGTGCAGGAAAGTGAGCCTTGCAGGTGGCTAAGACCAGGGAGGCAACTCCGCGCGCGGAAGATTTCTGCCAATCCTTAATGAAGTCCGGCACCTGTTCCATCAGTTGGGTCATTGTGTCGATCACGGAAGTCTTGGCCTTCTTCAAAGACAGAGTCTTGGCGATTCCGCGACAGGCCTCAAACAGCGCGCCAATGGATTTTCGCGCTTCTTTGTATGCCTCCGTCCTCTTCAGGTTAGACTCTTTTGACCATTCGAAGCCAAGGCTCGCTGTGGGAAAAGGAAGCTCAGTTCGTTTCGGAGAATACAGCATACGGGGGTAGTCGGAACAGCAAGGCGGAAAAATACTTACGGAATATGAGTTTGTCAACGGTCTCCGCCTCCGTCTCCAGAACCTTGTTCTTCAAGATCAAGGAAGTCACACGACTCTGGTTCTTCTTAAGTTTGTCGTTCAGCTCCGCCAGGTCGCGGGCGTGTTTTTCGGAGAGCTCCTTCCTCGCCTGATTCTCCTTGACAGAGGATTCTTTCACGAAGGTCTTGAGGGACTCGTTCTCCGCCTCAAGCACCTGGACCTTGGCGGATAGCTCGTCAAACTTGGAGTGCTTGGCAGTCTCTTCTGTAGGTAGAAAGTTGCACATATTATGCATCCTGAATAACTATGTCAGCACAAAAAGTAAAGACCCGGATCTCGTACCTTGAAGACGGGTCTCAAGCAGCTGGATAGCTTTTTGGCTATTTTCAGGAAGGTCATCAAGGTTGATGACATCTTTCGGATCCGGCTTGGAGGCGGATGAAGGCTTGGGCGGAACTTCAACCTCGGGAGTAACAGGAATAGAAGCCGGAGATGGCTTGGCTCTTTTCTTCGGGACCCTTGGGGCCTTGGGGGGTGATGTCTACGGGAGCTTCTATTCTTGTAGACAGTGTTGGGCCTCCAAGAGCAAAGGTTTGTAGAACAGCAGCAAGTTTCCCTTAAGTGGATACCCAAGGTTTATCGAACTCGGGGAGGAAGAGGTCAAAGATATCCCTCTCATGCAACCACGCAACCACAAAGCAAGAAGTCTCTTGTGTCCCCAACACACCTAATAGGTGCACTAGTTCGGCGAAGAGATAGTGAAATACAGTGGTATAAATATATATGAGTAGTAGCAACGGCACCAGAAAAGTGCTTTGCCCAGGACAAAACACAAGAGTAACGCAGCAGTAGTAACGCAGAAAACAGTAAACAAGCAGCGATAGCGTATTTAGGAACAAGGCCTAGGGATTAGACTTTCACTAGTGGACACTCTCAACATTGATCACATAACAGAAGAGATAAATGCATACTCTACACTCTTGTTGGATGATGAACACATTGCGTAGGATTACACGAACCCTCAATGCCGGAGTTAACAAGCTCCACAATAATGCTCATATTTTAGTAACCTTTAGTGTAAGATAGATCAAAAGACTAAACCAAGTACTAACATAGCATGCACACTGTCACCTTCATGCATATGTAGGAGGAATAGATCACATCAATATTATCATAGCAATAGTTAACTTCGCAATCGACAAGAGATCATGATCATAGCATAAACCAAGTACTAACACGGTGCACACATGTCACCTTTGCACACGTGCAGAGGAATAAAACTACTTTAATAACATTGCTAGAGTAGCACATAGATAAATTGTGATACAAACACATTGCAATCATAAAGAGATATAAATAAGCACCTCACTATGCCATTCAACAGTGAATAAGTATTCTGTGAAATATAGCCTAAGAGACCCACACGGTGCACACACTGTCACCTTTACACACGTGGGACAAGGAGTCTCCGGAGATCACATAAGTAAAACTCACTTGACTAGCATAATGACATCTAGATTACAAGCATCATCATATGAATCTCAATCATGTAAGGCAGCTCATGAGATTATTGTATTGAAGCACATAGGAGAGAGATGAACCACATAGCTACCGGTACAGCCCCGAGCCTTGATGGAGAACTACTCCCTCATGGGAGCAAGAGCGGTGATGAAGATGGCGGTGGAGATGGCAGCGGTGTCGATGGAGAAGCCTTCCGGGGCACTTCCCCGCTCCGGCAGGTGCCGGAACAGAGACTCCTGTCCCCCAGATCTTGGCTTCGCGATGGCGGCGGCTCTGGAAGGTTTTCCGTATCGTGGTTCTTCGCGATAGGGTTTTCTCGACGGAGGCTTTAAATAGGCGGAAGGGCAGCGTCAGAGGGTCGAAGAGGCGGCGGCACCATAGGCTGGCGCGGCCAGGGCCCGGCCGCGCCACCTATCATCCTGGGCCCACAGGCCCCTCGCGACTCTCGGGTGTTCGGATGCTTCGGTGAAAATAGGAACACGGGTCTTGATTTCGTCCGATTCCGAGAATATTTCGTTACTAGGATTTGAAACCAAAAACAAGAAGGCTGGCACTTCGGCATCTTGTCAATAGGTTAGTTCCGAACGCATAAATATGACATAAAGTGTGTATAAAACATGTAGATATCATCAATAATGTGGCATGGAACATAAGAAATTATCGATACGTCGGAGACGTATCAGCATCCCCAAGCTTAGTTCTGCTCGTCCCGAGGTAAAACGATAACAAAGATAATTTCGGAGTGACATGCCATCATAAACTTGATCATATTGTAAACATATGTAATGAATGCAGCGATCAAAACAATGGTAATGACATGAGTAAACAACGAATCATAAAGCAAAGACTTTTCATGAATAGTACTTTCAAGACAAGCATCAATAAGTCTTGCATAAGAGTTAACTCATAAAGCAATAAATCAAAGTAAAGGTATTGAAGCAACACAGAGGAAGATTAAGTTTCAGCGGTTGCTTTCAACTTATAACATGTGTATCTCATGGATAATTGTCAACATAGAGTAATATAACAAGTGCAATATGCAAGTATGTAGGAATCAATGCACGTTCACACAAGTGTTTGCTTCTTGAGGTGGAGAGAAATAGGTGAACTGACTCAACATAAAAGTAAAAAGAATGGTCCTTCAAAGAGGAAAAGCATCGATTGCTATATTTGTGCTAGAGCTTTTATTTTGAAAACATGAAACAATTTTGTCAACGGTAGTAATAAAGCATATGAGTTATGAACATTATATCTTACAAGTTGCAAGCCTCATGCATAGTATACTAATAGTGCCGCACCTTGTCCTAATTAGCTTGGGTTGACACCGATCATCATTGCATAACATATGTTTCAACCAAGTGTCACAAAGGGGTACCTCTATGCCGCCTGTACAAGGGTCTAAGGAGAAAGTTCGCATTGGATTTCTCGCTTTTGATCATTCTTCAACTTAGACACCCATACCGGGACAACATAGACAAAGATAATGGACTCCTCTTTTAATGCTTAAGCATTCAACAACAGTTAATATTCTCATAAGAGATTGAGGTTTTATGTCCATACTGAAACTTCCACCATGAATCATGGCTTTAGTTAGCGGCCCAAAGTTCTTCTCTAACAATATGCATGCTCCAACCATAAAGGTGGTAGATCTCTCTTACTTCAGACAAGACGGACATGCATAGCAACTCACATGATATTCAACAAAGAATAGTTGATGGCGTCCCTAAGCATGGTTATCGCACAACAAGCAACTTAATAAGAGATAAAGTGCATAAGTACATATTCAATACCACAATAGTTTTTAAGCTATTTGTCCCATGAGCTATATATTGTAAAGGCGAATGATGGAAATTTAAAGGTAGCACTCAAGCAATTTACTTTGGAATGGTGGATAAATACCATGTAGTAGGTAGGTATGGTGGACACAAATGGCATAGTGGTTGGCTCAAGTATTTGGGATGCATGAGAAGTATTCCCTCTCGATACAAGGTTTAGGCTAGCAAGGTTATTTGAAACAAACACAAGGATGAACGGTACAGCAAAACTCACATAAAAGACATATTGTAAACATTATAAGACTCCATACCGTCTTCCTTGTTGTTCAAAACTCAATACTAGATATTATCTAGACTCTAGAGAAACCAAATATGCAAACCAAATTAGCAAGCTCTAAGTATTTCTTCATTAATGGGTGCAAAGTATATGATGCAAGAGCTTAAACATGAGCACAACAATTGCCAAGTATCAAATTATCCAAGACATTTTAGAATTACTACATGTAGCATTTTCCGTTTCCAACCATATAAAAATGAACGAAGCAGTTTTAACCTTCGCCATGAACACTAAAAGATAAAGCGAAGAACACATGTGTTCATATGAACCAGCGGAGCGTGTCTCTCTCCCACACAAGCATTTATTCAAACAAAAACAAAAACAAAAACACATAGACGCTCCAAGTAAAGTACATAAGATGTGGCCGAATAAAAATATAGTTTCAAGAGAAGGAACCTGATAATGTTGTCGATGAAGAAGGGGATGTTTCTCAGCGTCTGCTCCCAAACTCCCTGCTGCTCCAGCCATCCCTCCTGCCGTAACAATTGCTCCTGCTCCGGCAATCCCTCTGTTGGAGTCTGGATCGCTTGCGTCCGTTGTTGCGTCCGGCACGTATGTGCACACGTATCCGTGTGGGATCTCCTTGGGCGGCTCATATAAGAACCGTAGTCGCAGATCACCTCCAACCTTGTAGACCACGTATGCCGGTGAACCTTGTTGTGGAGCTGCCATCGCGTACGGAAATGGTGGCCTAGTGTGGAGTTGCATCTCCCTGGTGAGTTCCTAGAACAGGTCCTGAGGGAGTACGGTGCTTCATGATTTTTGCACCACATGAAGAGCAATGCGCTCCAAAGTATTCACCAGGCTCTCAGAATGCCGATGTAGCGAATGAGCAACAACGTAGTTGATTTCCTGTCGCAGGGCTCTGGTACGTTCCTCCGAAGGGAGAGACAGATCCAAACCCTCGAGTACACCTTGAGGAGTGAATCCTTTAAACCTGATGCCGTGCGAACGGGTCTTTTCAAAGGAGCCGATGAGTTCGGCTTCACAGATGGCCTTCAGCTCATCGTATTTCTTCTTATGCTCTGGGAGATCCTCGTACTTGATCGGTTCGTCCGCCATCTCGGATGCGGTGTTGACGTGGATGTTGTAGAAGATTGTCCCACCGGGCGTGAGAATGTGTTACCCACAAAACTCACCGACGAGCAGTGGTTAAGCAACACGAAGAGCCGGGAGGCTCCCAAGGCCGCTTAGTGGACCCTGGCACCTCGCGTCGTCCGCAAGTTTTCACACGTCCTGGCGGTTGCTAGGCGTGCCACCTGACCTAGACCCGATCGGGAAGGTGTTAAATTGCTTCGATTAGCTTCTGCATGGTAGACACGTAAACATTAAATACGAGCCCTATCGGCTCTCAGGTTGCCCTGTGGATCGGCTCAAAGAGCCGATCGCCCCATGGTTCACGTTGGATTTGCAATGACATGGGGATGCTTGATCAAAACAAAGCTAAACCAATCTACGACAGTTTAGGGTTTTCACCGCATAACCGGAACATCCTACGCGTAGTTGGGCCTAGCAGATACGAAAGATGATGAAAACTACCCCTACAAGAGGCCTAAAAACCAACATTAAGTCAATTCCGGAACATCCCTTGTAGGAACGGTAAACAACACCTAACGCACTACCGGATCGTCCAACCCCGCATAAGGCCTAATCATGCGAGATATTAAACTAATCCTTGCAACAAGGAGCAACTATAACAGATCGGATCTAGTAACTAACAAGCAAGATGCTGCCCTTACACCGAGATAGGTGTAAGGGCAGCTGTCGAGGATATTGCTACAGATATGCATAAGAAAAGCATCAATGCAAGCCCCAAAACACCTAAGATAAGTAGTGTTACTCGCCATCAACAACGCTTCAGCACGAGTAACACAAGGTAGACGAATAAACGTGTCTTGCCTGATCGCGAGATGCGATCTAGGCAACATGATACCCAGGAGAAAACCCTCGAAATAAGGGGTGGCGATGCGCCTGATTTGTGTTTGTTGTGAACGTGATTGTCCTCCTTTCTTGATAACCCTAGATACATATTTATAGTCCAAGGGACTTTCTAATTCAGGCGTGCACCTAACCGTGCACGGGTTAAACTCTATCTTTTAATCTAAGATGCGATCTACTATAATACAGATACACGGGCAATCTAGCCCAAACTCTTCGTGCAAGGCCGCTTCAAAGACGCTTCACATGTACATCCTTCAAGCCCATCTCAATTACGGCCCTCCTCCTGATTTGGCCAAAATCTGGTGATAACACATGGCGTGATCATAATAAGGTCCTTGTGCAGAAGAATAACGTGGAGGCTCCGTATGACCGTAATGTTGATGTGAAGAACTCGCTGCATCGGATGATGAATCGAGGTGTTCCTCGGCCTCCTCCGTGTTGTCTCTTGCACGATGGCGATCTCCCTCCAAGTATGCATTCAGTTCACCTTCTGTGACTGACCAATTCTTCCTGGAATCAAGGTTAAACAGAACAGGTGCAGGCAATCCTACTAGTTTTTCAGTTTTCTTAGTTGTCCTCCAAGTTTTCTTATAAAATGTTATCTTGTAAAACAGGTTACTCAAGTTAGACGAATCAGAAACAAATTCATGTTTAATCATGGAGACTATATCAAGTTTTTCTACGGAAAGCTGAATATCAAGATGGTGAGGTTCTACACCATGCATAGCTAATAAACGAGAGGCGATGAGACCTCCACAAATTCCGCCCTTCTCACGGTTAGTGGCAAGTCTAGAAGCTATCAAAGCACCCAAATTATAGGTCTTATTACCTTGCAATGCAGCAGCTAGAAAAGCTAAATCCTGGATAGATAATTTACTTCCATTCTTTCTAGCTAGAACGCACTTGGTGATGAAATAAGCAAAGTAGCGAATAGCTGGGAGTTGAATGCTACTGATTTTACCACCATCCTCTGAGAAGCTTCTTCCATGACAAATCATCTTGAAGAGGTCCAAGAACTCTTGCGGCGATCCCCTTATCTTCTCGCATGATCCCCATTACGGCACTCTAATTGCTGCACAAAAATCATTGAATGGCAAGTTGACAGTTTTATTATAAATTTTGTACCGAACCATGGGGTTAGATCGTGACCAATTGAATTCAAAATCCTGCACTACAGACATAGTCAATTTTGCATATTGGCATGGTTCACCAACAACAAAATCATCCAACCCTGCACGAGAGATTAGACTTTGAACATCTTGCAAGATTCCTGCACTCCTCATAAAATCACGCACGGGTAGTAAGCGGGGTATACTCCTTCTTCGCGGTGAACTCTCATAACCTGTTGCACCTCCAATTCTTGTTGGTTGAGTTGGTGCCTACTCCCTTCCATTTTCTGAAATTTTTCAACAAACAATATAAAATTTGATTTGGTGACGTATAATTGAGGGAAACTACCATAGGAACTTGCTAGAGTGCTAATCATGCATCAAAACTAGTTTCTACCACTTAGAACAAGCATGCAAGCTCACTAAACATGTTACCTACAGCAGCAAAATATTCAAGATATACTCCACCAAACAAAATTCTACTTGGATAATTGAAGGAGTCACATACCGGAGAGCAAATATGTTCAGACAGAAATCTGGGCTGAGCAAAGAGATCGAGAAATTGGAGCTCTTGAGCAAAAACACGAGTGAGAGGAACCTGGTGCGAGTTTTTCGGGAGAGAGAAGAGAGTGGGAGGAAAAGATGATGAAGTGGGGCAGGAGGGGCCCACACACCAGTGGCGCGCCTCTTTGCTCGCCGGCTTTGTGGGGTGCCACCCTGGGGTGCCACCCTGGGTGCCCCAGGTTATCCCAGTGCTCCCAGTGCATTTTCGAAAAATAGGACCAATGGTATAATTTTTGTGAATTTTTGAAAACTTTGAAAAATGCACATTTCTGGGTATTAAGTTTATTATTACTGGCCAGGAAATTTTTTGAAATCTCTAATTGACTAAGGAACTTTCCAAAACAAAAGTGCTACAGCAAGTAGAACAAGTGGAGGAAGAAAGAGATGTTGTTTAGTTCTTCTATGCATATAAAATGAATTTGTTAACAAGGTTGATCAAGTCTTGCCACCAAATAAATTTTACATAACATAAGAAGAATTAAACCTCAAATCAATCATGTTACCTTGTATTGTATTGATATGGATCCAATCACAAGAGTTTGATATTCTTCTTTAGGCTCATATATAGGACAATCAATGGTTCCCACTTTGATAGTTCTCACATTAGAAATTGTATTAACTCCACATGCTTTCTCAATCCTCTTGGGAAAATAAACGGTATGCTCCTTGTCATCAACATTGAAAGTAACTTTTCCTTTATTGCAATCAATAACAGCCCTGCGGTGTTAAGAAAAGGTCTCCCAAGAATAATAGACATATTATCATCTTCGGGCATTTCCAACACAACAAAATCAGTTAATATCAAGCAATTATTAGTAACTTGAACAGGAACATCCTCACATATACCAACGGGAATAGCGGTAGATTTATCAGCCATTTGCAAAGATATATCAGTCGGTATCAACTTATCTAAATAAAGTCTCTTATAAAGAGAGAAAGGCATAACACTAACACCCGCTCCCAAATCACATAGAGCGGTTCTAACATAATTATTCTTAATAGAACAAGGAATAGTCGGTATACCTGGGTCGCCAAGCTTCTTTGGAACCTTACCATTAAAAGAGTAATTAGCAAGCATAGTGGAAATCTCCTCATTAGGAATTTTCCTTTTGTTAGAGACAATATCTTTCATATACTTTGAATAAGGAGGCAATTTAATAGCATCAGTCAAAGGGATTTGCAGGAATAAAGGTTTCATCCAATCACAAAATTTATTATAGTGTTCTTCTTCCTTTGATTTTAGTTTCTTAGCAGGAAAAGGCATTTGCTTTTGAACCCAAGGTTCTCTTTCATTACCATGTTTCTTAGCAATACAATCTTCTTTAGTATACTTTTTATTTTTAGCGTGATTTTCAGGTTCATCCTCAACCTCTTCTTTATCAGAAGCATCATTCTTATCATTATCTTTATCATGTTCATTACCACTTTCAATTTCAGCATCAGAAATAGAAATACTATTAGGATCATTAACAGGCTCAGAGGTCTCTACAACAGTTTTATGTTTCTTTTTCTTTTTCTTAGAAGGAGCACTAGTTTCAGTTCGTTGAGAATCTTGTTCAACTCTTTTGGGATGCCCCTCGGGATATAGAGGATCCTGGGTAGAAACACCGCCTCTAGTTGTTACTTCATAAGCATGTTTTTCTTTAGAATTATTTTTCAACAAGTCATTTTGCACTTTAGTGAGTTGATCAATTTGAGTTTGAACCATATGAAAATGTTTAACAAGCATCTTAACATCATTGGAGGTTCTCTCCACAATACCATACAATTCACTAATAGCTCGAGAATTTTCCATTAAATGATTCTCTACTCTCATATTGAAATTACTTTGCTTAACAATATAATTATCAAACTCATCTAAGCATTGCGCAGGAGGTTTTGAATACAGAATATCTTCCCTAGTAAAGCGTTGAAAGGAGTTTACCTCAATCATGGATGAAGGGGGAATTATCTCACATATATCTTCTATGGGAGGTAGATTCTTCACATCTTCAGATTTAATACCTTTCTCCTTGAGAGACTTCTTGGCTTCCCTCATATCTTCATCATTCAATTTAATTAAACCCCTCTTCTTCAATATTGGCGTTGGAGTTGGTTCAGGCGTAGTCCAATCATCATGATTCCGGCCTATTTTAGCCAATAATTCTTCAGCTTCGTCTGGAGTTCTTTCCTGAAAACACAACCAGCACAACTATCCAAATATGCCCTAGACTCAATGGTTAGCCCACTATAAAATATATCAAGTAGATCATTCTTTTCTAAATCATGTCCAGGTCGAGCTCTGATAAGAGAACAAAATCTTGCTCAAGCCTCAGGCAATTTCTCTTCATCTCCCTGGTCAAATCTATAAATTTTCTGTAAAGCAACATGTTGAGCACTAGCAGGAAAGTATTTTCGAAAGAAAACATCACGCAAATCAGTTGGACTTCTAATAGAACCAGGAGGCAAATTATTATACCAAGTTTTAGCATCATCCTTTAATGAGAAAGGAAAAATTTTAGCGACAAAATAAGTACGCATCTTGACATCATCGGAAAACAAGCTACTCATAGAAGAAAGTTCAATCATGTGTTCTACAGCACTTTCTTTTTCAGTACCACAAAAGGGTGCTTTCTCTACAATAGCTATATGAGATAGATCAAGAGAAAATCATAATCTTTATCCTTAATGCATATAGGAGATGTGGCAAATTTAGGATCAGGAGATAACTTATGTCTAACAGTATATTGTGTGAGAAACTTTTTAATTTTGCTTGCATCAGCAGTAGCATTGCATCTAGTAATAAAATCATCATTAAGCTCCACATAATCTTCATCAGGATCATCACTAGAATAATCAAGTTCAGGTGAATTAACAGGTGTAGTAGCATTAGGAGTTTCAGTATTTTCAATTTGTCTAGACCTGGCAATTGTAGCATCTAGAAAGGATCCCAATGAACCACTATCATCAAGCACACAGCAGAAACATTATCAATATTATGAGAGTTTTCAGATTCAGCAGAAGTACCAGCAAGTGAAGCTTGTGGCGGTGAAACAAGTCGACTTATCACAGATGGTGAATCAAGAGTAGCAGAGGTACTCAGAGTTGTACCTTTTCTTGTAGTGGATGGTAATATGGCGACTTTAGGATCGCGAGGTTTACCCATGATGGAGAATTTGCAGCGAACAATATCAATCCAAGTGAACTTCCAAATAAAGCTATGCTCCCCGGCAATGGCGCCAGAAAAGTCTTGATAACCCACAAGTATAGGGGATCGCAGCAGTCTTCGTGGGTAGTAAAACCCAATTTATTGATTCGACACAAGGGGAGACAAAGAATACTTGAAAGCCTTAACAACGGAGTTGTCAATTCAGCGCACTGGAAACAGACTTGCTCGCAAGAGTTTATCGAGTAATGATTTAAGATGCAGTAGTAAAATAACAGCGAGTAACGAGACAGGATAGTGATTATAGTAAACAGCAGGATTAAAATACCGTAGGCACGGGGACGGATAACGGCGTTGCATGGATGAGAGAAACTCATGTAACAATCAAGCAGGGCATTTGCAGATAATAATAAAACGGTGTCTAAGTACAAAGCAATCAATAGGCATGTGTTCCAATTATAGTCGTACGTGCTCGCAATGAGAAACTTGCACAACATCTTTTGTCCTACCAAGGTGGCAGCCGGCCTCAAATCTACTGGATATTAAGGTACCTTTAATAGAGTAAGAAAGCATTAACACTCCGTGAACACATGTGCTCCTCACATCACTACCATCCCCTCCGGTTGTCCCGATTGTCACTTCGGGGCCATTGGTTCGGACAGCGACATGTGTATACAACTTGCAGGTAAGACCATAAACAATGAATATCATGATGAAATAATAACATGTTCAGATCTGAGATCATGGCACTCGGGCCCTAGTGACAAGCATTAAGCATAACAAGTTGCAACAATATCATCAGTACCAATTACGGACACTAGGCACTATGCCCTAACAATCTTATACTATTACATGACCAATCTCATCCAATCCCTACCATCCCCTTTAGCCTACAGCGGGGGAATTACTCACGCATGGATGGGGGAAACATGGCTGGTTGATGGAGAGGCTCCGGTGATGATGATGGCGATGATCTCCTCCAATTCCCCGTCCCGGCGAGGTGCCAGAACGGAGTTTCTGGTCCCGAGACGGAGTTTCGCGACGGTGGCGGCGTACTGGATGGTTTCTCGCGACTTCGACTTCCTCCCGTGCGTTTTTAGGTCGAAGGCAATAAGTAGTCCGAAAGAGGGCGTCGGGGGCCAGCCGAGGCCGCCACACACTAGGGCCGCGCGCCCCCCTCCTGGGCCGCGCCGGCCTAGTGTGTGGGGCCCTCGGGCCCCCACCTGGCTTGCCCCCCGGCTCCGTCAATATTCTGGGAAAATAGGACCTTTCGCATAAATTCCGAGGATTTTCTGAAAGTTGGATTTCTGCACAAAAACGAGACAACAGTTCTGCTGAAAACAACGTTAGTCCTTG
The DNA here is from genome assembly GCA_030979885.1 of Lolium multiflorum. Taxonomy (NCBI): domain Eukaryota; kingdom Viridiplantae; phylum Streptophyta; class Magnoliopsida; order Poales; family Poaceae; genus Lolium; species Lolium multiflorum. The sequence continues at coordinate 13,251,473 of CM061750.1, read as the reverse complement.
TTAGTTGCATCCAACATACACAAATTAGAGGCAAAACAATAGCAAAGTGTTCGGGAAAGTAGATACGTTTTGGACGTATCAGAGACACGCTCCGCTTTTTCATATGAACACTGGTGTTCTTAGTTCTATCTTTAATGTTCATGGTGGAGTTGAAAACCGCTTCGTTAATTGCTATTTGGTTGGAAACAGGAAATGCTTCATGTGGTAATTGGTATAATGTCTTGAATAATTTGATACTTGGCAATTGTTGTGCTCATATAGATCATGTTTAAGCTCTTGCATCATGTACTTTGCACCTATTAATGAAGAACTACATAGAGCTTGTTAAAATTTGGTTTGCATGATTGGTCTCTCTAAGTCTAGATATTTTCTGGTGAAGTGTTTGAACAACAAGGAAGACAGTGTAGAGTCTTATAATGCTTGCAATATGTTCTTATGTAAGTTTTCTGTACCGGTTTATACTTGAGTTTGCTTCAAACAACCTTGCTAGCCTAAGCCTTGTATTGAGAGGGAATTCTTCTCGTGCATCCAAAACCTTGAGCCAAAATCCATGCCATTTGTGTCCACCATACCTACCTACTACATGGTATTTCTCTGCCATTCCAAAGTACATTACTTGAGTGCTACCTTTAAAATTCTATCCTTTGCCTTTACAATACATAGCTCATGGGAAAATAGCCTTAAAAACTATTGTGGTATTGAATATGTACTTATGTATCTTATTTCTTAATAAGTTGCTTGTTGAGCGGTAACCATGTTTCTGGGGACGCCATCAACTCTTACACCTTTGTTGAATATCATGTGAGTTGCTATGCATGTTCATCTTGTCTGAAGTAAGGCGATTTTCATGATCAAATGGTTTGAGTATGCATATTGTTAGAGAAGAACATTGGGCCGCTAACTAAAGCCATGATCCATGGTGGAAGTTTCAGTTTGGACAATCAATCCTCAATCTCTTATGAGAATATTATCTGTTGTTAAATGTTTATGCATTAAAGAGGAGTCCATTATCTGTTGTCTATGTTGTCCCGGTATGGATGTCTAAGTTGAGAATAATCAAAAGCGAGAAATCCAATGCGAGCTTTATCCTTAGACCTTTGTACATGCGGCATAGAGATACCCCTTTGTGACACTTGGTTGAAACATATGCTATGCAATGATAATCCGTGTTAATCCAAGCTAATTAGGACAAGGTGCGAGCACTATTGGTATACTATGCATGAGGCTTGCAACTTATAAGATGTCTTATACATAACACATATGAATTATTACTACCGTTGAAAAAATTGTTTCTATGTTTTCAAAATGAAAAGCTCTAGCACAAAAATAGTAATCAATGCTTCCCTCTTCGAAGGGCCATTCTTTTACTTTATGTTGAGTCAGTTTACCTACTTCTTTCTATCTTAGAAGCAAACACTTGTGTCAACTGTGTGCATTGATTCTTACATGTTTACTTATTGCACTTGTTATATTGCTTTATGTTGGCAACTATCCATGAGATATACATGTTACAAGTTGAAAGCAATTGCTGAAACTTAATCATCCTTTGTATTGTTTCAAAGCTTTCTACTAAGAATTTATTGCTTTATGAGTAACTCTTATGCAAGTCTTATTGATGCTTGTCTTGAAAGTATTATTCATGAAAAGTCTTTGCTATATGATTCATTTGTCTATTCATTGTCTTCACCATTGCTTCGAATCGCCGCATTCATCTCATATGCTTTACAATAGTATTGATCAAGATTATGATAGCATGTCACTTCAGAAATTATCTTTGTTATCGTTTACCTACTCGAGGGCGAGTAGGAACTAAGCTTGGGGATGCTTGATACGTCTCAAACGTATCTATAATTTCTTATGTTCCATGCTACTTTTATGATGATACTCACATGTTTTATACACATTATATGTCATAATTATGCATTTTCCGGCACTAACCTATTGACGAGATGCCGAAGAGCCGTTCTGTTTCTGTTTTTGGTTTCAGAAATCCTACAAAGGAAATATTCTCGGAATTGGACGAAATCAACGCCCAGATCTTATTTTTCCACGAAGCTTCCGAAGACCGAAAGGATTACGGGGCGATAAGGCGCCGCCACGCCGGGCACGCGGCCAGCTAGGGCCCGCGCCGCCCTAGTGTGTGGGGCCCTCGTGCCGCCCCTAAACCTACCCTTCCGCCTACTTAAAGCCTTCGTCGCGAAACCCCCAGTACCAAAAGCCACGATACGGAAAACCTTCCAGAGCCGCCGCCATCGCGAAGTCAAGATTCGGGGGACAGAAGTCTCTGTTCCGGCACGCCGCCGGACGGGGAATTTCCCCCGGAGTCATTTCCATCGACACCACCACCATCTTCACCGCCGCTGCTGTCTCCCATGATGAGGTGGGAGTAGTTCTCCCCCGGGGCTAAGGGCTGTATCGGTAGCTATGTGGTTAATCTCTCTCTCATGTACCCCAATACAATGATCTCATGAATTGCCTTGCATAATTGAGATACATATGATGAGCTTTGTATCACTATTAATCTATGTGCTACTCTAGTGATGTTATTAAAGTAGTCTATTCCTCCTCCATGATGTAATGTTGACAGTGTGTGCATCATGAAGTACTTGGTATAGGTTATGATTGTGATCTCTTGTAGATTATGAAGTTAACTATTACTATGATAGTATTGATGTGATCTATTCCCCTTTCATAGCTGATGTTGATAGTGTGCATGCTATGTTAGTACTCGGTATAATTGCGTTGGTCTATCATGCACTCTAAGGTTATTTAAATATGAACATCGAATGTTGTGGAGCTTGTTAACTCCGGCATTGAGGTGCTCTTGTAGCCAATTAATGGTGTTTGTCATCCAACAAGAGAGTGTAGAGTGGTTTTATTATGTGATCAATGTTGAGAGTGTCCACTAGTGAAAGTATGATCCCTAGGCCTTGTTTCCAAACATCGAATCTCCGTTTATTTACTGTTCTGTTGCATGTTTACTCGCTGCCATATTTTATTCAGATTGCTATTACCACTCATATACATCCATACTACTTGTATTTCACTATCTCTTCACCGAACTAGTGCACCTATACATCCGACAAGTGTATTAGGTGTGTTGGGGACACAAGAGACTTCTTGTATCGTGATTGCAGGGTTGCTTGAGAGGGATATCTTTGACCTCTTCCTCCCTGAGTTCGATAAACCTTGGGTGATTCACTTAAGGGAAACTTGTTGCTCTTCTACAAACCTCTGCTCTTGGAGGCCCAACACTGTCTACAGGAATAGAGCGTGCGTAGACATCAGACCTCGACCAAGACCAAAGCAGGGCACGACCATCTCTCTTTTCCCTCTCAAATATTCCCCCAAATCCCCTAAATCTCAAGGTTTCTTCCGTGGATTTCGGTATCCCCTTGATGCAAAGAAGTGTTCTCCCCCATCCACTTCATTTTGTCCGATTAAGTCATGTTTTTCTGGTTCATTTTGCTAAATCTTGGTAACCATAGAAATTGGATGTGTCCACCATTCTATGATCTATTGTTGTTGTATAGTCCAATGGTGGTTTATATGATGTCTATGTAAGATTTGTAGGTCAGGGTTAGCCCTAGATCTATTTAGTGACCTGGATCTAGTTAGGGATAAGGTTAGTGGTTAGGATTATGTGTCAAACTATGAATTAGTAGCTACATCTTCTTATTTTATTGTTGAAATGTGTATGTTATCATGGAATATACATATAGTTGGTGCATTTGAGTTGTTGTAATTTGGTTATAGATGGAGAGAATTATGAGTGTTCACTATGTGGACAAGGATGCGTTCATGAAAGGCAATGTCGAGTTAGACCCCAAGAAGGTTGCGATGGTGTTTTAAAGAGGTGCTAACTATGTCGAGGTTGTGGAGAAAGTGAGGATTGAATTGAAATGGATGAACTCAACCGATGAAATAGAATTGGAGGGAAGGTATAATGTTTCCTTTGGTATGCAAAACTGTTGGAAGACAATGAAGCTCAACTCCGAGGAAAGGTGGAGTGCATACAAGGAGATGGTGGCCAAATCGCAAGACAAGGCTCTCGAGTTATTTTCCACCAACAACGAGCTCATTCCATCCTTTTTAGGAAAATTGGATGGCCAAGGGTCAGCGATGTGCTTCCACTTCCTCGATTTATCTTTCGGATCGGACGACGACATACCTACAATAATTTTAAAATAAAGTTACTATGAACGATATTTAAAAACTAAGATAAGAAAGAAATAATGAGAACGTGAACCAAATGCCAACAACAATGATTGAAAACCTACACATACCAAGTTTTACTAGATCTAGAAATAAATTTAACAAAATCTACAGATAATTATATCTATAAATAGATTATGCATTTGAAAATGACAATAACAATACCAATATCTACATACACATGACAAGATTGCCACCAAATCATAGTCACATACTATAACTCTAACTAGCAACCTAACACAAAGTCCACAGGATCATATAAATTTAGAAATTTGGGATAAACTAGGGTTTCACCAATACTAAAAACAATTGGGGCTAACGAGAAAATATTTACGAATATATTTCATGGGATCCAAGGAGAATACCTAAGAGTAGAGATGGAGACCAAAATCTACCGAAGAAATCTTCAGATCTTGAGGATTTTGGGGAAGGATTTTGAGAGGGGAGAGAGAGGTGGGCGTGCCCTGGTTCGATATTGGTCAGGGTGTGAGGGGTAAGAGCATCTCCACCGGTGCCCCCCAAATAGACGCCGGCAGGGGCGCCGACGGTTCAACCTCCATTTGGGGATGCTGTTCCCACACCGGCGCCCCCATACGGCGGCCCCAAAAACTTTTCTTTTTCTTTTTTACAATATTTTGAAACAACATATCAAGCACATAAATTATTCATACAATATTTTTATTATTCATACAATCACACAAATAGAAATTAAATTATTCATACAATATTTTAATTATTCATACAATCACACAAATAGAAATTAAATTATTCATACAATAATTCAAATTAAATCATGCACTATTGGCGGCTCCCTCCTCGCCCATAGATACGCAGCCAGATCCGCCTGAAGTTGAGCATGAACACCTGCATCTCGGATTTCCTGATGCATGTGAAGGAAAGCGTCAAGTTCTTGGGATACATGCTCTACCTTGATAATCAAATGGTTGATCATCATGCAGAGGTTCGTCGCGCTCGCTCTCAATGATCATGTTGTGCATGATCACACATGCGTTCATCACCTTCCACATCTGATACTCTGACCAAGTGAGAGTAGGGTACGTGACAATGACGAAACGCTGCTGAAGCACCCCCAAAGGCACGATCGACATCCTTGCATGCTGCTTCCTGGCATGTTGCAAAATAAGCGCCCATCTCCGAAGATGGAGCCGGGATTGTCTTCACAAATGTAGCATACGTTGGGTAGATACCATCAGCTAGATATTACCCCTTGTTGTATGCGTGATCGCTTACCTCAAAGTTCACGGTAGGATCTTGTCCCTAAGCTAGCCTGGAAAACACCGGAGAGCGCTGCAACATGTTGATATCATCCAGAGGTCATGGTCTGCCACCGCCTCGAGAATGACACTGCACTCACCAGTATGCCCCTTGTAGGTCCCTTGCCAAGAAAAAGGGCAATTCTTCCAGCCCCAATGCATACAGTTAATGCTTCCGAGCATCTCAGGAAATCCTCGTGCTGCATTATGTTCCAGGATCCGACCTATATCATCTGCCCTTGGTGCTCTCAAATAGTCTTTACCAAAACCTGTTATGACGGCTCGGCAAAACCTTTAGAGGGTCTGTGAACATGTCGACTCCGCCATCCGCAGGTAGTCATTGATTGTATCTGGAGGTGCTCCGTATGCAAGACATCGTATTGCAGCAGTCGACTTCTAGATTGAGGTAAAGCCCCACAAATCTATACAATCTTGCTTGATCATGAAATAGTCGTCGTACTCCCTGACGCTGAAGACAATCTTCATGAACAGATCCTTGTTCATCCTAAACCGGCACCGAAATTCCTTTGGCGAATGAGTCGCGTTGTCGGCGAAATAGTCGACGTCAAGCAGCATGGAGCCGGTTTGACGATGTCGGTTGATGTTCCTCCTCTTTCCAGGCTTTGAGCCGTCGCGTCAAGGCACGCCGAACAAAAGCTGGCGAACGCGGAGCAAGCTCGTTAGAATCAGCTGCTGCTGTTGCCACCGGACAACCGCATCGTTCTGCTCCTCTGTGAACAGTTGCACCATCATCTCATCGTCGTTGTCCATCGCGGCAATCCAACGAACACCTTGCGGGCGGGGAGGTTGTGCGGCGGTGGCGGCGAACTATGTACCGGTCTAAACAGCAGCCGCCGGTCGAGGGGTAGCGGTTGTGTCGATGGACGGCGGTTCCTGGACAGGCGGCGGTGTCTATTGCAAGCAGGGGCGCGACGGCGACGGTGGCGATGGCGAGCTAGAGGGGTGGGAGTGGGCTCGGGCGTGGGCGGGAGGTGGGAGGTGGGAGGTGGGGAAAGCGGTGCTTCTGGCAGGCAGGCGGAGCCCACGCGCGGTTTCTGACGTGCCGCGAGGCGCCACTTGCCAGATTCGTGTCCTTTGCGAAGGAGCCGGCACGAGGTTGCCGGCGCTTCTATTGGGCTCGAAAACGCGTCGGTGCCTTTTGGGGTGCGCCGGTGTGAGCCCATTTTAAATATTTTTCAAAGAAAACTCAAATCATGCTAAACTTTCAAAAAAGGTTTAAATTTGTCGAAATCGACCCGCAAGCTGGGCCAATAGAGAGCGAGCAGAGTGAGGCCGACCAGTAGCAGCACGATAACGTGGCGCGCACACGTGACAGGTGGGTGCCTACTGGCCGGCTCGAGGCGCGGCTGAGCGCGCCACACTGCTTGGGTCTGCTTGGCTGCCGACAACGCCGTCGAAGTTTACGCGGCGCGCATCGCCGGAGGGACATGGACGGGTACGGCGTGGAGGATGGCGACTTGGCCGGCTGCCGACATGGCCGCCCTCCTCCCAACCACGTCTCGCGCGCTCGCATCGTCACATCGAACCAAAGATACTGCTACTTGGACCTCACGATGATAACGCTAGGCTTCCCCCATATGGTCACCCAATAAGCACAGCAAAAGAAAGTCAAGACAAGCCCGCCCATCCAAAAATTGATCCAGCGATTACAAAACTCAGCATCCGTAGAATTACTCTATCCACCCAAGAGAGATTGTTACAAGTGTTTTTTTTTCTTCTACTTGGAGGAGAGATAATAACCTTTTCTTTCCTTCCTAGGTGAAGGCGTGAAGGTTGGTTATTTCATTTTTCTATAAAACAGTCGTCTTGCCTTTGTACCGAGAAACAATCCTCACGTGGTATTCCGCTCTATCTATTGTAAGCGCAACCCATCGCACTTACGATACACTCCCATGCATCTCTCGTCAAATTAAGGCCGACACCAATGTTAGATAAAAATACCCGGTTTAGTCTCTTGACCACGCACGTGATATTAACTGCATGTAGTGATGTTCCTCTTGCTAGCTACTCTGAGCATGGACTGCCTACATCTTCGTAGTAGCTGACTTGGGGTGCACTTTAATATCCCGCATTCCTCTTGTCTAACTAAACAGCAGGGAAACATGTTTCTTGTATCAATTGCCAACTGGGTGAAGGGTTAGTTCCCGAGACCTCGCATTTCTAGATGGTGTAATGCATATTGAACATTGTATATATGGGGATATGACAATGGAAAATATATCATATCGTTCAAAGCTAGCTAAATGTGTAGTTCAAGCGAAACAAGCAGGGGAGCTCTTATATATCTACGAGAGTAGAGGCTTCATCCACGCACATGTATATGTAATGTCGAATTAAATGCGGTGGGTGAAGTTGTGATCACATATATAAGAAATCTACACACAACACATGAGAGTGATTAGTAGGTGAACTCAAATAAAAAATACGCCCTCCGTTCCTAGATATAAGCCATATAGTTTTTTTGAGAAAAAAAATTTAGAATATAAGGTTCATCGCGTTGCCCCACTTGTATGGACAATATTTTCAGGAATTTGATTAAATTTAATTATCCTACGCAAAGTCCTATATTATCTCACGACAATTGCCTAAGGTTAATCCTAGCTAAATATGGTGTAATTTTTCCTAAATATGCATTCTTTAGTTTCCATGTCAAAAAAATATGTGGCTTATATTTAGGAACGGAGGGAGTATATAGCTACCATTGGGACAAAAGATTGCAGTTTTTCACATGATTTGAAATTTCCATTTTATGAAAGATGAATGTAATCATAGGTAGAAATGGAAAATATGATCAAATTGTTTTCAACTAGATTCACCATGAAATTTGCTTTTATCTATATTACAAATGTAGATATTAGTATATTTTTATATGAACTTGGTCAAAAGTAAAGAATCTGACTAAGGACAAAGGTAGAACTTCAATAAATTTGGAATAAAATAAGTACACTAGGTAATCGCAATTCCTTTATTATGTCAAAATATTGTGTAGTTTGGAAAGTTTATATGATTCACTATGTGTTTTTACCGTTGGTTTGCATATGTGAGTACCTCCAAGGTGCTCGGGAGGTAGAGAAGTGCACTTGAACTCTTTTTTACATGAGGTTTCAGATCACCTTTTGTTTTTTGGTTCACAATTTTAGATAATAATAGTGGGATGTAGATTTTCCTTAGACATGCTACATACTGTTTGTTGTATTTGGAGGAGAGATAACCTTTTCTTTCCTAGGTGAAGGAGTGAAGGATGGTTATTTTAATTTCCTACAAAATAGGTGGATTTCCTTTACTCATGTATTTTATATGTAACGTTACCGACCAACACAAGGTGAAATAAATCTCATTGTTCTATCTAGATAAAGTAGAGCACACATAAAAATAAGTTTTCTCTTGACTTTTAGGAATACAAATAAATCGATCTTTACAACCCGCTCTTATTATTGTAAGGACAACCCATCACACTTACAATGGGCTCCCAGGTATATCTCTTGGCAAACTAAAGGCAGCACCAAGGTTAGATAAAGATACTCAGTTTAGCCACTTCATAATGGATGAGCAATTAGCTACAGTAGGTGGCACATATGCCACCTACTCTTTCATACTTGAAGAACCTAAATATTCTTGCTGGAAGCGCTCATTTTCCCCTTCCTCTCTCTCTCCTCACCCCTTCCTTGACAGCTCCTAGAGAGAGACCGGGCCGCACCCGAGCCTTCTCCGGCGGCTTTGCCGGCCGGAGATGGCGAGGGAGGGGTGCCGGAGTAGATATTAGGCTTAGTCTTCTAGTTTTCGGCTATATGCCAGTAGTTTGGAGTAGAGCTTCGAGTTCTTCTGACCAGATCTCGAGCAGCTCGAGGTGTGGTTCCACTGCTTTTCTGCTCCGATGGCCGGAGTGGGCGGTGGTGCTGACTCCTTCGACGATCTCCGCAAATAAGGCCTGCTGGTCCTGCCTCTTGATCTGCTGCTGTTTGGTGCTGCTTCTTCTTCTCCTGGCCGGCCATGGAGGCGAGGGGGATGAGAAGAGCAGCTTCGTGCTGGCGAGATCTGGAGGTGGGCGGGGATGTAACATCCCAAATTTCAGTAAAAGGAAGAAGAAGAATTCCAGAAATCCAAATTTGAGAACCAACAAAAACTTTTAAATTGCATATAGTACCCTGCATAGGACTTGTGCATTTTGAGTGATATGCCATGATGATTGTTTTATTGTTTATGTGATGAACTCTAAAACCCTAAAGTGATCAAGTGAAGATCACCAAACAAATAAATCAAAAAGAGAAAGAAATCAAATAAGAGTAAAACCCTAAATACCCTAACATATGACTTATGCCATTTTTACAAATGTGATCCTAAACCCATTTGATCTTCACCATTATTTGCAATATGATATTAAAGAGTTATTACAACTTTGGGAATCAAAGAAATACCATTTAAACCAAACCCAAAAATCAAAATATGATCACATGGAATAATGGTCACTTTTGACAATTATATTCTGGTCACCACTTTGAGCCTCTCTATTTCAAGATTTCTAAACTAAACAAATTCAAATCTTTGCATGTCATCCAAGTACACAACAAGGTGAACAACTTTTGTAAAGACCATCATACCAAATTCATTTTGGATCAAGAGTTATGATCAAGCAAAGATGAGACTTTGAAACAAATGCAAGATTCCGAATTTTCAAAATGTGATCAAACCAAGCCTTGTCTTGGCCACCACTTGACCTAGCATTGATCCCTGGACATCACTACACCTAGCCCATGCAAGAAACCACCATGGACACGACCAGAACATGGCTGGCCATGGCCATGCCGGCCCCGTTCCACCTCGACGCGCCACCCTTCTCTCCCTGCCTCTCCAACCCTCACCACCTTGCCAAACGCGTCGCCCTGGATCCCAGAAGATCTCCCGTACTCGCCATTGACCGAGAGGACGACGCCACGACCCGGACGACGCGCGCTCAGTACGCCCCAGGTACGACGCGAGCGGCATGGCGACGTCACCGTGCACGGACGCGCGCGACACGGCCACGCGGCGTTCGCCGTACCTCGTCGTACCCCGACCACCCCCGCGCGCCCTGGTACCCTCCTCGCCACGCGGAGCTCACCGGACATGCTCGCGTCACCACCTAGCGCCTACCATCGCCGGAGAGGACGAGCGCGCCCGCCACGGCCGCGCCAGTACATGCAAGGACCCGACCACCGTACGCCTCGCCTTAACTCGCCGCGGACGCTCGCGGATTCGCCGTACCCTCCCGATCGTCGCTGCATCATCGCTGCATCATCGCCTAGCCCTCTAGTTCGCCGGAGACGCCGCGCCCGCGACGACCCGCACCATGACCCGCAGCACCTCCTCAATCCTATAAATACCGAGCTCCCTGGACAGAACCAAGCACACCACCTCGCTCACCACTCTTCACTGCCTCGCCTCACACCATTAGCCAGTTCAATCATCGCCGGAGTCGCCTCAATTTGATGATCGGAGCCGCGGAAGCCTGGTGAACATCGCCGTCGATTGGAGCCGCCCCTGGAGCCACCGCCGGTACTAGGAGCATCGCCGTCGTCTACACCTTCCTCGAGCACACTGCCAACCCTAGCTGGAGCCACGGTGAGCCCTCCGACCCCCTACCCGAGCAGCCGGTGAACCCCTCTCTCGCCGTCGACGACGACGAACGTGAGCCGTTGATCTGCGTTCTAATCCAACGCTCCCCTTTGATCCATACCGCTTCGGCTGTTAAGAGTCGCTGACGGGTGGAGCCCCCTGTCAGGCAGCCCACGCGTGCGTGGATGCGTGGTGGGCTGGCCTTGGGCCGTTTTAAACCAATTAGGCCCAACTGTGTTTCCCGCCGGCCTTTTTAATTCAAATCTCGTTTAATAAATTCCATTCAAATTCAATACTAGACCCAACTTTGAAAATTCATAGAATCCGTTTGGCTTGGCCAAATTTGACAAACTTTATATTATTGGAAAGCTAGTAAAAAGATCTACAACATGCCACTGGTCTCACCTCGAGATCTATTGTGGAGATAAAATGATAAAAAGAAGAAGGCAGGGACTTTTTCATATTCAAATAATTATTAAAAATCAACCAAAATAGATATTTAATTAATTCTAACTCCAATAGCTCACATTTGACTTACACTAATTGTTTCTGCAAGAAAATGGTGTGGTCACTTTGCATGATCATGCCCTAGTTTAATTAATGGACAATATGGCTAGTTTAGTTAAGTAATATTGTCCAAAACTATTAAGTAAATCATATGAAGTATTTTACTTCATTTAAATCTTGTCCCAAGTGAATTCATGTGATGTTTGGACCCCTGGTTCAAACACTCTTAGATGAAATACTTGGAGAATTAAATCATTTGTAGAATTATTAAATAGTATGAGGTATCTCTATCTCATTTAAATCATTTTCTCAAATGATGATAATGAATGGTTGACTTAGGTCAATATGAATTCATGTATGATTATTTGAGAAGTTAAACCTTAAGAAGGATTCTACCCAGAGGAGGAAGAAGAAAACCTAGAGAACTACCAAGGCAAGCTAATACTCTTGCAAAGTGCAAAGCCTCTTTGGAGCAAGGCACCATGATTCTTATCTTTCTTAACACAAGCCTATCCTAAGTTTATACCATACAAGTTTTACTTGTTGATTTTCAAAGAGTTGTCTTAACTTGGTCTAGGTGAATAAGATTACTAGAGTAGCAAAGTTAGTCTCAAAGATAGCAAAGCAATGTAGCACCCCTCATGATTAGTGCTAGTGCTAAAATACTAAAACTTGACTACTCTAGATGGGAACATATGACTTGTTGAATTTGAAACCTTGGAATGATGAAACATTCCATTGAATGATTTGAGGTTGAATGTGAACAAGAGAAGATAGTGATTTTTGATATAAACCTGATATTGGTTTGAATGTGATACCTTTCCAATTTTGAGTACCCCCACAATACCTGATTATGGGTAGGTCTTAACTGGAAGTTTATAAATTTTAGTATGGGTTCCCTCTGAACACACATCATAGGGGTTATGCCGAGACTGCCTCCGTTGTTGAGAAATGATGTGAATTGGGGTGAATTGTACGGCCAAGCCTGCAGTTCCCGGGTTAACAGTTGGTTTTCACGGGAGGCCAAGCTCATGGGGAGAGGTGCTCATACTAGAGTTTGTAAGTGAAAGGTTATGGTTGATGATCCGCGTCTGTGTTACGATGATTCGGAGTTATTCCGACGGATGAAATCAAATGTTGTGGCACAAGTATGCAACCTCTGCAGAGTGTAAATCTATTCGAATAGCCGTGTCCACGGTTACGGACGGTTGGAAAGGCCATACAGTTTCCAGTGTCAGATTTTTAAAAACATTGCTGAAATGAATGGTGACTTGGTGACTTGTTGAATTACAACCAATGTTGTGGGAATGACACTAATGTTCCCACTTGAGTTAGTTAGCACATGATCAAATACTTGTGAACTAAAAAGTGGTTTATGCAAATTAAACTAGAGCTTAGCACCCTTATTCAAAGAGTTAGCACTTACTTTAGTGTTAGTTTGCAAGTACTTAAAGTACTTACGGCTTTGTCCCTGGCTATTCAAATGGCCAGAGTATGAAGATGAACAGAACTATCGCGGAGATGACCAGCAGGACGCCTACGACAACTAGGAGTTTTCTGACGTCAATCGTTGGCCTGTGGACTAGAGAGTCCCTTCATCGTTACGCTTCCGCTATGAATGAACTTGTGTTTGTTTGTTGATCGATAGATCAACTATTTGTGTAATATGGATCATGTGATTCAATGTTGTAAGACAATATGGTTTGTAATAAATGATGAATGTGATATTCGACTATTATGCCTCGCAACAACATTATCCCGGGATTGCGATGAATGACATAATAGGCATCTGGACTTAAAAATCCGGGTGTTGACAGGGGATGCTTCTCCCTCCTGGAGCTTTGGCGCGGCCCGGGATGGGCGCTCATGGAGACCACGCTCCTGCTTCCAAGGTGGAAGGGGATGGATGGCGTCCTGGTGGCGAATCCCCTCAATAAGCGTCGTCTTCATCGCCCTCTCCCTGATGCATGTCTCTCTTCTCTTGGCCGGCCGTGGCGGCGAGGAAGAGTTGGGAGGCCGATGCAGCTCGTCAGGTAATCGGCGGTGGAGATGGGATGTTGGTGCTGCACCTGAGAGCCTATGTGCTCTAGTCTCAGGAGCTCTTCAGCGGAGGACCGATGCCGGCGGCTTTCGCCGCCCTGCCTCTGCATTCTATGGTCGAATGGCGACCCTCCTCAACCTCTTCTTCCCAGAGACCAAGCAGTCCGAGGGGAAGACAATCTTCTCCAGCCACGACGTCAGACCAAGTGGTTCGTTCTCGGCGCCGGTGTCAATTTTGTGGCGGAGCAATGTCGATGGCGACATCCATCAGACGCGGTGCTCAGTTGGAAGGACCTGATTGCTTTTTCCATAATATTTCTAGGGTCTTTTCTGTAAAATTACAGTCCTCATCCAGAATCCCCCTGTTCTGTAGGGGCTTTTCTGAAACATGTACTCACCGCTTTGGAAATGATAGCAGCATCTAGGGTCTTCGGACCCTATCCCTGTTCAAAAAAAAATATTCTTGCTAGGTGACTTGGACGACCGTACATTGTCGCACATTTATCTCATCTAGCTGAACATTAGGCAAACTTGTCTCTTGTATTGATTGCCATGTGAGTGAAGGGTTACTTCCCGAGACCTCACATTTCTAGATGATGTAATGCAGTGAACATTGTATATATGGGAAGATGATCGACATGGGAAAATATACCATATCCTACAAAGCTAGATATGCATGTAGTTGAAGCGAAACAAGAAGGGGTGGGCTTTTATATATCCCATGAGAGCACATGTTTCGTCCAGGAACATCTATATGTAATGTCGAATTAAATGAGGTTGGTGAAATTGTGATTGGATCACTGGTCAAAAAATCGGTCAAGATACCGATTTATCGTGGATCGGGTGGTAACGGATAAGATTTTGGCATATCGGTTGATTTATCGCTGGCACCGATAATTCGACCGATTTCCAGTCTGATAACCGATATTTCGCCCGATTTTTGCTGAAATTTCGTTGAAATTCGGTACGGCAGTCCATATTTTCGTCCTATAGTCTTGTAGAACTGTGCATTAGCTCAAATTTCTTATTTTTATTGATTAAAATACAAGAAATCAAGGTAATACTTCTATTCAATGCTCCAAAATTATTTTTACATAGCATATTATAAAAAAATTAGTGCCAAAAAATAGGATTTATAATAAATAAGCCGATAAATACCCTATGGATAAAAGCGATTAATCGGACGATAAGGGATTAATCTCCATTTCGAGACTGACCGATAAGTTATGATTAATTATTTCTTGAACCTTGGATTGGATATATAAGAAATCTATGTAACACATGATGTTGATTAGAAGGTGGACTCAAATAAAAAAAATATTAGCTACCATTGGGATATGATTGTGTATGATTTGAAGCCTTCACTTTCTAAAGATGTATATAATCATAGGTAGGGATGGAATAGATGATCAAATTGTTTTCATTAGATTGACCATGAAATATGCTTTTATCTCTATTCAAGTTGTAGATATTAGCATATTTTTCTATCAACTCTGTTCAAGCCCACGTGAAACAAAACTGATGTGAATTACAGTGTAGAGGTGCTCAGGGGTAAAGAAGTGCACTTGATCTCTTTCTTGCACGAGATTAAAGTCCGCATTTGGTTTTAGTTCACAAGTTTAACCATATAATAGTGGGATGTGAAGTTTCCTTAGACATGCGAGATTGTGTTTTTTTTTTGTTTAGAGGAGAGATAACCATTTCTTTCCTAGGTGAAGGAGTGGAGGATGGTTATTTTAATTTTCTACAAAGTAGATGCCTTGACGTTGCTCATTTATTTTGTATTTAATTATATTTTACGTGTGCATTATATTTAGCATAGATTGTTGGAGAAGACCATAAGGGCTAACACACAACGAAAGAACTTTCATTTCATTTTCCAAAAATATGAATGCAATCATAGGTAGAAATGGAAAATATGATCACATTGTTTTCATTAGATTTGCCGTGAAATATTTTCTTATCTATATTCAAGTTGTAGATATTAGCATATTTTTCTATGAACTTGGCCAAACGTAATGAATTTTGAGTAAGGACAAAGGTATTCCTCTGTTCCAAAATAAGTGTTAAAATTTTATCTAGATACGACGGGGCTCGTAGAACTTTAATTAATTTAGAATAAAAAGAAGTACGTGAGGTCATCACAATTCCTCTATTATTTCAAAATATCATGTAGTCCAGACAATTAATATATATGGTTTACTATCTTTTTTACCATTGATTTGTATATGTGAGGACTTCAAAATAGATCTCACATTTGCATGTTCAACAAAAAAAAAGCTCAAACATTGATAACATTTAACTAATATGTGAGATATCATACTATTCATATTTACAAAATAATTTTGAGCT
This sequence comes from Lolium multiflorum, assembly GCA_030979885.1. Classification (NCBI taxonomy): domain Eukaryota; kingdom Viridiplantae; phylum Streptophyta; class Magnoliopsida; order Poales; family Poaceae; genus Lolium; species Lolium multiflorum. The sequence goes on along the minus strand of CM061750.1, from coordinate 13,235,472 downwards.
TCAACACTACATGACTCACTTGGGTATGTTATTAGCCAGTATATGATTTACTGGGTTATCCACAAGTACGTGTTGACTTTACAACTCGACCTTATCTGAACAATGTAGTACCTACGTCGGGTTCATAGAAATTTGTGTTGATGCATCCCCAAGAGATATTCTGAAGAGTGTGTTAGGCCTCTTTAGATACAGAAATATATAAAGGGTAATATGAAAAAAATGCTTTGATTGGAATGTCCTAACTCGTTCAAGTTCACAAGAAAGAAAAATTACATAAATTTTTATGGAGAGGTGTTTGGGTCACTCTGTTACGTACACAATATATAATGCACACATCAGGGGTAAAGGGGAGAAAACAACTAACTGGCTGGATGGCGAGGAGGGTTGTTCTTCAACTAACCTACTACGGATCAAGCCACATGGTTGACACCACGTTCTTTGTGGATTGTTCTTCTAGTGGGAGATGATGTTCCCATCAATATCAAGACGTTCGTGGCGACTTTGTCAACATTCAAGATCTGCTACTGTAGACAACGTGTGAGCCTCCATGTGCATGTCTAAGTTGTACCCAACGTTTCTTTAAAAAAAGGAGAGATAAATAAGTGCTCTTAAATTATTATTTTTTGCATGAGGCTTGAGCTCACCTTTGATTTTTTTTCTTCACAAGTTTAAATCATAATAATGGGATGTATATTTTCCTTAGACATGCTACTTAGAGAATCCTTTCTTTCATATGTGAATGGATGAATGATAGCTATTTTTCTACACATAAGATGTCTTGCATTTTCTCATGTATTTTATATTTTATTATATTTGAAATACTAATTATGCTAAGCATAGATTGTTGTAGATGACTGTAAGGACTAACACACGGTGATATAACTTCCGTGGTTTTACCTAGATGAAGCACATGAAAAATAAGTACTATGTCAATATTATTGGAATGCAAAAAAAAATATTTACAAGAGCCAATTATCACATGGTATTCGTCTAATTATTGTAAAAACAACCCATCACATTTACAATAGGCTCCTAGGTATCTCTCGACAAAGTGAAGGTGGCACCAAGGTATGATCAAGATACCCAGTTTACCTTCTTGACAATGCATGGGGATTAATTGCCTGGAGTGACATATATCTTACCTGCTCTTTGAAACTTGAAGAGCCTAAATAACCGTGTTATGTTATTTGGATAGCCATACATAATTGTAAAATATACATTATGTTATGCATAGATTGTTGGAGAAGACCACAAGGGCTAACAGTCTAACACACAATTAAATAACCTCCATTTTCTACCTAGATGAAGCAGCGCACACATGAAAAATAGGTATTTCTCAAGCTTTCGGGTATACACATAAATTTCTCTTTACAAGAGACAATCCTCGCGTGGTATTTCGCTCAACTATTGTAAGCACAACCCATCATACACTTACAATAGGCTCCCAGGTATCTCCCAACAAATTAAAAGTGGTGTCAACGTTAGATAAAGATACCCAGTTTAGCCTCTTGATGATACACAGGAAATTTGTTGCCTAAAGTAACGTTCATCTTGATTGCTCTTCTAAGCATAAATCACCTAAATATTTGTGGAGGGCACTTTATCATCCCACGTTCCTCTTGTCTAACTAAACATCGGGGTTACATGTCTCTTATATTGATTGCCACCTGAGTGAAGTCTAGTTCCTGAGACCTCACATTTCTAGATGGTGTAATGCATATTGAACATTGTATGGGGAGATGGCAGAGAAAAATATATCATATCCTTCAAAGCTAGCTAAATGTGTAGTTGAAGCAAAACAAGAAGGGGGGCTATTATATATCCATGAGAGTAGAGGCTTCATCCACACACATGTATATGTAATTTTGAATTAAATGGGATGCTAGAAATTATGCTTGGACATACTCCGTATAACAAATGTACACAACACATGAGAGTGATTAGAAGGTGAACTAAAAAAAAATAGGTACCATTGGGACATGATTGCATATGATTTGAAGCATTCTTTTTCTCAAAGATGTGGTCCCTCCTGTCCAAATTAATTGGCGAGGCCATATATTATGTTCAGTACAAGTATAGATTGTTGTAGACGCATGAAATAACTTCCATGGTTCTACCTAGCAAGATGAAGTAGAGCGCACATGAAAAACAAATATTCTCTCGATCTTTTAGGAATACAAATAAATTGCACTTTACAAGAGCTAGTTATCACATGGTATTCCTATTATTGTAAACACAAGCTATCACACTTACAATAAGCTCCTAGTTATCTCATAGAAGTAGATATTACCACTTCTATTTTTAATTTCTCGAATACGAATGTCTGATAATATGGACTATCCACTACCATGTTTGACCCCTATGTATATAACTAGACAACATGGAGTAATATAATAAATAGGTTTTGTGGCATAATATAATAGAGAAAAGCCGCGCAGAGACTGGGACATAGTATCCTTTTAGAGAAAAGAATTACTCGAATACGAATGTCTGATAATATGGACTAGCCACTACCATTTTTCACTCATATGTATATAAGTAGACAACATGGAGTAATATAATAAATAAGTTTTGTGGAATATAATATAATAGAGAAAAGCCGTGCAGAGACCGGGACATAGTCTCCTTTTAGAGAAAAGAATACAATATGGATATGCACATTTCTACTGCAGGACGGTTGGTACGGTTCTCATGTGCACAAAGCAATTGCCTCCTCTAATAATCGCCCTCGCATTTACACTTGCCTTGTTTGCGTTTAGCGTGATCTGATCTGTTTCCTTCTTATCCGGTGCTCCTTCCGTTTCTTCAGACACCGTCCCCACCGGCCACGGAGCCGCGTCCCCTGCTCTATAAATACCGGCGACGAGGAGCCAAAGAAGATCACAGCAAGATCATCTCATCCCATTAGCACCTCCTTGACAATTCCCTGAGAAGCACTAGTTCGTAGCAAGGAAACAACACCATGGCCGGCATCATGGACAAGATCGGCGACGCGCTCCACATCGGCGGCGGCAGCGACGAGCACAAGAAGGAGGAGCACAAGAAGGAGGAGCACAAGAAGGCAGAGGAGCACAAGAAGGAGGGCGAGCACAAGGAGGGCATGATGGAGAAGATCAAGGACAAGATCACCGGCGAGCACGGCGACAAGTCGTCCGACGACCACAAGGAGAAGAAGGACAAGAAGAAGAAGAAGGAGAAGAAGCACGGAGAGGGCCACAAGGACGACGGCCACAGCAGCAGCAGCAGCGACAGCGACTGAGCTCCGGCCGCCCGGCCATGCGTGCAGGTATGATCCAAGATCGCAAGTCTTTATGTGTGTTCTTCTTTAGTTCTTTGAGCATGCGTTTTCTGTTCTTGTTGGATAACTTGGATCTGATCAAGAACGTATCTGACTTGCCAAGAAAAATTGATTTGGTTTTTGCAGTGTAGGCGATCGAGCGAGACGGATACTTGGGAGAAGTGGGACTTGATGATGCAGGATTTGGTCCTGCGTATCGCCTACTAGTATGTGTGATGTGTGACATGTCTCACAGATCTCTGAATGTAATATAATCTGGCCGCACTGCACGGTGCTTGTAATAAAAACGTTAATCATGTTGGAATTGATATATCCCCAATGGTATCACCCATGGCATGGTGCCCAGCATTTTCAAGCTTTTCGTTCCTGAGGTCTGTCTGATTCGTCTCTGGATGAACGACTTGAGCGAAGAATTGAGAGTACATGTCGAACGGGTGAAGGCTTGAGAGCCTTGAGATCTTCAAAACCGCCCCCTTTTGGGTAGACAGGCGCACGAGATCATAATAAAACGGCAAGAAAAATAAACAGCCATGCCCTCGTTCTCCATGTTCAGTTGTCGGTTGTATTTCCCTGTTCTTTCACCATCTTTTCTTCTTTGTGGTTCTCTGTTTGCTAGAGCTTGGCCTCCTGGTTTCTCTGCTTTTCGTTTTCTTTTCTTTGATTGTTTTTTTACTTATCCTTTTCTTTGATTGTTGGGCGCTTCAGATCTTCAATAGCTCCCTGCGCCCCCTTTCGGGTCTACAGGCGTACGGGGTCACGGCTGAAACGGTAGGAAAAACAGCCATGCCGTCGTTCTCTGTGTTCAGTTGATGTTGTTTTAATCTGTGTTCTACTGTTCTTCTGCTTTTCGGTTCCTTTTACCTGATTGTTCGGCGCTTGTACGATCGTGGCATTCATAATTTCATATTAGGGAAATAAAAAAAATTGCTCGGTACAACAGCCAAACGATCACAGATCAGATTGTCCGATCACTTTCAGAATTGGATACCATGTTTCACTCCAAAAAGGAAAGCTGGCACCCTCATCAGCCGAAGAAGTTAGTCTAGCACCTTGACATTGCATCAGAGATAGGTGCCAAGAAAAGTTATTTCCCCTTCTGATTATTGTGAACATCCATCATCTAAATATTCATGTCATTTTACTTCGTGAGCCATGTAGTGCAGCGCGGTGCTCTCGTCCGACCGATCATGTGGCGAGCTAAAATCTTGCATTGTTTGACCCAAAAGAGAAGGGTTAGTTTCCGAGACCTCTCATTACTAGACAGGGTAATGTAATTGATTATAACATCTAGAGGAAGAGAAATCATCTCATGCAAAGCTATCAAGTCAGTTGAAGTAGACCAAGGGAAGGGGGCGTCTAGTAGTAGTATATATATGCGATTAGATGCTACTTTTGTGCCAAATTTAACGTGGTGGGTGGATTTTTTGATCCCATATAAATGAAAGTTGCAGAACACGTGAGATTGTTTCGAAGGCAATGGGCACGTCAATAAAACATGGAGAAGACAGATGATTACCGTTCGGTTTCATGCCTTCAGTTTTCCAAGAGATGTATGTTGTCATAAAATGAGATGGAAAGATGATCCATCTCAATGTAGTCTATGGATGAGACAACCGAATATTAGATCGAAAGTGGGGAGTGGAAAGTGGAAACTGTCGGGCACATCATACTACACTGCTTTGAGCTGAAACTGGATATAGCTAGCATTAGGCCTGCAAGCACAAGCAGCCAACTCCAACAATCTTATTTTCAGTTTGTTGATCCAAGATCGCAAGTCTTTATGTGTTCTTCTTTCGGTTCTTTGCGCATGCGTTTTCTGTTCCTGTTGGATCTGATTGAGAAACGTACCTGACTTGTCAAGAAAAATTGATTTGATCTTTGCGGTGTAGGCGATCGAGCGAGACGGGTGCTTGGGATAAGTGTGACATGATGATGCAGAGAGTTTCGTCGTGTATCGTCTACTACTCCAGTATACTTGATGCGTGACATGTCTCACAGAAATCTGAATGTAATAAATTCTGGACGGCACTGCACGGTGCTTGTAATAAGAACGTTAATCGTGTTGGAGTTGATACACATATAGCACAATATATAGAGTATTTGCATCATCAACAACAAAGTTCATACAAGAGTAGTCCAACAAAGTCCATACAATAGTTCCAAGTCACATAATTAGTTCATACAACAAGTAGTCCAACATCAACAACAAAGTCTCCAACATAGAATGCGGCAAGTCGCACAACAAGTTCATACACAAGCAACATCAACCTTCGCCACTTCCTTGTCCTTCTCCACTTCCTTGTCCTTCTCCACCTCCTTGTCCTCCTACAAGTTCATAGATGCATAAGTGGCATGGAATGGCTAAAATTGACATGTAAGAACTAGGATTGACATGGAAGAAGTAGAATTGACATGGAATGGCTAAAATTGACATGGAAGAACTCGAATTGACATGGAATGGCTAAAATTGACATGTAAGAACTAGAATTGACATGGAAGAACTAGAATTGACATGGAATGGCTAAAATTGAACATAATCGCTAGAATTGACATGAAATGGCTAAAATTCAACATAATGGCTAAAAATGACATGGAATGGCTAAAATTAACATGGAATAGCTAAAATTGAACATAATGGCTAAAATTGACATGGTTGAATGGCTAAAATTCACAAGTGACATGGTATGGAAGAATTAGATGTGTAGGAGAACTCACCTAGAAACTGCTGCAGGCTCCGGATGATGCCCGTATTGTTGACGGTCAAGCCAGGTGTCAGCGGGCTCTGACTTGGCGCTTGCTGGAGGAGCGCCATCACAGCCGGATCGGGCGTGGGGATCTGCAATATCCAAAGTTCGGTTAGACAACAAACAAGATTGAGACGGAGATATTAAGTTAACCACTTACAAAATGTGGGAACATAGGAGGACACGACGTGCTAGGACCACTACTCCCCGGTGGTGAAGTCAGCACGGTCTGGTTCATGAACATCTGCTGGAACATCTGCTGCTGTTGTTGCATCTGCTGCAACATCTGCTGCTGCATCTGCATGTTCTCCCTAAGCTGCTGCTGCATCTGCATCTGCTCCTCTTGGTGCCTCCGTTCCCTTTCTTCCATCTCCGCCTACGTTGTGTTGCCGCGATGTCAGTAACATTGCAATGGAAAACATGTAATGAAGCGTAGAGGATCGACGAAGAACTTACCCGTAACTTCTCCACAGCTAGGTCCGAAGCCCGTGGGCGGGTCTCTACCCGAGGCTGCTCGCTCGTACGCCCACGACGGATCTGGCGTAGAGATGGAATGGTCGTTGGGTCGACTAACCCGTCAGCAATCCATAGGCGGCCACCCTTCTTGCCTTGTCCCGCAAGCACCGCAACCTCAACGTCAAAGTCTTCGGTGGTTGGGTCGGCGTCTTCGCCGTGCTTGTCCTTGAACTTCGAGCGGTACGCGCCACACTGGGCCTCCGCTAGCCCGTTGACCCACACGGACCCCATTTCAGGATGCGGCTCCCTCCTGGTCTTGGACTTTTGGAAAAGGCCAAACAAGTTTGGTGTCACGCCTGTCTTCACTTCCTGCAAAAGAGTACATGCAAGTAAGTGAAGAGGGACACCCTTGCGGGGCTAACAATAACATGAAACGAAAGAATGAAGAAACCATTTGCTCACCTCTTGCTGCAAGGTAAGGGCCAAGTTCTTGCTGCCCAGGACATGTGATCCACCTCCCATCTCTAAACGCTTCTGCTTGCCCTCCTCGTGCTTCCGGGCGTACTCGGCGGATGTCCACCATATGACCATCGCAAGAAAGCACGCCTTGTCTTCCCCGACGTACTGAGGAGGGTTCTACATACACAAGATAGACCCATTATTAGAACATAAACTACATGAAAATGCGGAAATAAAGAACACATCGATGCTAATACCTGCAGGTACTGCCACGGTGCCATGAGCGTATCCCGACAATCAGCCTTACTCATCCAAACTTTGCGCTCGGCGTGCCAGTCGCGGACGCACTGGACACGTGCCTCGTAGTGCATGCCAGTCACCCTCACCCTGCACAACTCGTGTAAGATAACGTCGCACGCAATTTCCTTGCCCTCAGCCCTCGTGAAGTATTTCTGCAATCATGCACATAGGTAAAACAAGAGGAATTAGAGCAACTATTGGTAGTCAAGAAGTGTTTGAATGCTAAGAAGCCAAAAGTCACGTACCCAGAAGTGGCGGACAACCCGCTCTTGCATGTTGGCGCACTTGCCGCTAGGATCTTCCGCGTAGCTGTAGTGCTTCCAAGTCCAAGCCACATCGCGGCCACCACTAGGGAGATTGACAATCCCAGGGAAATGCTTCCTAATTAGGCCTCCAAGGATGTTCGAGTACTCACGTGTCGGCAGCCTCCTCGGGTCACCATACTTGAACATGCTGCACAACGAATTGCCAAAATCAGTATGCATGTGATAAAAAATTGTATAATGATAAAAATTTCAATAATGGAATGCCGAAATCAGCATGTACCTCTTTCCAGCGGGCACGAGAACAACATCGCGGAAGGCCCAAGTTTTTAGCTTGGGGAGTTTCGTAATCCCGCGCTTATACGGCTTCTTGTCCCGTGGTTCCAGCCTCTCCTCGGCTGCAACGTACTCCTCCTCCTCGGGCGGATACCAAGCTAGGTCTTTGTTTAGCTCCTGCGGCAAACCCAACCCCTCATCCTCCTCGAGCTCCTCCCCACCGTCCTCCCCACCGTCCTCCCCACCGTCCTCCCCACCGTCCTCCCCACCGTCCTCCCCACCATCCTCCTCATCCTGCCCACCGTGCTCCTCACCGTCCTCCTCGTCCTCCCCACCCCACTGCTCCTCGTCATCATTCTCGGCTGGGGGAGGACTAGGAGAAGGGGTACGAAGTCGCCGTGGCTGGGCATTCTTCCTCCGTGGTGGAGGGCTAGGAGGAGCGCTAGGAGGACGTGTCTGCGACGACGAACCACTCGAAAGTCCCACAAGCTCAGCCACGGCCTTGATCTTCTTTTTGAAACCTCCCTTTCTTTTTCTTGGCGGCATGTTTCAATCACCTGCAAACACAATGAAAAGAGTGGTTTATTAGTATGCAATGTAAACAGATGAATATTAGTGAAATCAACAATAAATAGCACATAGTTCAGTACATAGATCATAGTTTATTACAAATAGCACATAGTTCAGTACATAGGATAGCCTCACAATTACAACTACATAGCACATAGTTTATTACAAATAGCACATAGTTCAGTACATAGGATAGCCTCACAATTACAACTACATAGCACATAGTTTATTACATAGGATAGCCTCACAATTACAACTACATAGATCAGTAGCCGTTGTCGACATCCGTAATCGGACCACATGTTTCATCATCATCAGGCTCAGCGAACCAATAATCATCGATGAAACCTGGAGGTGGTCCATTTGGACCTAGGTCAATGCCTGCTTTGAACGCCTCGAGCAAACTTAGGTCTTCTACGGCACACACATCCTCAGCTTCATATTCTTCATTGTCTTCCTCCATAACCGCATCTTCTTCTTGCTCATCGTCTACGACCATGTTATCAACAACGGCCGACAAGTCGATAGTGAAATGACCGGGGAGCCCTTCTTCTTGATAAAAATCAACACTCCTTGTTGAGGGGTCTACGCGGCGGTAATCATCCTTGTTTGGCGGGGGTGGCCTAATGCGTGAAGGAACCGTCATCACAACATCCCATCCATGTAGACGTTTGGTCGGGTTTCGGCACGCGTACGGGAGATAGAATACTTGGAAGGCTTGGGTGGCCATAATGTACACGTCCTCTCCCTTATAAACAGAGCTTCTTTCAACTTCGACCAATCCAATTTCAGGATCCCGTCTCACGCGGCGTGGGTCGAACCAATGGCATTTGAATACGACGGGATTTAGCCCTTTGTCAAACCCGTAATTCAGCTCGTATATACCCTCGACTCTTCCATAGTAATGGAGTCCATCATCACCTTGACATACCACCCCGCTATTTATTGTCTTCTTGTTTGGACGGCTTGTTGTGTATTGATGCGTCTGGAAGCGATACCCGTTCACGTCATAAGAATTGAACGAGTCGACGGAATGGTTGAAGCCCCTAGCAATTTTTCGTAGCAAGGGATTCATGTCTTTGTCAGTTCTTGCCTACAAGATTAGGACGACAAGTTTAGAACAAGAAATGTCGGCCGAAATGTCGACAGTGTACAAACAAATTTGGATAGGATAGTACCAAACCACAGAACCAGCTACTGAAACCGTGACCGCCGCCCTTATCGAAAATATCCTTGGATTCTTCCGAGGTAGGATCCCTGTGGGTATACCTCCAATATTTAGTCGTGAATTGTCTACAACAGTGAACGGAGGAAGAGTTAGCCACGAACATACGATGAATGTTTGCGAATAACTAAATGGTTAGCACTTACTTGATGTACGGCTTCACTTCCACCATGGTGTTCAAGACATATGAGTGGATCAACTCCCGTTCATGTAAATTCGTTGTGTACGGCTTCGAGCCACTTGACTTGCCGCCAAGCCCTATGAAGATGCTAAGCTTGGGTACATCTTCATTGTTGGCGGCATTGTAACGGAGGACCGGGTTGTGCTTTGTGGGAATGTTGGGATCATAGTGCTTAGTGGTGAACTTTGCCAACTCCACGTTCAGGACTGCCTCGGCTATGGATGCTTCGATCTTGCATTTATTGCCAGTCATCTGACGAAGCTTTTGTGTTTCTCTCTCGGGACCAAACTGCCAACGGCCCCAATTCGGCCCCCCTTTAAGCATTCCTTCGCGAGGTGGAGGATCATATGTTGCATCGGATTAAAGAACGCTGGAGGAAAGATCTTCTCTAGATCGCAAAGCAACATGGGTGCCTGTTCATCCAGCTTCTCAATCACTTTAGTGTCTACCTCCCTAGCACAAATCTGGCGGAAGAAATAACTCAACCTCGCTAGCACTCGCCAAGTCTTCTCAGGGACATAGCCTCGGATCATCACCGGCATTATCCGCTCAATCCATACGTGGTAGTCATGACTCTTCAGTCCTTGTACTCGCAATGTTTCAATGTTAAGACCCCTCATCCAGTTGGCTGCGAACCCATCAGGGAAAAACAAGGAGTCCTTCATCCATTGGAAGACCTCCCTTTTTGGGGCCTTTGTGAGGCAGAACGGAGCGTGTGGCTTAGTCCAAGTTTTTTGGCACCTTGAGGTGGCTTCATGTTCAACTCTGGCCTATCGCACAACTTTTCTTGGTCAATTCGAGCCTTTATGTTATCCTTCGTCTTCTCGGTGTCCACTATGGTGCTCCAAATGGCTTCACTGATATTCTTCTCGGTGTGCATTACATCAATGTTATGCGGGAGCTCAGAAACTCAAAGTAAGGAAGCTTCCAGAAGCACGGCTTGTGGGTCCATTGGTGTGTCTCCCCATATCCCAAGAAACCATTCCCATCAGGGTTGGAGAGCGTCTAACTCGGCCTTGGTTTCCTGTCCGGTCTTCGGAATTGGCTTCGGTGCATGGACAACGCGGCCTTTTTTGAAGCTCTTTACATCACTCCTGTATTCATGACTCTGCTCAAGGAACTGTCGAGCTTCATCAAAGCAGGAATACTTGCCACCCTTGTTTAGCCAGAAGAAAGTCACGGCTTGCCTGCACTCCGGACAAGGCCACTTCCCATGTGTACACCACCCGCAGAACAAAGCACGTGCTGGCAAGTCATGCAGAGACGTGTGGTACCAGACATACATATCGAAGTGTTCCTTCTTTGCCGCGTCATAAGTTCGGATCCCGCGATCTTCCCACCCAAGAAGCAAGTCATCAATCAGTGGTTCCAGATACACGTTCATGTTCTTACCCGGGTATTTCGGTCCTGGGATTATCATCGACACAAACATGTACTCGATCTCGTGCAGACGCCAGGGGGTAGGTTCAGGGGAATAACAAACACGGCCAACAACTGTATACCGCAGCCGACATACCATATGGATTGAACCCATCGGTTGATATCGCAATTGCTACGCTCCTCGGGTCACCGGCTTTCAGGGGATATTTCTTGACAAAGTTCTTCCATGCAGTACCATCCGACGGATGTATCATCTTGCCTGTCTGGTCTGATCCCTTCTACAGCCCACCTCATTTGCTGGGCAGTATCCTCGGTCATGAAGAGCCGCTGGATCCTCGGTAGGACTGGAAGATAGCGGAGGATATTCTTGGCAACCGTGGTCTGCCTCTTCTGACCATCACCATTGGTGTCAACCTCAAAGTACCTAGAGCTATTGCAATGGATGCAATAGTTTGTGTTAGCATGCTCCTCTCTGAATAGCATGCATCCCTTTGGACAAGCGTGTATCTGCTGAGATGACATCTTGAGGTCACTGAGCAATTTTTTCGAATAGTAGAAGTTTTGCGGCAAGAGGTGCCCTTTCGGCAGAATGCTGCCAACGAGGACCAGAAGTTCATCGAACCCATCTCTGCACAGATTCCTGTGGCACTTAAAGGCCAAAAGGCGAGCGATGGCATCTAGTTGGGTAACATCTGTATTTACGTGTAGGGGTTTCTGCGAAGCAAACAAAGCCTCGTAATACTTCTTTGTGTTTTCCTCCGGCTCCTCACTTGTCTCCGCATCCCTAGATGTCTCCGCCTCTACATGAGGGCTTTCAGGCACATTACCATTAGCCAAGTTCTCTAGGCACCTATCAAACCCAGTATCATATTCTCTCGTAGGCTGAATCTGCCGCGCCTCCTTCCTAGCACGTTTCTTCGCCTTTTCTCCATGAAAAGTCCAAATCTTGTAGGACGGTTTGAACCCGGACTTGATCAGGTGAAGACTCATAGTTTCCTTGTCCTGTGTTTTTTGGTTAGCGCACTTACTACAAGGGCAAAAAACTGTCCTGGGTCTGCTAGGGATATCAAACGCCCTGTCCACGAACTGCTTGGTCTTTTCTCCCCATTCCTCAGTATATTTCCACGGACCAATTCTACCATCGTACATCCAGTCACGATTTTCCATCCTCTAACCAGCACCAAAACAGACAGACTTAGAATTTATATCAAACATGATCCGTATTTTAATTTTTCCTTTTTTACGCATGCATCAACCTGAATCTCTACTAGGTGGGCTCCTAGCAGCCGCTGGATCCGTAGATTGAGTACGTTCTCCCTGCTCTACCCGATCCGAGTCGATTTCGGCACCTCCCCGCTGCTCTCCCGATACACGTCTCGCCAAAAAGCCGAGAGGGTGTGCATCCGGAGAACAACGGGGAGGCGCTGCCGAAATCCTGACTCGGATCGGGGTAGAGCAGGGAGAACGTACCCAACTACGCATCCGCCGACTGTCCCGATAAATGCCGTAAGAGTTACGCTTCATAATATGCGAGACCACTAATGCATATTTATCCGCGTAACCCTTACGGTCGGAGACGCCTAGGTAACGCGACATACTTGGTGATCTAGACCCAAAAAAAACCTAGGTACGAGAGAGGCGAATGGATTCTCACCCTCGAAGCGTGATCGACAGCCGGCGAAGAAGATCCGGGACGCTCCGACAAAATCCCCTCTAGGAAAACGGACTCTCTGATCAACGCTCCTCAAGCACCGCGACAACACCAGCCCCTGTGTCCACCTCGAAACATCGTCTGCATATCGAGAAAACTAATTAGTATAAATACACTATTTCTAACAAATTGTGCCCTAAATCCCATTTCTACCCTAAATACTAGTATACCGGCTGGCATAATATGTTTTAACTACAAATTAGCATGCATAATATGATTTAACTACCATAAATACTAATATGCATAATATGATTTAACTACCATAAATACAAATTAGCATGCATAATATGATTTCACATACCGGCTGGCCGCCGGCGGGTGAGCAGCGAGTGGGGCGGCAGTGCGGGTGGCCAGCCGCACGGAGCAGCGGCCACGGGGAGCGACTTGGGGGAGCGGCAGCGATGGGAGGGCAGACGAGGAAGCGAGCCGCGCAGCGGCGAGGAAACGATGGCCGCCGAGGAGCGCAGCAGCAGCCGCCGGGAAGCGGCGAGGGAGGTCGCGCGGGGACGGCAGCTGCGCAGAGGACCGCCAGCGGGGACCGGCGCGGGGCGGCCGTGAGGAGGTCGAGCGGCGGCGGGCGGCGTGGCGGCGTGTCGGCGGCGGCGGGGAGGTCGCGGCGGGGAGCCGCGCGAGGGACAGCGCGGGGGAGGTCGAGCGGTGGCGGGCGTGGCGGCGGCGGCGCGGGTAGGAAGGAGGGAGGCGCGTGCGTGCGTGTTTTTGTGTGGAGGGTCGCGCGGCCCGAACCCTTATCCGGGGCCTTTGCCGTGCGAGCCGGCTTTGCCGTGCGGCAAAGCGGCTTTGCCGCGAGGAGGCATTGCGTGTGCTTTCGCACGGCAAAGATCTTTGCCGTGCGCCTTTGCACGGCAGAGGTCTTTGCCATGCGACAGTGCACGGCAACGATTTTTTTTTATTCAACTTTTTAGTTTAGGGTGTATATATGCATCCTGGTGTATGAACATCGTGTCCAACTAATTTTTACCATAAAATTTTATGTATTTGGGATATCATTTGTGATAGGTGAACCTCGCGCGGAGAAATCTAGGGGTAGACCCCCCGAGGCACGCAGACCGCCGTTTTGGGGGAATGACCGCCGGAGCACCGGAATGCCACCAAAACTTGCAAGTGGACCTAGGATATGTGTGAAAGTGTGTTGGAAGGTGTGATTCACCAAATGGTGCAAGGCATAGCTCCCATGTGTGAGATTCCTCTCTTTCGGGCGATAACACTTGGAAGATTCCTCGACTTGTAGGCTGAAGTGTCCCGCTGCGGGTATACCGGTGGCTATAGTGTGCCAAAGTGTGCCAAACCTAGCTTTCCATGTGTATATGTCCTAAACAAAACTAAACCTATTAAAAAGTATGTTTGTGGAACCTCGCGCGGAGAAATCTAGGGGGTAGACCCCCCGAGGCACGACCGCCGTTATCGGGGGAACGACCGTCGGGGCACCGGAATGCCACCAAAAGTTGCAAGTGGACCTAGGATATGTGTGAAAGTGTGTTGGAAGGTGTGATTCACCAAATGGTGCAAGGCATAGCTCCCATGTGTGAGATTCCTCTCTTTCGGGCGATAACACTTGGAAGATTCCTCGACTTGTAGGCTGAAGTGTCCCGCTGCGGGTATACCGGTGGCTATAGTGTGCCAAAGTGTGCCAAACCTAGCTTTCCATGTGTATATGTCCTAAACAAAACTAAACCTATCAAAAAGTATGTTTGTGGAACCTCGCGCGGAGAAATCTAGGGGGGTAGACCCCCCGAGGCACGCAGACCGCCGTTATCGGGGGGGAACGACCGTCGGGGCACCGGAATGCCACCAAAAGTTGCAAGTGGACCTAGGATATGTGTGAAAGTGTGTTGGAAGGTGTGATTCACCAAATGGTGCAAGGCATAGCTCCCATGTGTGAGATTCCTCTCTTTCGGGCGATAACACTTGGAAGATTCCTCGACTTGTAGGCTGAAGTGTCCCGCTGCGGGTATACCGGTGGCTATAGTGTGCCAAAGTGTGCCAAACCTAGCTTTCCATGTGTATATGTCCTAAACAAAACTAAACCTATCAAAAAGTATGTTGGTGGAACCTCGCGCGGAGAAATCTAGGGGTAGACCCCCCGAGGCACGCAGACCGCCGTTATCGGGGGGAACGACCGCCGGGGCACCGGAATGCCACCAAAAGTTGCAAGTGGACCTAGGATATGTGTGAAAGTGTGTTGGAAGGTGTGATTCACCAAATGGTGCAAGGCATAGCTCCCATGTGTGAGATTCCTCTCTTTCGGGCGATAACACTTGGAAGATTCCTCGACTTGTAGGCTGAAGTGTCCCGCTGCGGGTATACCGGTGGCTATAGTGTGCCAAAGTGTGCCAAACCTAGCTTTCCATGTGTATATGTCCTAAACAAAACTAAACCTATCAAAAATTATGTTGGTGGAACCTCGCGCGGAGAAATCTAGGGGGTAGGCCCCCGAGGCACGCAGACCGCCGTTATCGGGGGGAACGACCGTGGGGCACCGGAATGCCACCAAAAGTTGCAAGTGGACCTAGGATATGTGTGAAAGTGTGTTGGAAGGTGTGATTCACCAAATGGTGCAAGGCATAGCTCCCATGTGTGAGATTCCTCTCTTTCGGGCGATAACACTTGGAAGATTCCTCGACTTGTAGGCTGAAGTGTCCCGCGGGTATACCGGTGGCTATAGTGTGCCAAAGTGTGCCAAACCTAGCTTTCCATGTGTATATGGCATAAACAAAACTAAACCTATCAAAAAGTATGTTGGTGGAACCTCGCGCGGAGAAATCTAGGGGGTAGACCCCCGAGGCACGCAGACCGCCGTTATCGGGGGGAACGACCGCCGGGGCACCGGAATGCCACCAAAAGTTGCAAGTGGACCTAGGATATGTGTGAAAGTGTGTTGGAAGGTGTGATTCACCAAATGGTGCAAGGCATAGCTCCCATGTGTGAGATTCCTCTCTTTCGGGCGATAACACTTGGAAGATTCCTCGACTTGTAGGCTGAAGTGTGCGGGTATACCGGTGGCTATAGTGTGCCAAAGTGTGCCAAACCTAGCTTTCCATGTGTATATGTCCTAAAAAAACTAAACCTATCAAAAAGTATGTTGGTGGAACCCGCGCGGAGAAATCTAGGGGGTAGACCCCCCGAGGCACGCAGACCGCCGTTATCGGGGGAACGACCGCCGGGGCACCGGAATGCCACCAAAAGTTGCAAGTGGACCTAGGATATGTGTGAAAGTGTGTTGGAAGGTGTGATTCACCAAATGGTGCAAGGCATAGCTCCCATGTGTGAGATTCCTCTCTTTCGGGCGATAACACTTGGAAGATTCCTCGACTTGTAGGCTGAAGTGTCCCGCTGCGGGTATATCGGTGGCTATAGTGTGCCAAAGTGTGCCAAACCTAGCTTTCCATGTGTATATGTCCTAAACAAAACTAAACCTATCAAAAAGTATGTTGGTGGAACCTCGCGCGGAGAAATCTAGGGGGTAGACCCCCGAGGCACGACCGCCGTTATCGGGGGGGAACGACCGCCGGGGCACCGGAATGCCACCAAAAGTTGCAAGTGGACCTAGGATATGTGTGAAAGTGTGTTGGAAGGTGTGATTCACCAAATGGTGCAAGGCATAGCTCCCATGTGTGAGATTCCTCTCTTTCGGGCGATAACACTTGGAAGATTCCTCGACTTGTAGGCTGAAGTGTCCCGCTGCGGGTATACCGGTGGCTATAGTGTGCCAAAGTGTGCCAAACCTAGCTTTCCATGTGTATATGTCCTAAACAAAACTAAACCTATCAAAAAGTATGTTGGTGGAACCTCGCGCGGAGAAATCTAGGGGTAGACCCCAGAGGCACGACCGCCGTTATCGGGGGAACGACCGCCGGGGCACCGGAATGCCACCAAAAGTTGCAAGTGGACCTAGGATATGTGTGAAAGTGTGTTGTAAGGTGTGATTCACCAAATGGTGCAAGGCATAGCTCCCATGTGTGAGATTCCTCTTCGGGCGATAACACTTGGAAGATTCCTCGACTTGTAGGCTGAAGTGTCCCGCTGCGGGTATACCGGTGGCTATAGTGTGCCAAAGTGTGCCAAACCTAGCTTTCCATGTGTATATGTCCTAAACAAAACTAAACCTATCAAAAAGTATGTTGGTGGAACCTCGCGCGGAGAAATCTAGGGGGTAGACCCCCCGAGGCACGCAGACCGCCGTTATCGGGGGAACGACCGCCGGGGCACCGGAATGCCACCAAAAGTTGCAAGTGGACCTAGGATATGTGTGAAAGTGTGTTGGAAGGTGTGATTCACCAAATGGTGCAAGGCATAGCTCCCATGTGTGAGATTCCTCTCTTTCGGGCGATAACACTTGGAAGATTCCTCGACTTGTAGGCTGAAGTGTCCCGCTGCGGGTATACCGGTGGCTATAGTGTGCCAAAGTGTGCCAAACCTAGCTTTCCATGTGTATATGGCATAAACAAAACTAAACCTATCAAAAAGTATGTTGGTGGAACCTCGCGGAGAAATCTAGGGGTAGACCCCGAGGCACGCAGACCGCCGTTATCGGGGGAACGACCGCCGGGGCACCGGAATGGCACCAAAAGTTGCAAGTGGACCTAGGATATGTGTGAAAGTGTGTTGGAAGGTGTGATTCACCAAATGGTGCAAGGCATAGCTCCCATGTGTGAGATTCCTCTCTTTCGGGCGATAACACTTGGAAGATTCCTCGACTTGTAGGCTGAAGTGTCCCGCTGCGGGTATACCGGTGGCTATAGTGTGCCAAAGTGTGCCAAACCTAGCTTTCCATGTGTATATGGCATAAACAAAACTAAACCTATCAAAAAGTATGTTGGTGGAACCTCGCGGAGAAATCTAGGGGTAGACCCCCCGAGGCACGCAGACCGCCGTTATCGGGGGGGAACGACCGCCGGGGCACCGGAATGCCACCAAAAGTTGCAAGTGGACCTAGGATATGTGTGAAAGTGTGTTGGAAGGTGTGATTCACCAAATGGTGCAAGGCATAGCTCCCATGTGTGAGATTCCTCTCTTTCGGCGATAACACTTGGAAGATTCCTCGACTTGTAGGCTGAAGTGTCCCGCTGCGGGTATACCGGTGGCTATAGTGTGCCAAAGTGTGCCAAACCTAGCTTTCCATGTGTATATGGCATAAACAAAACTAAACCTATCAAAAAGTATGTTGGTGGAACCTCGCGCGGAGAAATCTAGGGGTAGACCCAGAGCACAGACCGCCGTTATCGGGGGAACGACCGGGGCACCGGAATGCCACCAAAAGTTGCAAGTGGACCTAGGATATGTGTGAAAGTGTGTTGGAAGGTGTGATTCACCAAATGGTGCAAGGCATAGCTCCCATGTGTGAGATTCCTCTCTTTCGGGCGATAACACTTGGAAGATTCCTCGACTTGTAGGCTGAAGTGTCCCTGCGGGTATACCGGTGGCTATAGTGTGCCAAAGTGTGCCAAACCTAGCTTTCCATGTGTATATGTCCTAAACAAAACTAAACCTATCAAAAAGTATGTTGGTGGAACCTCGCGCGGAGAAATCTAGGGGGTAGACCCCCGAGGCACGCAGACCGCCGTTATCGGGGGGGGAACGACCGCCGGGGCACCGGAATGCCACCAAAAGTTGCAAGTGGACCTAGGATATGTGTGAAAGTGTGTTGGAAGGTGTGATTCACCAAATGGTGCAAGGCATAGCCCCATTGGTATCAGCTATTCAGCTATGGCTATGGCATGGTGCCCCGTGTTCTCAGCTATCAGCTATTCAGGCTGATTCGTCTTTGGATGGACGAGTTGAACAAAGAATAGTGAATACATGTGGGACGGGTCACGGGTGAAGGCTTGAGAGCCTTTGAGATCTTCAAAGCCTTCCCCCTTTGTGGGTAGACAGGCGCAGGAGATCATGATAAAACGGCAAGAAAAATAAACAGCCACGCTCTCGTGCTCCATGTTCAGTTGTTGGTGTTTTCCTTTGTTGTTAAGAGCATTTTTCCTTTGTTGTTAAGAGCATCTCTAGTAGATCCACTTTCTCAAGAGGAGTGATGACGCAGACGCTTCAGTGCAACCTTGATCGGCGGTCTGTTTCTTCTTGTCAGTGTGTGTGAAGTATCTGTTATGTGCAAGGTCGGCCGATGTTGGTGATGCGGTAGCTGTCACACGGTTTTTAACTGAGCAATTAATGAAAATGAGAAATCTTTTGTCTAGTTTCGATAAAGAATAGAGTTGCTTATAGTACATAAGAAGAGCCAGAGGTGGATTACTGTGACTAGCAAAAGTAAATTTGGCATTTTGACTTCAAACGGTTTTATAGACATTAGGTGGAGTGGGCATTGTGGCAAAAAAAAATTGCCTACTAAATCTCGGACAACCGCTAGTCATGCCCATGGGCGGACCTACAGGGTGGGTCGGGTGGGCACACCCCAAATTTTGTGAGATTTTTTTACTACCCTTAATTGCTGACCCACGTGAAACAGAGAAAGGTAGTCCAGGACGAACTCATGGTCGATCCCCTCCAGGCCTCCTCCGCTCGACCGCTCCAGCCTCCAGACCAGACGGCGCGGTCGGCGGTCGATCTCCCTGCCGGCGAACGGCCGACGGTCCACGGCGGTCGATCCCCGTCCCTTCTCCTTGCCGGCTCGCGCGGTCAGGTCGCTCCTCGTCCTTTCTCCTCGCAGTCACCGGACGGCCCGGACCCTCGCCGTCGTCGCCGACCTCCTCCCGGGCAGGCCCTCGCCATCTCCTCCTCTCTCCTGGGAGAGGAGGGGGCGTGTCGCCGTTGTCGGTGGCCAGGGCCGAAGGAGTAGCGGGCTGCGCCGGGAGAGGAGGGGCACGCCGCTGTCGCCGTTGGCAGCCGAGGCCGGAGGAGCAGAGAGCTACGCCAAGAGACGAGGATGCAACGCCTCCTTGGCCCAATCCAGTCCACGTCAGCGATACCACTGAGCTCAATCCAGTCCACGTCAGCGATACCACTGAGCGAAACCGCTGTTGTAGTGCTAAGGGGTCAATTGTCTAGTATTACATAGTTAGGGTGTTAAATGTCCCATTTTAAATTTAGGGAGGTCTTCTGTCCCAAACCTAATAGTTAGGGGGTTATATGGAAGTGGAGTTTTGGCTCTCGGGAGCAACTGCTCGTGTTATCTGGACCGCTCAATAGTCTATAATGATTGGCGCGTAGGGGCCAATACTAACAGCTATGCTGCAATAAATCGTGAATACAATGGTGGACCAGCGTAGGACTGTATCCCTAGCACACGGCACAGCAGCGAAGTTGGAACAGTGATTTAGCCCACATCTAACAGACGTGTGGGCACGGAGACTTGGGCCAGTGGAACAAGTCGTCACAATCGACATGGACCATGGTACAAAAGTTTGGCCCGCTTGCGAGGTGGGATCCCGGCCAGTGTCTGCCACCATTCTTGGCTCCCGCGACTCGACCTGGTGATAGGCATATCCACAAAGAAAAGGTGAGGAGGGAACCAGGGCGCCACTTAGCCGCAACTGCGCAACCGAAGATCGACTAGAGAGTTCAGTACCGATGCCCATAGAACCAGTGAGCAGCTATGTTGATGCGATTTTAATTGATTCAAATCCAAATCTGAAATTTCGGCAGAAAAATTAAGCGGGATTGAAGTGTGCCAATCTACGTCGGCGCTGCCGATGCTGTCGCAAATGGTGGTGCGGCAGTGAAAGACGGCGCGTGCAGTCACGTTCATGTTCGTTCCTCGAGCCGGATCCATGCATGGCGGCCACTGTATAGGCAGTGGCTGGTGCTGTCGACAGGTAGGACGGGTCAGCGCAGCGCACGGTGAACATGACTAAATGTCTGAATCGTCGACGGACTGGACCAGAGGTAACATCCGACAAATTCATAGGTGTGATTGCACGGTTAGAAAAACTCATGCCGTAGTGCATCCAGTACAGCTTCAGCGGGCTAGTACACTGCAGAACTGTTTTGTGAATTTTGGCACTGCTACATTGTACACGCATAACGTTTTCAGTGCAATCATTCGCAAAAAGAAAAAGTTTTCAGTGCAACATCAGAGGGGAACGGATAGTGTCCATAGTAAAATTGTGATGATTGTAATATGCAGTTCAGACATTGCATTGAGCTGACTAATGCATGGCAGTAGAGTTCCGAAAACATACATGACATATTACTTGTGGGTCATAAGAGCAACTCCACCGCTGCCGGTTCCATACCAACCCCCTAGCTTTATTGGAGAGCCGATCAGATTTTGGACTCACACCAGCACGTCTCTAGTTTTGGAGACCAACAAAACCACCGCCAACCCCGTGCTATCCATACGGACGGACGCGGCGTCTCGTGACAGGTTAGATTTCTCCCGCGGGACCTTTCTGGCAGCCACTAGCCCCTAAACCATACAACTATTTCCTAGTTTCCTCTCCCTCCCGCTCGTCACTTCATTTTTCTTGCCCGCTACTCCAGCTCTCGCCTACCACTCCAGCTCTGCCCAAAACCTCGTTGTCGATTCCAGCATGCCTCCGAAGAAGAAGGGGGCTACGAATCCGCAGGAAGCCACGTTCAGGGAGAAGCTGCCGACCTTGCTGGGGGGCGATTGGGTGGCCAAGCGTGTACTTTGCGCCATCGTGATGGCGGACCGTAAAAGTTGTCGCAATGCCGGCAACAGGCGAGCCAGGCAGCGGTGGCGCGGGTATGCCTCAGCCTCAGCGGAATGTATTCCGAAGTCGGGAGCGGGTACTACGCCGTCACCGGGCGCAGGAGCACCTCCCCCTCATCGCCGGCGTTCTTCAAAGAGTCGTCGTCGCTATCGCATATGCAATTCTCACAGATGGACGGGCGTGCCCGGTACTCCCCCGAGTTCTGCGAGAGCGACATGACCTTCGATCCCAACGCCACGTTCTCGCACGCGTCGGCGCCACGACGTCGCGACTTCGGGTTGTACCTCACCAATGAATTCACCGAGTCGCCGGGCATGCGCAACGGGTCTAGTGGCGGCGGCGGGCACGTGACAGATGACAACGAACTTCCTCGCAACATGTTCAGCAGCGACGACACGAACGCCCGCCATGTCTTCGAACGTACGTCCGGTGAGAATATGGCCGAGAAGAAACTGAATGGAATATGTAGATGTTAAAACGCATGAGCTGCGTAATATGTCTCCGCTTAGAGCATCTCCAACAGACGCTGTAAAAGGCACGCGCGGCAAAAAAAACCGCCTGTTTGGCGCGCGCGGGCGCCCGCGCGAAGCTCTAGCAGACGCGGGAAAAGGGCGCGCGCGGTAAAAAAATTGCCGCGCCGCGCGTTTGCACCATCCCGCGCGGGAAAGTTGCCGCGTGCGCTGCCGAGCGCGCTATAAACGCGACACACGCGAACGCGCCAACTGCCTGAAACTTCCGCGTGTCGCTCCGCCTCGCTCTCTCTCCCCTAGCGCTCTGCCTCCGCGCCGACGGTCCGCCTCGTCTCCGATCCGCCTCCGCCTCCGGCGCCATGCCTCCGCTCCGCCTCCGGCTACCGCGACGTCCGCGCGCGGCCGAGCGGCCGCTTCGACGCGGAGATCCTCTCCGGCGAGGAGCGGATCCGCCTCGGAACCTTCGACAGCGCATGAGGCGGCGCGAGCCTACGACGCCGTCGCGTGACGCCTCGGCCGTCCCCGCCGCACATGAACCCGACGCGTTTGGACGCGCGCGGCGGAGATGCTCGCGCCGCCGTCGCCGACCGTCACGGGAAGCGGCCCCGCGCCGCGAGCTCGAGCAGCGTCTGCGCGTGGCGGAGCGGGACGAGCGCATGCGCCTCGAGTGGGCGCGCGCGTTCCGGAGGACGTCGCCGCCACGGAGGCGTTTACGCGCGAAGAAGGAGGCCAAGGCGGCGCGGCGGCGAAGAAGGCCGGCCGCGACAGCGCCGCGCTGAGTCGGCGGCGAGGAAGGCGGAGAAGGCGGCGCGGAGGGCGAAGAGGGTGGAGGAGAAGAAGAGAGGCGCCGGACCGTCGACGAACATGCCGACCTCCTCCTCCTCCTTTGAGTGGACGACCACTCCGGTGTCCGACACGACTCCAACTAGCGGATCGTCGGACTTCGATTGGGAGGACTCCGAGTAGTTTAGTTTAGTTTAGTTTAAATAAAATGTCGGTATTTGTCGAACTTTTCGTAGTTTCAGTTAAATTTTCGTAATTTTATTTGATTTGTTTGATCCGTTTCAAACGATATACAAAAAACTAGCCGTTCGCGTGGCGGCGCGCTGTATTTTAGAGCGTCCGAAGGAGGCCCAATTTTACCGCCCGCGCAGGCGCTGCATTTTGGCGCGTCCGACGGGGCAAAGTGCGGCAAAGCGCGCAACAAACGTTTAGAGCGCGTCGAAGGGAGGTATAGCACGCCGAAATTTACGGCGTCTGTTGGAGATGCTCTTAGATTCAGGTGTAATTCATCAAAATATAAAGCGATTGTGCATGTTATCGACGCGTGTTACACTTCATTTTGCCGCTGAACAGAAACAGTCCAGGACGTCGGCCCACCCTCCGTACCGGTGCGAGGATAAGGAACAATCGTCGTCACCGTGCTGGTTACTGCGCCCCATTCACTGTTCAATAGTCCCGATACTGAGTCGAATACATTATTGAATAGGCATCTGGAAAGTGCATCGTTGAACCGGCCGGCATATGCTCCTGCTGGAAATCAGGCTACCATTGGTCCAGGTGTTTGGGTGGGCCCGTACCGAAGTTGATCATGTGTCTGATACAGATAACCCCCGTACCCCGTACAATACACAGGCCCTCTCTCTCCTCTCTCCTCCAAATCACGCCCCTGTCTCTCCTCTGTCCTCCAAAATTACTAGTAGCGGGCGGCCGTCGGGGCAAATGGCGGAGGCGCACGCGAGAAGCTGATGGTGGAGGCGTCGGAGGTGGCGTCGAGCGAGCTCGGGATGGGGCCGGCATCGGGGACAGGGCGGGTCGCGTCTGGATTAAGCGGTCCGGCGTGACGGGGGCGATCGGCGAGGTCGTGGGGCGTTGGGGTCGGCGGCGGAGCGAGCGCCGCGGCCAGCGTGGGTGTCGGGATGGGGCCGGCCGACCTCGGCTCCGCCGGGACGGCGGCGCGCCGCCGTGGCGACGGGGCGGGGTGGCGGCGACGGCGGCGGGGCGGGCGCGGTGGCGCGCGCGGCCGGTGCGGCGTGCTGCGAACCGTGCGTGGCACGGCGGCGTGCTCGCGCGGGGTCAGGAACGCAGGCGGTGCCGCGCCGCTCGACTGCTGCTGCACGGACGGTGGCCCGGCGCTCCGCGTCCCGCGCGACGACGTGGAGTTCCGCACCAAAATCTAGGAGGCCGGCGCCGGTGGCCGGGGAAGGAGGAGGAGGTGCTAGCGGGACGGCGGTGGCGGACGTGGACGTTGCTGCTGCACGGACGCTGCTGCTGCACGGACGGTGGCTGGCGTCGAGGACAGGGCGGCGTCGGGGACGGGGCGCCGTCGACCTGGCGTCGGGGACGGGGGCGGTGACAAGGTATTGACTTGTCAATGCCTACGGGTGATAGGCTAGGGTTTAGTTAGAAGTAGAGGGTAAGTAGATCTCGAAGGTTTCAGCCGAAAAGTACTCGACGATTGTGAAAACTAGGGTTTGTGAATAATGATTCGATTGATTCTTCGTCCCTCGACTCCCCCTTTATATAGGAGGTGGAGCCGAGGGATTCGTGCTATACAAGTTACAGAGTCCGGGACGGTTTCTAACTCATCCCGCCAGATTACAAATAACGCTCCTTATTACAACTCTAACTTTCCTTGATATATCTTGGGCTCTCGAATCTTCTTATTCTTCGGGTAGTGGGCCTTCAGTAAACCCCGGTACTATATTCGGCAGCCCATTTGGGATGCCTATGTCAGTAGCCCCCGAGATTTTGCTTGAATCATAGAGTCAGGGAAAATCTCCACTGCTTATTCTTATTCAACTTTTCTATATTTCTTTTTATAAATTTCTATATTGCACAGGGATATTGGTAATTGGGGCTAGTTCATCTGACGGATCAGGTACTAGTTAACTGCTCTAGTGGCAATCCGCAAAAACCTACTTCAAGATCACGTCCCTGGACATGATCTCGGGATACTGGTGCAAACTTCGACGGGTGCCGCTTAAGGTCTTACCATTCTTCGAGTCCCAGTCAAATTTATCGAGTACCTAACGCGTCCGTTAGGATTTTCTTCGTATCTGTTGATACGGATAAAAGTAGCGCGATCTTCGCGATGCCACGCCCAGCAGAATAGATGGGGTCTTCGCAAATTTGCGGCATTCAGAAATTGATCGCAACTTTGGCGTTCCGAGAATATATTGTCGAGTGCTTTTCCGGCTGTTGGAATGGCACATTTTATCGAGTCAAATATGACTTATATTAATCTCCCGATGGGAGTATATGTAGAGTTAATTTTAACTCGAAATATACTCTTGCTTTTCTATCTTTCTTTTTCCTTTTTATATTTCATCGGGCACGCGAACAGCGTTCCCGATGGGAGTAACCCGAGGCTACAGCCAAGAACTTGTGCTTGGTTGTAGGCTCAAC
The DNA here is from genome assembly GCA_030979885.1 of Lolium multiflorum. Lineage (NCBI taxonomy): Eukaryota > Viridiplantae > Streptophyta > Magnoliopsida > Poales > Poaceae > Lolium > Lolium multiflorum. The sequence continues at coordinate 13,210,089 of CM061750.1, read as the reverse complement.
ATTTTAGTCCACCTTGTCGATATATTGCCATTATCTCCCGATATTCTTTCCCTTCTTTTTTTTTTTTTTTTTTTTTTTATCTATCGGGTGCGAGCGCTCCCGATGGGAGCCCCGAGGCTACAGCCAAGAACTTGTGCTTGGTTGTAGGCTCCCCCATTTCTATATTTACCATAGTCGAAACTTTACTTTTTCGAAGTAGCCCCCGAGCATTTGGGCAAAAACTTGTTTCTGACCAAAGGCTCCCGAAGTATGCAAATAACTTGCCCTGTCGCCATTCTCCTTTTTCTTGTCGACATATTTTCCCTTGTCACATTTCCCTTCAACTCTACTAATGGTCGAGTTTTTCCTGCCTTGTGGGTCCATCTTTCCCACCACGTTGACACGTCGTGCAAGTGGGGGACACACGTCCTCCGCTTTTTGGCGCACGTACGGTAATGCCTATCTTCAGTAAAAATACTTTTTGCCCTTGTATCTAGAAGATCTATTCTCACCACACGATTTCCTCATCCAACGGCACCTGCTTCACCCAATTCTTATATAAACCTTTCTTCAACCTCCGTTCATCCCCTCGCTTGCGCCGCACATCTGTTCCTCTTCGCAAAGCTTCTCCTGCGCCCAACTCTCTCTTAGTTTCCGCACTCGCATACATTGCTCTGCCCATTACCGTTGATGCGCGCGCGCCTAACTCGCCACAGCACTCCTGAATCCAAGATGGCCGCGAGGATCTTGAGTGGGAGAGATCGAAAATCTCCAACCAAGATACCAACATGCTGAAGAGGCTCGGCCTTATGAAGAAGGAGGACGCCATCCGCTTTCCTAGCGAAAGCTACCCCAATCCTCCAATGGAGTACCGGGTTAGTTTTGTTGATCATCTGATCCGCGGCCTTTCGCCTCCAATCCATGATTTCCTCCGCGGCCTTCTTTTCGTTTACGGGATTCAGCTGCACCATCTGACCCCTAATTCCATCCTTCATATTTCTATTTTTATCACCCTTTGCGAATGCTTCCTTGGAGTTGCTCCCAATTGGGCTCTTTGGAAGCGCATTTTCTGCATCCGCCGCAATGGCTCCCACAACGTCACTTATAACATAGGTGGCGTTGTTATCTGTGTTCGTACTGATGTCGACTATTTCGACGTCAAGTTTCCTGATTCTGTCCAAGGATGGCGCAAGAGGTGGCTTTACATTCACGAAGAAAGCTCCAACTCCGTTGAGCATAACATAATTCCCTTCGACGGGAATGCCAAAATTCAGCGTCGCCGTTCTTGGGATGCCGAGGCTTCGAGGAAGAGAAAAAGGCGACAGAGGCACTCATGTCTCGTATTCGTCGCCGAACACTCGAGGCAAGGAGGTGTGGTGTTCAAATCACTTGCCTACTTCCTTAAGATTAGAGTGCAGCCTCTTCGGGCTCGCAAAAATCCCCTTTGGACGTACTCTGGTGTAAATGACGCCAGCAGAATCTCCGGTGATCTTTCCACCAAGGACTTCGAGAAGTTGCTTCGAAGACTTTCTCGTCTGGGCAAAGACCCAATTCCTTCCTCAAGTCGCGTGGAACCTTACAGCTCTACCAATCCACTCCCCAAGGTACTTTGTCTTCCCGAGTTTTTTATCCTGATCCGCACTTTCTCTTCATCTCATTGTATTGTCATCTCTTCATTTTTCCTTTTGTTATTATTATTTTTTAACAGAACCATCCTAGTATGACTTCCCTTCCTCCTCTTCTGAGGGTGGAGAAGTCGAAGAAATGGCCATCGTTGCCGAAGATACTCAAGGCTCTTCTGTTCCTGAAAGTGAAGTCGCGGGTTCTCACAAATCTGCGGCTTCTCATGAAAAGAAGCCGAGTCTGAAGCCAGTGAGTCGACACAATCCCTTCCTCCTGCTGTTTCTCCAAAGATCAATAGGAAAAGGAAAAATGCCGAGGATTCTGGCACTTCTAAGGCTGAAGAAGTTGTTCCTTCTCATCCGAAGGCAGCTTATGATCCTTATGTTGAATCCCTCATCAGCTCGTAAGTCGACTTTATCTCTCCCCCTTTTTTTGTACTCGAAATATTTATCTGTCTTGCTTTTTATATTGTCGATTTTTTGTTCAATAGTGATGAGGAAGAAGAAGTACCAGTTGACGTGGCTCCTCGGACAAGCACGTCGTACTGTACTTGTTTTTGACACGCTGGTTGAAGGAGATGAAACGTCGCCTCCTCAACAAAGCGTCGTCACCACTACTCCACCATCAAGCCCCTTGTCCCTTCACCAAAAAGGGCAAGGGTTGAAATGATCATTGAGCCTCCTCCTCAATTGAGCAGCTCTTCATCGCAGCTCTTGGATGATGTAAGTTTGTCGATGTCTATATTTCTTCTATTTTGCTTTTGTAAACCCTTACTTTTTTAATGCCGATGTTTTCCCCTTCGTTCTTCTTCTTTGACAGCCCATGATCAAGGATCTTATCCGCATCGGGTCCCAATTTATTGGGTACCGCGAGTATGCCAGCAGAACCGAAGGTAACAATCTCTATATTTGCCGTTCTTCCTGGCTTTTGCTCCTGTTGTTTGTCGCGATTTTTGATTTTTCCTTCTTCTTTTTTATCCCGATAGAGAAACTTGCAGAGGCCAATAAGCGTGCCGACGCACTTGCTCACCAACTAGAGCACAGTGAAGCGGCTCGCGAGAAAGCCGAACTTGCCGCTAGTGAAGCTAGAGCTGAGGCTGATGATGCCAAAGCAAAGGCCGCTAGTGTCGAGGAACTGCAGAAAAGGCTCAAAGATGCTGAATCTGCCTTAGACGAGCAGAAGACTGCACAAGCTGCACGTGAGCAAGGGATCATCAAGCGTTTGAAGTCGCAAAGTCGACGTACGCTGAGTAATATCATCAATCCCTTCTATTTTATTGTACTTCTTGTTTCCTGGTTTTCGACTAATGTTTTTGTCTCGTGTGGCAGCCCAAACAAACCAAGATTTTGATCTGGAGAATGCCGTCAATGACCCTCTCCTTGACGCACTTTCTCTTGGAGTTCCATGGGCGCGAAATTCGTGAAGGCGTGGCCAATGCCAGTGCAGGTTTGTCGGCGTTGTTCCCCTACTTCTTCCCGAAGAAAGAGGAGCCTTCGACTTTCCTTGCCCTTGCCAAGCTTTTCAATTCATCGGAAGACCTTGGATTAAAGATGCGTCGGAGAATATGAAGGTTGCTGTCGAGAATACTGTTGCCCTAGTTGCTGACAGCCAACAGACGCTTGATTGGATGAAGGTTGGCGACACCGATCAGATAGAGCAATCGAGATGGAGGTCGCTGATCAAGGCAGCCAAGCCTAACACGAAGAAGATCTTGGCATATCTCGGAATCAAGCCAGCTTCGACTCCTAGCTCTTCGAGGCCGGAGGTCTAGTTGCATGCCTCGTTTCTTTTTCTGTTTCTTTTGCCCTTGTCGCCATTTTTAGCCTTGGCGACAATTACTCACTTAGTCCTCCTGGAGAACTTTCTTTTGTAATATCCATGTAAATTTTCTAGCAAGTAATGAAATTTCCCTTCGTGCTTTTCATTGATCCTGGGCCTTTCTTTTCCAGTTAATATTTGATAACTACTCGACCCCTCCTTGTTCTGCCGCTGCTTCACCTGCATCTTCCTTCTCGAAGAAAAAACTAGTCGACCATAATCTCCTCGAGGGTTCATCAAGCGGACATTTGTCGGAAAATTTGCAAGAGCTTCGACAACAACTTCAATCTACGAAGAAGCAGACTTTGGCCATGATTGAACAATCTCAGAAAGCCTCTGAAGGAGAAAAACTTGCTCTTCATCAAGCCACAGAAGCTATGGCTGCTAGGGATGCTGCTGTACTGGAAGCGAAGGGAGCTACAACCCGAGAGAATAGTATGCTTGAACTAATGCTGGAAGCTAGCACAGATATGCTAGGTACGTTTTTGCTTTCTTTTGATGCCTCTTCTTTATCTTGCTGTGTCTTTCTTCCAATTTCTTGCCCTGTCGCTTTTATCAGGCTCAGTTCTTGACTCTGCTGCCGAAGATCAGAGAGTGAATGAGAGAACAAATCTTCTTGTTAATCTCTCTCTTAATCATGGATGTTTGTTCTGGGCCACTCCTGAACGAACCCAACAAATTGTTAGGTTCCAAGATCGTGCTTGCCAGGTGCGCGATTTTCTCAGCTTTTGCACGTCGACATTAACCCTTGTCTATAGGAATTTGTTTCCGCGAAACGAGGTTCCAAAAACTCTTCCCGAATTACTGGAGGTATTCAGAGATGCTCCTCGCATCCATAACTTTGTGCGGGCGCAGCTCACTGCTGGGGCGAGATTTGCCATGATCATGATAAACATCTGTTACCCAAAATTGGACCTGACGAAGATTGTTGCTAGTTGCTTAGCCAAGAAAACACGTCGGAAAAATGATATCGACTCAATCGACGCGATGGTAGCTCCTGTGGCAGAGTCGATGATAGATGAACTTCTTCGGATGGACTCGGAGTTCTTTACCAAGGGTTCTTATGCTGAACATAAAACAACCAGGGGTTTGTCGGTAGATACTATCTTGGGTTTTAACTGACTTGTGTTATATTGGAAACCTTGTATCACACTTTTTTGTTTTCCCTCCTCTCTTCTTTTTTGTATTTCCGAAGGAATCTATTGTATATTGCTGAGGTCCACTATGTTGTTGAAGCCCCCGAGCCTGACTGGGCGAAGTTTGTACTATTTTCCCTCTTTGAAATTTATCTTTTCTATTGTAATAAGACATCCTTGTCTGTCCCTTGGATGAATTGCCAATCTTCGAGTATCTTTGATGTCGAAGTTCTATATTTACCTGGCGAGGTTTTTAAACCAAGGCGCTTATGATTCGTGATGTATTCACTATATTTATGATTACTAGCTTCCGATTTTGTTATACTTGGCGAGGTATTAATGTACCAAGGCGAAATATTTCGGTGAATCTATATTGTATGTATTTTGAGACTTGGGCGTTGAGCCCCCGAGCGTGTCGAAGAATAAGAAATATATCTCCACTATCTTTATTATATTGCAGCACCGCGAGCCCGCCTCATTAAAAACCTTCTCCGGCCCCACTCGGTGCCCCGAAAAAGGAAAAGAGTGCGTCGAAAACTCGCGGGCGTTTCAGTACATTGAAGTTTTACAAGGACTATATTTCGACTCTAGGCGTAGAACCGCCTAAGTTGCGCCACGTTCCGGGGTTTGGCTCCTCCACCCTGTCTTCTTGTCCTTTATCTGTATGCTCCTCCTTACTTAGTGACGATGTAAGGGCCAAGCCATGGTGACTCGAGTTTTTCATGACTTTTTTGCGTGAGCCGAAGAACTAGGTCGCCCACTTGAAAAGATCTTGCCGCAAACGTCGGCGTGGTAATTCTTCAAATCCGTTGATATTTGGTTACCCGAGACAGTACTTCATCTCGAGCTTCATCAAGTGCGTCGACATCATCTTCTAGCGCTTTTCTCGCGTCTCTTCGTCATACTCCGCGACGCGTGGAGAGTTGTGCTCTATCTCGATTGGCAATATTGCTTCTGCTCCATGAACCAAAAACGGAGTTTCCTGTGTCGCTGTATTTGGTGTTGTTCGGATGCTCCACAACACACTTGGTAGTTCTTCGGGCCAGGTATGTCGAGCTTTTTCTAGTGGTCCTAGCAAGCGTTTCTTGATGCCATTGCGAGATGATGCCATTGGCTTTCTCGACTTGCCCATTGGTTTGAGGATGTGCAGCGACGCAAAGTTCAGCTTGATACCCACCTCTTCGCAATAGTCTTTGAATTCATTGGATGTGAAGTTCTGCCGTTGTCCGTGACGATCTTGTGGGGCACTCCAAATCTGAAGACGAGACCTTTTATGAATTTTACTGGATGCTCGTCTGGTGAATTTATCGGCTTCGCTTCTATCCACTTTGTAAATTTGTCGACAGCTACTAGCATATACTCTTTTCCTCCTGGCCATGACTTGTGTAATTTGCCCACCATGTCAAGTCCCCATTGAGCGAAAGGCCATGACAATGGTATTGGTGCTAGCTCTGCTGCTGGAGAGTGAGGTTTTGCGGCAAACCTTTGACACGCGTCGCAAGTTCTTACTATGTCCTTAGCGTCCTCAATTGCTGTCAACCAGTAGAATCCTGCCCGAAAAACCTTGGCTGCGATAGCGCGACTACTTGCGTGGTGGCCACATATTCCTTCGTGTACATCCTTGAATTATTCTTCCTTCTTCGGTGTGATGCACCTTTGCAAGACGCCTGAAATACTTCTCTTATATAATTCTCCCTTGACCTGTGAAAGCTTTGGAGCGTCGAATTACTCGCCTTGCCTCGACTGGATCATCGGGTATTTCTTTCCTGAGTATATATGATATGTATGGCTGCATCCACGGTGTCTGTATTACCATGACCAGGTCTTGCTCTTCTTCTTCTTCCTCTTGCTTCTCCTTGGTAGCCCCCGAGGGTTTCTTCTCCTTCTTTTTTGATTTTGTCGACTCGGTGGATCTCTCTGTTATCTCTTCCCAAAATACACCTGGTGGGACTGCAAGGCACTGCGACCCGATGTTTGCAAGAACGTCGGCTTCGTCGTTGCTCAATCTACTAATATGATTTACTTCGCATCCATCGAACAACTTCTCGAGCTCATTGTACACCTCCTTGTATGCCATCATGCTATCATTGACTGCGTCACATTGGTTCATAACTTGCTGAGCTACCAATTGTGAATCGCCAAAGATTTTTAATCGAGTTGCTCCGAGCTTTTGCCATCTTCATCCCGTGTATGAGAGCCTCATATTCTGCTTCATTGTTAGATGCGTTAGGGAACGTCATCCGAAGGATGTACTTCAACTTGTCGCCTTCGGGTGATATGAGTACTACGCCAGCCCCTTCTAGTCTCTTGGACCCATCAAAGTTCATAGTCCAGGTTCTCGATAAATCTGGAGGTCCTGTATTTTGCAATTCCATCCACTCTGCGATGAAGTCCGGCAGTATTTGCGACTTTATTGCTTTTCTTTTTCGTACGTGATGTCCCGAGGGGAAAGTTCTATTCCCCAAAGGGAGACACGACCCGTAGCTTCTGGATTGTTCAGTATATTTGACAAGGAGCTTCATTGACCACTATGATCGGATGTGCGAAAAATAGTGGCGCAATTTTGCTGTCGTGAACACTCCATATGCTAGCTTTTAGTCGAGGGTACCTTTGTTTTGAGGGTGACAAGACTTCGCTCACGAAGTATACTGGCCGCTGCACTCCATGGATTTTCCCTTCTTCTTCTCTTTCGACAACTAACCGTGCTAACCACTTGGGGTGTGGCTGCAATATACAACAGGAGAGGTTCCTTTTCCTTTGGAGCCACCAGGATTGGTGGTGTCGAGATTTTCGCTTCAGATCTTCGAAAGCTCTATCGGCCTCTTCGTTCCACTGGAATTTATCTCCTTGTTTTATCAACGCATAAAATGGTAACGCTTTTTCTCCTAACGCGACGAATCTGCTCAAAGCTGCGACTCGCCCAGTTAGGCTGTATTTCTTTCAACTTTGTTGGCTTTCTCATTGTTACTATGGCTTGTATTTTGTCGGGATTTGCTTCAATCCCTCTTGCTGAAACTAGAAACCCCAGTTCTCCTGGGACACCAAAAGAACACTTCGTCGGGTTCAACTTGAGGCAGAATTTGTCGAGGTTGTCAAAAGTTTCTTTGAGATCCTCGATCAGCGTTGCCCCTTTTTGACGTTATGACGACATCATCGATGTATACTTGCACGTTTTCCCGATCTGTGTTGCTAAACATTCGCATCATCCTCGATATGTTGCTCCCGCATTTTTAGACCGAAGGGCATTGTCTTGTAGCAAAACACGCCGTAAGGTGTAATAAACGCTGTTTTGGCTTCATCATCTTCTTTTAATCTGATCTGGTTATAAGGAGTATGCATCCAAAAAGGAGAGACGTTCACATCCTGCCGTGGAGTCGATGATTTGATCGATCCTTGGGAGGAAAGTGGTCCTTAGGGCAATGTTTGTTGAGACACGTGAAGTCGACGCACATGCGAAGGACTGTCGTGTTTTCTTCGGCACCATCTTGGGTTAGCTACCCATGTGGCTTGTAGATATCTCTCGATAAAACCAGCTTCCTCTAGTCGATTTATTTCGAAAGCATGGCTTTGCGGTTTGGTTCGAAAAACGTAAAGGTTTATTTGTTGGATCCAAATTTAGGTGGTGCTCGGCGAGTTCCCTGGGTACTCCTGGCATGTCAGCTGGACACCATGCGAAGATTTTCCAGTTCTCACGGAGGAACTCGACGAGCGCGCTTTCCTATGCGATATCCATGTTGTTTGCAATGGATGTCGTCTTTTTTGGATCTGTCGGGTGAATCTGCACCTCCTTAGAATTTTTCTCTGTGTTGAAAGTTGATTCTTTGTTTGGCCTTCCGACGTCTGGCAGTACGTCGTAATCAGTCATGCTTTTCGACGCCAAGTATTCAGCTTGCATCCCGAAGGTTTCGATAACCGATGGAAATCCTTGTCGCACTTATCAGCTAAGGCGAAACTCCCTTTGACCGTGATTGGTCCCTTGGGTCCGGCAATCTCCATAACGGTATGTATAGTGTGGTACTGCCATAAATCTAGCATATGCTGGTCGTCCCAACAAGGCGTGGTGCTGCGATGGAAAATCCACGACTTCAAACTCAGTTTCTCGATTCTATAATTTTCTCGGGTTCCAAACTGAACGTCGAGGTTGATCTTTCCCAATGGGTAACTTGGTTTTTCCGGTGTGATGCCGTGGAACCTTGTGTCTGTTGGCTTCAGGTTTGCTAAGGATATGTTCATCTTCCTCAATGTATCTGCATACATAAGGTTTAAGCTGCTGCCACCATCTATGAATACTCGAAACGTCGAATCCTGCGATAAGCGGCAGAATAAGTGCTGACTGCCCTGGTCGAGGAACTTGCTGCGGGTGATCTGCTATCGTGAAGCCGATATCTTGTCCGACCAATTAAGGTACTCAGTTGGTGGAGGCATTTTCTGCCATAAACACCTGTCGTGAGATTACTTTTGAGCTCTATTGGACGGCCTTCCCTTCTGAATCATCGACCCGCTCCGTTGGAGTTAGGATCAACATAGGGTGGTGGTGCGGTGCTGCCGCTATTCTGAGTTGGTGTCGATTGTCTTCTGTAATCGCGGGAGGTGGCGGTAGGTGAACTTCGCTCCTGGGCTCCCGAGGATTTCTCTGTGCTGCGCGTGAGCATTTTGCGTATCTGAACATTGCCGAAAATTTCGACAGTCTTCTGCAGTGCCCGATTGTATTTTCCCATTGTTGTCGAGGAAGAAGTGCATGGCACGGTCCGTTCAGCATTTCTTCGGGGGACACGAAAGGCCTTGGGAACCTAGGTCCGCTATTTTTGCTGTTGCGTGAATCATCCTGTTATCACCTCGCTGCTCATGCTTCTCTGGTAATCATCTCTGTTGTTTCCTCCTGTATTTGTCCGAAAACCTGCCGAAATTTGTCTGGAGCGTCATAGTTGCTGCCGAGGAAATCTTCGCCTCGGTTGATAGTTTCGACCACGGTCCTCCTCGGCGACCTGTGTCGTTTGTTGTGGACAGCGTCCTCTCCATCTGCCCATTTATTTGCTATCTCCATTAACGCGGATATTGTCTTTGGATTGGTCCTTCCCAAGTCTTCGACAAAATCTCCACGACTCCTGCGACAAACGCATCTATTGCTCTCTCGTCAGATATATTTTCTGCCGAGTTTTTGATGATATTCCACCTTTGGATGTATTTTCTCATTGACTCATCGGCTTTTGTCGACATGCTCTCAATTCTTCTAACGATGCAGGTTTTTTGCACGTGGAAGTTTTTGACGAACACGTCCTCGAAACTTTCCCACTGTCGATAGATCCTGGAGTGAGTTTCTTTATCCAAGATCGTGCGGCTCCACTCAAATGCACCTGGATGCTTTGCATGTTGCCTGGTTCCTCCTGTGAGCTTCTTGTCTCTAGATAGTCGACTAGCCAATCCTCTGGATCTTGAAGGCCGTCAAACTTCTTGAAATTGTCGGGTAACTTGAATCCTGAGGGGACTCGAGTTTTAGGACTCTCCTCGTGAAGCATGTAAGCCGCACATATCTTCGTCGTTAAGCTCCGGAGATTGCCGATGATCCCTTCGCTTTGTCGCTCTATCGACCCTTGCTTGTCTTCTTGTATCCTTGCTCTTGGTCCTTCGTGCCGCTGCTGCTGCGGGTCGTGGACTATTTTGCCTTGCCGCTCCTTCGGGAGGCGTTGATAGAAACGTCCCCATAGCTCCAACCCCTGCTATCATATTGTATAATGATTCCCTTGGATCACCTGGAGGTGGTTTAGATGCGAGGATAAAAGCTTGTGTTGCCATATACCCAGCCTGGTGTCTTAGGGATGATGTTTCCTCTTGTATCTATCGACATAAAGGACATGTCGAGGTTTTGGACCAAGTGCTCTCTTTCGGCTTCGGGTATGTGTTGTAATCTTGATCTTCCTCTGTTAGATCCTGTGGCTATCACCGAAGTTTGGATTGTCGACTTAGATCTCTCTTCTTGTGGATCCGCCTTCCTTTCTCTTGTTCAACTGTCTGTTTTTCTATTCTCGGCAGCTCGTGCGAGCCTATATTGATATGCTTGCAATTCTTCTGGTGTGGCTGTGGTAGCCATTGGTTCTGTGCCGTTCATAGCTCTCGCGGCTCTGTCCCACGCTGCTTGTGAAAGTTGAACTCTATCTCGCGGCTCCGGCCCGACGTATTTGTTGAGACCTTGTCGTAGATTGGAGGGATCGACGTATGGATTTCCCAAACGTCGAAAGCCTCGGATGTCTCCTCTTGATCTTCAATGGCGTAAATCTGATACTTTGTACTCAGATCTACGTTGGGTTTGGTGACATCATCGTTGAGATTGATGAAGACCTTGCCTGTGAGAGATTTGTCGATGAAGTCGTAACTGTCGACATCGCTTGAGCCATCGCTTATATATGAGTCCGCGAGATGACTCAAACGATATGTCGTTGAAGATCTTGGCGAGTTTCTCTCTTGTTCTGGTGCTGACGTAGCGTGTCGCCGAGGTTTCTTCTTCTCCTGACTCGGTTGATGATGCATGGTTTGAAAAATCGGAACTGACCGCCGACGATCCCGACGAGATCGGAATTTCGACACGATACGATCCTTCCTTCTCCACGCGAAAGTGAAAACTTCCGAACGTCATCTCCATGGGTTCCACCAGATACGCATATGCATCCAAACGGGAGGGTGGGTGAGGAACAAAATCGACAAGACCAGCAGCGATCTGTTTACCTCGATCCATTGCGTTGCTTGCGGTTGATGATGTCGAAGATCTTGAACGTGCCATCGAGATCAGACCCTTACGCCTCTAATTCCCACAGACGGCGCCAATTGACAAGGTATTGACTTGTCAATGCCTACGGGTGATAGGCTAGGGTTTAATTAGAAGTAGAGGGTAAGTAGATCTCAAAGGTTTCAGCCGAAAAGTACTCGACGATTGTGAAAACTAGGGTTTGTGAATAATGATTCGATTGATTCTTCGTCCCTCGACTCCCCCTTTATATAGGAGGTGGAGCCGAGGGATTCGTGCTATACAAGTTACAGAGTCGGGACGTTTCTAACTCATCCCGCCGGATTACAAATAACGCTCCTTATTACAACTCTAACTTTCCTTGATATATCTTGGGCTCCCGAATCTTCTTATTCTTCGGGTAGTGGGCCTTCAGTAAACCCCGGGTACTATATTCGGCAGGCCCATTTGGGATGCCTATGTCAGGCGGCGTCGAGGACGGGGCGGCGTCAGGGACAGGGCGGCAGGATGCCATCGGAGACGGGGCGGCGCCGACGTGGCATCGTGGACGGGGCGGCATCGATGTGGCGTCCAGGCGAGCTCGGGGAGGAGCCGAGCGCGGCAGTGATGGGGATCGATGGGGAGAGGATGGGGAATGATGGGGCGGGGGAGAGGATAGAGGGCCCACACACGTATGTACTGTCGTTTTGTACCTGTATATGGACAACACCCATTCCAGCAGTGGACCCCACGCAAATAAGCTGGACCAATCAGAAGCTGACTTCGTGCAGGATCATATACCGCCCGGTTCCATTAGTTCACTCTCATACGCATCTGGACTACCATCTGTCGCTCAAACATTGGTCCATGACTCGGGAGCAGATACTCCCGGGAGCCATAATGCATTTCCGGGGGTTATATGGACTACTTTCTTTCCATCCCCGGCGGCAGCCGACCACTGTTTGTGTGCCATCCCTTCTAGAACTCTATTGCAACAAAGCACATTTGTTTGAAACAGCGTAACACTCAGTAGACTACTTTGACACAGTAGGAAAGTGTTAGTTCCTGATGCCTCTCATACCTACATAGCGTAATGCGATCCGATGAGGTGGTGGAGCACGAGAGACAATCTCATTCAAAGTTGGACCCGACTAGGCGGCCACCAGGGGCTCATTAGTCGAAACCAGCCCTCACCCCCACAAAAGGAAAGAAAACCCCGAACTGTTTCCCCACGTCCAAAAAAGGAAAGTTGGGACAGCGCGTGGGAATTAAGAGATTTCCCAGCTGTTTTGCACGTGAACCAACAACCCACCTGCTGTCCTGTATCCACCAAGCTTTCTTCCTTCTCCCACCCCCAACCCGTTATTACAGATCAACAAATCCTTTTTACAGCAAAACGTCCCCATGTACATATCCTCATGGAGGTAGAAAAACAGATCTGCTATCTACTCCATGAATTCACCGAAAGTAGATCATCCAAAAACTATAAATTGAGCAGTGTCTGTCTGTCGAAAACAGATTGACATGGTACTATAAGTTCAGTGACATGTTTACGAAAACTAGACAGTAGCTTGGACTACTACTAATTTGTGAACACTAAGTATATGTCTGTCGTTTGAGCAGTGTTGTAACGTTGTATAGGCAGTTTTTTTTTTGGCTTGATCATGCCGCCACCCCCTTCCCCACAGACAAGTTTTGTCTGAAAAAAGAAAGGCAACACTATTAGTACAATATTGAGTTTGTGAAAGGAAACGAATATAAAAGTTGGTTCACTTTATTTGTATGTTGCATGAGCATGGATTATTAAAACGAATAGCCCAACTAAGATTTGTCATTCGATGCCAGGACTGGATCTTAATGTTTCCCCTATTTTGCACTCCAGCTATCCAAGATGCAGTTGTAGACAAACTTAAGTGCTTCTAGTGGACAACTTAATCGTAGTGATGAAACAAATTATTTAAAACAGAAAATATAATGGAAAAATTATTTAAAACATAAAAATTGTAGCCAAACCGTACAGAAAACATTAGGGTACAACCTTAATTACTTTTAGTATGCATCTTAGGGTATGTTGGGATCCTGCCACCACGCGCCCTAAAATTTTGGCAGACAATATTTTGCCAAAATATTCAGCCGTGGTGCGCTCGCCCACGCATTGGCAAGAAAAACACGTTCGTATCCGGGCACTAGCTTGGGCTAGCCAATTATGTGGAGCCAACCAAACAACACCGGAAGTTCACCCACATGCCAATATTTTGGTAAGGCCATCGCTGGCATCAAATTATGTTTTCAGTACTAACAGAAAAATGTGAAGTTCAGTGCAGTAGTGAGTTTTTTTTGGGGTAGTTGTAGTGAAAAATGCATAAAAGCTACTTATCATTTATCTGTAACTTGCATGACCAGGGGTTGTTAAAAAACTAAATAACCTACTCAATTACTTTCAGAAACCAACTTAGGCATAATTATCAAAACAACTCAACTACTTTCAGAAGCCGACTTAGGCATAATTATCAAAACAACTCAATTACTTTTAGAATCCAACTTAAGCATGAAAACAAAACAACTCAATTATGTCAGAAGCCAACTTAGGCGTAATTATCAAAACAACTCAAATACTTTCAGAAGCCAACTTAGGCATGGTATCGAAACAACTCAATTCCTTTAAGAAGCCAACTAAGGCATACTTATCAAAACGTCTCAATTACTTCCGTAAGCCAAGTTAAGCTAAGGTATCGAAACAACTCAATTACTTTCAGAAGCCAACTTGAACTAAGGCATAATTATCAAATCGACTCAATTGCTTTCGTAAGCCAAGTTAAGCAAGGTATCGAAACAACTCAATTACTTTTAGAAGCCAACTTAGGCATGGTATCAAAACAACTCAATTACTTTGGTAAACCAAGTTAAGCAAGGTATCGAAACAACTCAACTACTTTCAGAAGCCAACTTTCGTAAGCCAAGTTAAGAAAGATACTGAAACAGCTCAATTACTTTCAGAAGCCAACTAAGTCATAATTATCAAAACGACTCAATTACTTTCGTAAGCCAAGTTAAGCAAAAGTATCGAAACAACTCAATTACTTTCAGAAGCCAACTAAAGCATAATTATCAAAACGACTCAATTACTTTAGTAAGACAAGTTAAGCAGGTATCTAAATAGCTCAATTACTTTCAGAAGCCAACTTAGACATGGTATCGAAACAATTCAATTACTTTCAGAAGCTATTATCAAAACGACTCAATTACTTTCGTAAGCCAAGTTAAGCAAGGTATCGAAATAGGTCCATTACTTTCAGAAATCAACTTAGGCATGGTATCGAAACAATTCAATTACTTTCAGAAGCTAACTAAGGCATAATTATCAAAATGACTCATTGCTTTCGTAAGCCAAGTTAAGCAAGGTATCGGAACAACTCAATTACTTTCAGAAAATAAATCAACTTAGGCATGGTATCGAAACAACTCAATTTCTTTCAGAAGCCAACTAAGGCATAATTATCAAAATGACTCATTGCTTTCGTAAGCCAAGTTAAGCAAGGTATCAAAAACAGCTCAATTACTTTTAGAAGACAACTTAGGCGTGGTATCGAAACAACTCAATTACTTTCAGAATCCAAGTAAGTCATAGTTCTCAAAATGACTCAATTACTTTCGTAAGCCAAGTTAAGCAAGGTATCAAAACAGCTCAATTACTTTCAGAAGCCAAATAGCTATAATTATCAAAACAACCTAATTACTTTCAGAAACAAAGTTAGGTTCTGTTTGGCATCAAAGTATTTTTCAAGTACTCTAGGAACACTAAAGTTTTTAGAATTACCATACTGTTGAATACTTTGAGTTGTTTGGCTACCAACGAAAACCATAGTTTTAATACTGCAGTATTTCCAAAACCACAGTATTCTACCTGGTTTAGAAAAAGAATCCCCGACCTCTATTTTTGGAAACTGAGAAGCGATAAGAATGATGGACGCCTCGATTGTTGGAGCTGCAATATGAAGCTCCTTCTTCAAGATTAATGCTAGCATCGATCTATTACAAGTCGCCGCCTGCACACTATCATCTCTTGAGATCTCCTTGCTAGTGAACATGGACAAACCGAGACCCGACTTTCTGGGCAGACGCACAAAGCACACCAGCTAGTCAATAGCAACACAGCTAGGAGCACAACTAGAAATGTCCTTCTTAACCACCACAACCAGGAACAGAACATCATCAAAATTTGGAAGAGAAAGCGAAGAGAAGATGTGTGGTGGCACGATCCTTGACGATCTCATCCCGAGCACACCGGCAGGGTGTGTCATGGCAGGTCACCTCTGCACTAAGGGCATGTGAGGCAAACAGC
Source organism: Lolium multiflorum (assembly GCA_030979885.1). Taxonomy (NCBI): domain Eukaryota; kingdom Viridiplantae; phylum Streptophyta; class Magnoliopsida; order Poales; family Poaceae; genus Lolium; species Lolium multiflorum. The sequence goes on along the minus strand of CM061750.1, from coordinate 13,194,473 downwards.
AGAGAGCCGCCGCTTAATTCCGACGACGACTTTGAGTCAGTGTTCTGGGACATAGACAACAACTCTAGGTAGAAGAACAGGATGACAGGATGATGGTCGACAACGACAAGGTAGCCAAGAACAAGCCATCCGTATAAAAACCCAAAAATTTCATGGCATCAAAAAATGCAGCACAACCCAAAAATTCTCCCGTATAAAAACCTTGGTAAACTTTCCAACTTGCCAATTGCAATCAGTGCTACTACTTAGTGGTGATTGACATTAGAGGTCATGTAAGAAACTCCTTGGTGGTTAAGTGATTACCAACTTTAGAACGTTAGCCATTCTGAACTAAAAAAAGCATGATTGGGGTAGCCAACTTAAGTTATATTTAATTATTAATACCCATGGTGCGAATAATTTTGGACCAAACTAACAAGGTTCTTAAGATAGTTTGGGACCTGTCAAATGGTTGAATTACTCTAGAAACCTGCGTCAATTTAAGCCACATGATAGCTAGCTATATCAAGATGGAAGTAAAGCGATTGGCAAGCAAAGTAAAGCCATTTGCACTACATGAACTTCCTTTTGCTTAGCATCTACCAAAGACACAATCGTTCCAACTCCAGCGAAACAAGTAAGCAACTATAAAGTATAATCATTCCACTTGTCGAGCAATGACATAGCCGTGCCTCCTCCTCCCGCCTTGCACCCTTTAGGAACTCCCCCTCCAGCAGATTCAGATGCAGTAGCAGATAAATTCCTATCTAATTTGCCACTGCCGATCTTTGAAAACTAAAATATGACACAGCAGAAAGAGGAGGAAAATGGACCTTTTGCTTTGCATCATCCCCTGGTCGAGCATGTACAGGCCATCCCCTCCTCCCCTTGAGCGTCATAGTCCGCGTCCATGGCCAGCTCCACGCTCCAGACGGCAGAACAGAGTCGCAGCGAACAGAGATGCAGGCGTTGGCGAGGTCCTCGATGCCGGTCCAGTAGGCTCGCCTCTAGTTCTTCCCGGTGGCGGGGGAGACGAGGAAAGCGGAGTGGACGTGCCGGTGAGGGGCCACCACCGTCGAGTGGCGGAGAGGAGAGGTCCCGAAGAGAAAGGGGATCGAGATCGCCGGCGTGCAGCACCGTCGGTCACACGCGCCATGTTCCTTCCTGGGAGCCTAGGCTCCACTTGGGGCAGCGGCGGTGAAGGAGGACGGGCTCGGGGCGGCGCTGTGGCTCGTGTGCTAGGCGGCCGCCGCGCGTGAGGCAGAGAAGGGGAAGCAAAGCAGCGGCCATGTGCGATGTGCAAAAGGGGAGGCGGCGGGCGCCCGCAATATGGACCAGGGGATGTGGCGGCCGCGCGTGAGTCCAGGCCGGGGGCCGGGGCGGTGCGGTGGAGGAAGGAACTCAACGAAGCCTAGCGCCTAGCGGCATGGTGGATCGAGGATGGAGCCGAATGCGGCGGTGGAGAACGCAGGTTGGAACGGAAATCTTGCGTTGCTCTTTTTTTGTCGGGACGTGACGCGATGGTTGGATCCACTCCATCGGATGGCCAGCAAACGGAGGCTCGGATTGTCAAACGAGCCTCCGAGCACTTTTTAGCAGTTGGGTTCAAAGTTAATTAGTTGTGTAGTTGAAGCGAGCACGAGCAGAGTGTGAGAATAGTAGTATCCATTACAAGATAGACTCTATTTATGAACAATATATATTTATTGGTACTATTAGGCAGGTCGAGTACGATTACCATAAAGACGGGCTTTTGAGAAGCGGTTGCGCTTGGGAGGCTAGTGTCTCGGAGCATCTCTAGCTGGTCTCCTAAAGCGTTTCTCAAACGGCGCCGGATCGAGCGTTTTGGGGACGTGTTTTTTCGTGCCGTGTTTAGATGATGTCGCTCCCCAGCCGCGTCCCCCGAACGCGACCTCCAAATTTTTTTTCGATAAAGTATTTGAAAACACAATCATTTTATCAAACATAGCATATAAATAAATATATTTTCCAAAATTGTTTTCAAATTAGAATACAACACAAAATAAAACAATTAAACAAATATAATAAGTGAGGCTAGACCAAGGCGCCGCGGCATTTGCTGATAATCCTTTGACCTTTCACATATGCTCAACGAGATCATTTTGAAGTTGCTCGTGAACATTGCTACCACGGATCTTTGCGTGCATGGCGAGGAAATCAGCAAAATCTGCAGGCACCTTATGATGAGGGTCCTGACACTAATAGAGACCAACATGTCTCCTGACCTGATTCTTGCGGTCATCCTCGATGATCATGTTGTGCATGATCACACAAGCCTGCATCACCTCCTACATTTGGTCGTGATACCAGCTTAGAGCAGGGTACCGGGCGATTGCAAATTGTGCTTGAAGCACACCAAATGCTCACTGGACATCCTTCCTTCAAGCCTCTTGTCACGAAGCAAAGTGGAAAATCTTCTGACCTGATGGAGCCGAGATTGTTTTGACAGAAGTGGCCCATTTTGGATATATACCATCGGCTAGATAATAGCCTTTAGTATATTGGTGACCATTGATCTCATAGTTGCATGGTGGAGGATGAGCTTCCACTAGTTTGCTCAACATCGGAGACCGCTGCAACACGTTGATGTCATTGTGATCCCGCCATGCCAAAAAAAGAATGCCAAATCCACAAGTCATAATCTACCACAGCTTCAAGCACCACACTGCAATATCCTTGACGCCATTTCTATATACCTTGACAAGCAAACAGACAGTTCTTCCATGATCAGTGCATGCAATCGATGCTTCCAAGCATCACAGGAAATCCTCTCGCAGCATTTTGTACCATGATCCTTGCAGTCTCTTCTTCAGTTGGCCCTCTCAAGTAGTATTTGTTAAATTTTTCCACCACAGCTCGGCAAAACTTGTACATGCACTCATTAGCAGTAGACTCACTCATGCGAAGGTAGTCGTCCTGTGTATCGACAGGTGATCCTTATGCAAGAATCTCATGGTGGCGGTGACAAGGTATCGACTTGTCAATGCCTACGAGTTGTAGACTAGGGTTTCGTGGAAAGTAGAGGGCAAATAGATCTTGAAGGTTTCAGCCGAAAAAGTACTCGACTGCTAAAAGCTAGGGTTGTGTTGACAATGAAATCGATCCTTTCTTTCTCCCTCGACTCCCCCTTATATAGGAGGCGGAGTCGAGGTTTTTGTGATATACAAGTTACAAACAGCGGGAGACTCTCTGAGTTCGTCCCGTATAGTTATAAGTCTTTATTCCTAATATATCTCTATCTTCCATATCGACACCTTATTGGGCTTCCGGGCTTTATATTCTTCGAGTCGTGGGCCTTCAATAAACCCCGGGTACCTTCTTCGGCAGGCCCATTGGGGATGCTTATGTCAGGCGGTGCACTTCTGAATCGATGAGAACCCGATAATGCCTACAACGTCGTGCTTCAGCTTGAAGTAGGGGTCGAATTCTCAAAATTCGTGGATGATATTCATGAACAAACCCTTGCTCATCCTATACCGGCGCCGAAAATTGTCGGCATGTGTTGTGTCATCTGCGAAGTAGTCGTTCTGCAGCATGGTATGCCCTCCATCCTCTGCCGGAGCTTCGACTTCTTTCTTCCCTGCCTTGAACCTCCGCTGCCGGCCTCTTCTGCTTCTCCACCTCGGCGTCAAGCATGTTCTGGAGGGACGCGATGATCGACAGATGCTCCCGAATGTCGTCGTCGAAGGTTTGCTCATCCTCCAACAGTCGGACAAACATCTCATCATCGCTATCCATGTCTGAAGCAAAATAAATTGTTAAAATTCAGCCGCGGTAGAGGAGGCAACGAACAACGATATATCGAACACCTTCTGTGTGCGGAGGTGGGGCGTATATGACGGCGCATTCTGGGACGCGTTGGCGAAGCGGCGACGGCGAAAAGTCCGGCGATAGAGCCAGCTGCCACGATGATGCCCGACTCAGAAGAGATTTGCCGTCGAAACGGCCGGAAAATCGATTGGCGGCGTAGGATTGGGAGGTGCGGGAGGGGAGGCGCGACGAGAAATAAAATGCGGGAACCAACCATTTTGGATGTGGTCGCCGATAGGTGGGAGCCCGCCTCATTTTTCGTTGTGTCCGGCGTACCCGGAGCGTTCCCTGTGGAAACGGACTCGGGGCTCGGGGCTTCGGACACTGTATTGAGCCGCGCCGGATAAAAAGAGTCTTTGGAGACGTGGCTGGAAAGGGAAAAAATATCAGGCGCACCCCAAATATTTTGGGAAACCTTTAGGAAATACGGTTGGAGATGCTCTCAGTAACTCATGTCGAGGCGTGGTTGAATAGCTCATGTGAAGTACGTTTGCATCTTCTAAGTAATGGTGGAGACGAGGAATGACATCGACACCTCGACAGCTCGCTTTTGGGTCAGGCATTGTGGCGAAGGCCACGTCAGGACCGTGCGCGTGTGTTCACAATGGAGGGTGAGAAGACTGCTTCAAAGCTCGTCGTGCGAATACGGTTCGCCTGCATAGCAAAGTCCACGTCAAAACCGGTTCTGTGATGACTATAAGCCGGCGATTGTGCCTCCAAGCCGTGTTTCCCTACTGCTGCGAGTCGTTGTTCACTTTGGCAGCCCTTTGTTTATTTTCTTTTTCACTTTTATGTCTTTTCGGCTATGTGCATACTTAATATAACAACTAGTTTTTGATATTACGTTTTTAGTGAGGCCGGATGTAATTGATTTTTTCTTGATATGAACATATTTATTTATCAAAAAAAGACAGCTCCTGACAACATTTCACACAACTGATATATTGACATACAGTTGCAGCGAACGTGGCCATTGTTTTTGCAGTGTGCGCCATTATCCTTCATAAGATAGGAAATGCACTAATAATACCGAGATCCAAGCTCTTTTGGGTTTTTATTCAGGTTTTCTTAGATAATTACATGTTTTCTTTACCAGACACCATGAGAAACCAACAAATAAATGACCATATGCATTAGTCCATGTAGAGACCAGAGATTCCTCCTTTTGATTTTTTTTAAACAATCATGATTTAGAAGAAAAAACAACATGTGCAAGTGCAACGAACGATTCCTCTATCTAATGAAAACTATGAGGTAGAGAATCATCTACATTCTGCTTAGCAAAGAAGATGGAAATGATGATCTAACGATAGCTCTAGTTTTAAGAGCCTCTTGTATCGTAGATGGTATTGAGTTTTTTTTACCTTTGATTGAAGGAAGTTAGTTTTGGTCTAAGCAACATAGAGTCCTTTATGGTGCCACGTACTCATAGGACGGGGGTGGCTCAGTGGCTGGCTGGGACCACGAGATGAAATTGCCATTTTGATTTCAAAGAGTCGTATATACATTTCATGTAGTGGCAGTACAGATTTTGTTTGCCTAACTGGTTTGGCACAAGGAAAACGCTGACGTTCCCCCGGGGGAACAGCGCTCGGATCCTCCGCCTCGAGCGTCTGCCGCGTGTCAACGTGGGTCTCACCTTCGGGCTCATCGCCTCATTCTCGTCCAGCTTTTTTTTCTCTCGCACGATAGGATAATCCCCAACCACGCCGGGCCGCTCGTCCCCTACCTCCGCCTGCTGGCCGGTAGGCTGCCTCACTGCCACCGCCCGCGCCGATAGCCCTCCGGCACTACCGCGCACCACCTTGCAGAGCTCCGCCGTCGCGCGCTTCCACCGCTGTCGCGCATCCCGTCGTCGAGTACCACCGCCGCGCGTCCCCCGCACAGCCAAGCTTGGAGAAGATGTCGGCGCGCGGGAGGAAAGGCCCTGGTGCAAGGAGGCGGCGGCGATTGGCCCGGAACAGGACCCTGAAGGCCTCCGCCTCTTTAGGCCACCGTCGCCGCGGCCTCGTTGCCGAATCCACCACCGCGGCCGCGCTCGCCGTGCAGGTCACCAACCATGGCGTAGCAGCGGGGAGTCGCCCTGCAGGTCCGCAGGCACGGCCATGGCCAAGCCCTGCCCAAGCTACCCGGCACCCTGCTGTAGCTGGATTCGGCGCCGCGCGCCGCCGCTACCAAATCCGGGCCCCACCGTTGCTACAGGAGGCCTCCGCCGCTGCTACAACCGGCCTCCGTGCCTGCTACATCTGGTTTGCCGATTTGATGCTGCGACCAGCGTCGGCCTCTGCTACTTGTGGCGGCGGAGGCTGCTACATAAGACGTCGGCGTCTGCTACAAACGGTCGTCTGCAATTTTATGGCAGCGGCGGCTGCTACAATCGCCGTCAACGTCTGCTACCAAGGGCGTCGTCGTCTGCTACTTGTGGCGGCGGCGGATGGTACAATCGGCGGAGGCGGATGCTACTTCTGCGGCGGATGCTGCTACAAAGGGCGCCGGCGGCTGCTACAAAGGGCTGCGGAGGCTGCTACTTGTGGCGGTGGCGGATGCTCCAATCGGCGACAGAGGTGCCGCGGCGAATTTCTACAAGCGACGCCGACAGTTGCTGCAAACGCCGGTGGCGGTTGCTACAAACAGGGCGCCGTCGTGCTGCAAGGAGACCGGCGAGTGCTGCCCCCGCCGGCGAAGCTACAAGCCCAGGACGGCGGTGCTGCCGTAGTAGGCGTTGCTGCCGGAGCGGGCGGCGATGGTGCCGGAGCAGGCGGTGGCGCTGCCGGAGAGGTCGGAGTTGCTGCCAGAGCGGGCGACGGTGCTTCCGAAGCAGCTTCTGCCGGAGCGGGCAGCGGTGCTGCCGGAGCCGCAGTGGTTTTGCCGGCGGGCGGGACTCGACATCGTCCGCGTGTTACAGGTCGTGCGGGCCGGAGGAGGAGATTCTTTTCTATTTTCCTTTGCGTGCGAGAGCGTTGACTACAATCTGACGGTTCTTATCATTTGCATCGTGTGGCTGGCGACCCGGGGGATCGGGGATTTGATCCCCCGGGGGACGCTCAGCGCTGCCCTTGGCACAACCGCTAGTCATGCTCCGGAGTCGACGTGCCTACATTTTTTAAACCGGGTCGCCACTTTTTTAAGCTTAAAGCCGAGGCCTATCTTTAAATTAATAACGTCGTATTGGTGGAAGATACAAGAGTTTTCATCAAGATTACACCGACACCCAACACACAAAAGATGTAGACACTGAAAGTAAACTGGGCCAACCAGAAGCCCTAAATAGAAAGAAAAAAAACTCCTAAAGAGAACTATGCCAAAGAAGATGAGTAATGTGTTGTGCGCTGGAGTATTGTCGTCTCGCCTCACCGAAGGGAAACCCTGTCCCTAGACAGACAAGAGACGTCATCGGCGGCAGGCTAAAACTCTCCCTAGAGCCCGAACCGGCACCCCGCCGAGACACGTACATCAGACATCGTCTCTAGGGAGCTTCACCACCATCGCCAACATCACCACCAACTGAGAGAAATACTGTGGGCTCTAAGATGATGCCTTCAGCAAGGGAATGATACCAATAGGTTCCGTCGCTGCCTGATCCGAGCAAATCAAGAGCTTTCATCCGGTCGACACACTTTGATAGTTTGATAGACCATTCTCTGTCATCAGAGACAATCAGTTGTAGTTCCCTACTAAACATGCCTGAAGCACGGTCCTGCCAGTATCGCATAGGTGCTGGTATGCTGTCGTCTTTAGAACTCTAAAGCAGAACAGCTTTGTTGTGTGGCTGAGCGTAGCGTTAAATATATTCTTACAGTGTTTGATACATAAGGAAACGGTCAGTTCCTGAGACCTCTCATCTCTAGATAACATAATTCTACTATTGAGCATCAGACGAGGAGACGGCATCTCACTCGGTTATGCGGTTGAAGCAGATCTCAAGCAGTGTGAGGGGATATCATGTATCCGTGAGAACAGAGACTGCTTTTGTAAGATACATATGTAGTAAATGTGGTTGGTGTAGTTCTGATCTTTAATTGAAAGCTGCACAACAGCTAAGAGTGTCACAAAGCCGAAGATGGAAAATGATAAAAGGTTGGTTTACTGCCTTAGTTTTTTTTAAGATCCAACAAATGTTGACATTTCATTGATCAGCAGAGGGAAGGTTAAGCATGTCGCCCGATAAAACTACATCATGAAACGAAAAGAAAAGACAGAGAAATGAAAAAAACGAGGCCATATGGTGTCGAATCAGTGCCACCACTGATTCGTCACATGACCACTACTCTGCCACATAGAGCGATGGTCGCCACGCTTCTGATGATGCTGCCTCGGCTTGCAGCCACCTTTCCGGGCCACCGTCCCGACATCCACCATCGCCTTCAGTTTTTAAAGATGTAAGTAACCAAATTAGGACGACATGGGAAACATGATCAGACAAGAGCTCATTTTAAGACGCCTCGACTATTGACTGACCGAGTCTAAACAAATGATAACGAGTAGTAAAATATACGTAGTTATATGTCCATTGATTTCAGAAGGTAGTATATGTTGATATGTATAAGTTTATTGTCTAGCTTTTTTCATCAACTAGTATAGTGGCCCTCGCAAATGCGAGGGCATCATTTTTAATCTTTCGAAATTAATTTGTTTGAAATGTAAATTTAAAATTTCATAGACATACATGCCATGATACTAAAAACTAATAATTATATATTAGAACATCGTAAGCAAACAAAAACATTTAATTTGTGTCTTAATTATTGATATCTCATGTAGGAAAAGTACAAATTCAACGATTTACTGTATAGTCATTTACACTTGGAATTATATATTATTGAAATCACATTTTGGAAATAAATTCTTTATATGACACAGTCTCATGGAATGGAAGAGATAGTGAAGTACTCAGTATTAGATATCTTGAAAAGATTCAAAAATGGAACTCACTATTGTATATCTATCTAGCTAAAAAGTTATTCAGAAACTCAATTCGGCTCCCGGGTGCGTATGATCCCACTATCATAAAAACATATTTTCAAGTGTTAAAAAAATTTGACAAAAAAATTTACATGTACATCTCCATCCCGGGTGCGTATGATCCCACTATCATAAAAACATATTTTCAAGTTATTGATCTATCATAGTTTCCCACTCCCAAAGTTATTGATCTATCATAGTTTCTCAAATCTCTGTCCAGAGTGATCTTCATTTTCTGGCCTTCAAGGATTTAAACCTCTAACATGATGTTAAAATAGTCTTGAAGTTTTAAATTTGTTGGAATAATTTAGGTTGGGCTCTAGTATGTTAGTACTTGCTCTATTTGAATTTCTTTAGTAGGCCATTGTCATCTGCCCGCGAAAACATATTTAACACCCATCCGCTGATCATTGTTTTGCATATATGAATGCTTTTCTTTTTTGACACAAAATATGAATGCTTTTCTTACATGTTAAAACTCTTGAACTCATTTTAGACTTCTCTCAAAGGTATCTGTACAATAAATTAGTTTAAAATAATATTAAAATATCCTCTTGAACTCATTTTAGACTTCTCTCAAAGGTATCTGTACAATAAATTAGTTTAAAATAATATTAAAATATCCGATATTCGGGCATTTGCTTCCTTCACTACCTTATCAAAAGGGAATTATGTTCTATGTTTGTAGATGTGTGTTTTTCCCACTTTGAAGGTCTCTTAAGCATGTAGAACGGTGTCCTCCCTAGCTAATTTGTAGCGTGCGCATGCACACGTCTGAAATATCTTTGCAGCAAACTGGATATTTTGAATTGAATTTCTAGTGACATGCAATATATCTAATTTTTCCAAATCCATCTATTTTAAATTATATGAAATATGTTGTACTTCCAGGTTTAATATTTGGCCACAATCTGCTCCACTTTAGTTGCATGGATTTCAATAATGTAACCGATGTTAGAACTAAAAAAAATATGTTATCTTAAATTGGTCCTTGTTTTCTTCGGTATTTAATCTTTCCTTACAGACATTATACTACTTTCACTCATTTTGAATATCTAACAACGATCTGAACTTTTACCTTTTAATTGTTAGAATTTGCTCGTGCCTTATTCACTCTCTTCAAATGTATGAAAAAATACTACGCATGAATATTCATATAGAATTTGAAGGTCAGCGAGATAAACTTACCTATTCTAGCGCAGCTAGGGAAAAGTGGTTTTAGAGGTACTCTTACTGGATCTGTCCCAACGGGTGTGTTGGTGGCTCTCCAAAACGATTGTAAGAACACTTTGTAATTTTGTCGCAGCAGGTTTTTTACGCACTCTTTTTCTTACCAGGGTACCTAAGGGGACTGGGAGGTTTTTAATGAGGCGACCTGTTTACTAATATACCTGATTCTTACTTCAAAAAAAGATAAACTTACCTATTCTCGAACTGACAATGTGGTTTGTACAGGTAATTGTCACCCCAGAAAAACACACACGTGGCTTAATTATGCATATTGCCATGCTTAGGGGTCGTATGCACATATGCAGTGTATGTTGCTTTACCTAGTGAATCCCCACAATGACTCTCCATTACGAAGTTTTCATCGAACACTTGGTGCACCTATCCTACAATAATAATTTGTCAATTCAACCTATGATCTGCAATAGTAGTACCTCGCTCAAACTGCAGCTCCATGAACCATGATTATACCTACAATTCGGTTTAGGTATTTAAAAACACCTTACCTGGGAGATCTGATAGGCTAAATGCCCCTAGCAACGACATCGAGCTTCCACCAGTGGGCACACGTCATCTTCTCGCCCATGAACCGCTTAGACAAAGCCGAGTTCACCATGATTAGTCTAGCAACGACCCCGTCTCCAGTCATCTGCGACCACTCTCCCCCGCATGGACATCCGCGGGCTGGACTACAGCGATCTGTGGCACTTCAGTTATGTGGCCGTATCGTATACCAGTAAGCCCAAAACCTTGCAGATCCATAAGCAGCCTCCTGAGCTTCCCGTTACCGGTTGGTGTCGCGGCTAGAGCATTAGCTTCAAAATTGTAGCATGATCATCTGGAAGTATCAGACAGGAGACATTGTAGAATGCAAAGAACCCCCGCGGATAAAACTTCATCCATACTCGTATTATTTTTGTGTTGATAAAAATCAAAGTCGCAGCTTCCATTGCCAGGGTTGGCAGCTTGTATAGCTGGCTGTTGATATGAGGTTTAACTAAGCCTCTTTTTGTTCTTCTGTTACCGACACATCTCACAACGTGGCCTCACACCGTCGTCGAAGATCACGGATGGATCCAATTTATCCGCATGCACATGCGTCTACTTCCGCAATGCGGCCAGCTGAAGGGAAACAGTTGCTCGATCATGACTCTGTCTACTTGCTTTCTACCACAGTTCGAGCAGTACAGTAAGGTCACTTACTTGGCAGTATCGAGATGCCTTATTGCGCTCACCGCGGGGACGGCGAACTGGGTTGTCGGACTCTAATCTAGTGAGGCGGAGGTGGCCATACCCGTTGTTCGCTGCGAGCTTGCTCTACTCACAAAACAAATCCTAGGGCGCCGGTGAGTATAGAATCCTAGGGTGAGGCGGCGGCGCTCACGCTAGGTAATGGCGGCCTGGAGTGTCTAGAGTCATGGACTGTCTGGCGGTGTTCCCTATCGGGCGTGGCTAACGACAGCCGATGTTGCTAATAACGGCCTCCAGTTATCCCAACCGCCGGTGCATCAACCTCTTCATCGTTGGCCGGCGTTTATCGCTCCTCGGCCGTCTCTCCTTCAGCCTTTTGTCTCCTGGTCTCCCCCAAACTTTTACCACGTTTTTGTCAAGGAAAAATGAAGTGGGGCCAGGAAAAGGAAGAAAGAGTCCATGGGTGCGGGCGCACAAATGGGATCAAGCGAGGTGCACATATACCCGCCCTTATATTTCCGTTCTCTCTTAACGTAGTAAGGGACATTGTTTCCTTAACCTTAAAACACACGATTTTTTTAGTACTCAGACCTTTACGTGTCAAACACAAAGTTGGGTACTATTTCAGTTTTCTTTCCCAAGACGTTGTATGTACGTGTCAAACGTGACATATCAGGTATGTCCACAAAATATACTTGTACATGTTACGTAATTTTCTTCAATCTTGACCGTTAAATTATAGATCTAAGAGCTAAAATAATTGTAATGATGTGGATTAACCTCGAGACTCTATTTAAAACCTCTGTATTTTGCTTTTAGTATATAATAGATTTGGGTTTACCCGGTTAGCTAATTTTTAGATTCTCAAAATTCCAAATGAAAATATGAAAGGAGGAAGATTTTAGTTTTTGCTATAAATTACGGATTTTATATATTTTTTATTTTTCAAAAAATTAAAATTAATAATTGCATCCTGCATAAAGATTACTATTACTTTTACCCAACTTTTAGATTTTCAAATTTTTAGGCTTTAGGTTTGGCAAAAATATAAATATTTAAAAATTTTCAAAATTTAAAAATAATGCAAATTAAAAAGTTAATATTTATTTATTTATTCAAGATTATTATTACATCATTACTTTTGTTTATTAAAAGAATTATTTGAAATTCAAACAATAAAGAAATGTGACATCGACCAACATGTTAATAGAATTGATATGATACTAGTATCACATACATGCGCACAAAACACTTGGATACGGGACGGGATGGAACTTGGAAGTTAAGCGTACTAGTACTAGAGTAGTGGGAGGATGGGTGACCGAGCGAAAAGTTTGACCACGAGTAAGTAATTTGTCTATAGATAAGTGTAGTTAGAGACTAAACTATGCAAATAAGTGAAATAATAGAAATTCTGAAAAAAATAGAAAAAAAAGAGTGAAAAAACATTAGAAAAAATAAAATATTTTTTTTCACCTGGAGGCATTTTTGCCCAGCCCACGTGGATGGACCTTTAGTCCCGATTCGTAAGCAACCGGGACTAAAGGGGGTGGGCTTTAGTCTCGGTTGCACAACCGGGACTAAAGCCCCTTATGAACCGGGACTAAAGCCCCTTTTCATGAAATGAAGTTGATAATTTTTTGAAACATAGAAGTATAATTTTCAAATATTTAAAAAATGCTTATCTGCGCCAAATTTGCTTCCTATAAGTGCCCCCTTTTGTGTGGACATGAGACATCTTCAGAAAAATAGTCCAAGCAGTGGTCGGTGTTTTCCTCAATTCAGTTTCATAAGCTGTCTGGTGCATTGCTTTCTCTCCGAAGTTTGGCTGCAGGTTCGATCTTTCGTTTTATTTTCTGGTTTATTTATACAATCATGGTATTCATTTTACAAATAAAAGAACAAAATTGAATTCCACAACAGCCATTGATCACATGAACCAAACATATCAAACAAGGCACTTCAATCAATCAATCATCATGTCAGGCCTAAACATAATCATGCGTTCGTTGTTAGTACTTGACTACTTGTGTAAGCTGTAGTGCAAGAATGTATAACTGTTCACGAATGCGTTACATTTGGAACCACAAACAAGAGTCTGTGAGAGAACCTTTTTTTTTTGGAATGTGAGAGAACCATGCTGATGATTAGTTTTCCTGCTTACCTGCAGCTGTCCTGCACACCAATCCTGGAGTCCTAGGATCTGTAGCAGATACTACAAAGTACAAACGTGGTATTTGGGCAACCAAAGATATGATATATGGTGCAGCAGTTTACTCCCTTTCATGTAACTAATGGCAAATACTAACTGGTTTATGTTTAAAAAACTAATGGCAAATAGGTAAAAATAACTTCCGTCTCATCGGATGAACAAGAGAAAAGACAACATGTTGCATCGAACGAAGTGTGGTGAAATGGTGCTGGATACCCAGATAATTAGATACGCAGTGACAGGACACAATATTACCGTAGCTGGACAGGCAACAGCTATGACGCATACCATAAACTGGCCTTACAATGATTAGGAGTGAGTGAAGATTACAGAGCAGCGACGTGTAAATCAATGAAAAAAATTAGCATCTATCCTCGCGGTTTAGCTGTGATGCTCCCTTTCGCTCAGCATGACTAGCACCAAATTAAGCTGCGATTAGCCGTACTCCAGCTGCATCATCCTCTGATGGTTAACAGCTGCCTGAAATGTCAGTGCGCAGCTAGTACGGATATACGGGATGTCCGAAAATGACACTGTCGTCTATCATCAATCGCGACAGCGAGAGGCCGATGCGGGGAAGAGGAAACGCTCCATATGTCTGAATGTCAGGGCAGCTTCATGATCTCAACGTCAGTGACTGGCTCCGCTGCTGATGGCGTGCAGCTAAGTTAGCCAATTATGGAATGTGCTGGAGATCAGTAGCAAAATCTTAGTGGCCAATAGGCTTGTGCCCTGATTCATATAGACCTAGACCTGGGAGTCGTTTAGTAGTTGACTGCTTGTACTTTGTTGAACTTGAGAGTTCTTAAGCTGTCCTTCTTAAAGGTCAGCTTGGAGATTATTGAGCATATGTACAACAGAAACCAGTTGCGGAATGATGTATTTAAGGTTGTGTATACTCTAAGCGGAAAATTCAGTTAACGCTGGCTGTATAGCAATTTATCCTGAATGTTGGCTGCAATGATGTACTGACTACTGAATTCCCTTTTTTTTCCTTGAACACTACTACTTACTACTGAATTCTTTTGTTTTTTCGAACATGCGACTGACAACTGAATTCTCATTTTGTACCATAAGATCTTTAACCTCCCAATGGGATCCCGTGAGAAGATTTGTTATCACTACACTATCAAGTATCAACTTCACATGGACGGCCACTAGTTCGACCATTCTTCCTAACATACAAATAACTGAGGTCTTTGTACCTTACTGGTTTACCAATTCAGGCCACATCCGGACGGTATCTGGAGACTACGCCAACCTTATCAGGTTACCCAGTCTTCTGCAATTGGTTAGAACATCATAAACTTTTCAAGACAAAGAAAGATACTGAGCCAAAAAGGGTGCGTGGACTAATTCATCGGTAAATATGGTGTCTAATCAGTCTTAGCAGAAAGAGCAAGAACCATCTATCAGATAAGTGATGCATCTAACGATGACAGGAAAATATTGTACTTACCTTGCAAAAAAGTTAAGGTTAGAGATAGGATTGCAGATAAACATGTGTCCTTCCACCCTACTGTAAATGCCAATCTCTTCGCTGGAGCTACAAGGAAAATAAAACCTACCTTGTATATGGAGTTAGGAAAGAAGAAGCAACCAAAGCAATTTACAGCACATAAGACCTTAATTTCCCCAAGGGCTGAGTAATTTGACTACACGTTGGTGAGGTTAGCAATGTGTTGGGTAATTAACGCTAATTAATCCACATGAGTGATACGTTCACGACAAGCGGTTTGTATTAGCCTGTCCACATAAGGGTGGTTAGTATGACAAACGCAAGGTTTCTGACAAAGACATTGTAGTGTCCTATACGGAAGTTTTCGCAGCAAGCTAAGTACATTTTTTTGTCATTTTGGTGTCATTTTCTGAGTAAGAAACAAGAGGCAGGACAGTCCAAGAAATGCATTAGTGTTTTATTTACAGAGGTGGGGAGTCCCATGAAACATTACTACTGAACATTAAAAAAATTACTTGTGAGGATTTCCATGGAAATACTATGCACAGGTAGACTGGTCTTGTCTGTTGCTGTCATGGCATAAATTAAAGACGGTCTCAAATTCAGAATATCGGTTGGGTTGTTGATCATCAAAATAGACAGGCAAGAAACTGCAAGGTTGGCCTAGATGCATTACAGTGACATGATTGATTATGACATAGCAACGATTTACTGCAGTCTGATTTTAGTTTTCCACAATGGGTTAAACAGTTCAGGAACAGGGATCTCACTCACAGGACAAGGTCAGTGTAATAATGAATTCACCCTTCAGGCTCCGGGCATGTAATCTGGACCATAAGCATCAGCCATTACGAAAAAAAATTGCACTAATTTGTTCTCCCAAAAAGATAGCTATATATCCTTTTGTGGAATTCAGACTCTGAACGAACTGAATGGCAGTTGTAATCTAGTCTCTTCAGGAATGCTGTTAGTTAACAGTTAACACTACACTGGAGTAATAATAAACTTCTACTCCCTCCCTTCCAAAGAATAAGATGCATAGATTTTGTCAAAATGCAAAACATCATCTAAGTTGGATCAGTGTTAAAGAAAAAATATGAACATGGAACATACCAAATCAATATCTATAGATTCAATATAAAGCATGTTTTAATAATGTATTTACTTAATATTGTGGATGTTGGTATTTTCTTTTCATTTTTCTGTCAAACTTAGTATGTTTTGACTTTAGATTAAATTTATATGACTTACATTCATTGGAAAGGAGGCAATATCTATCTACGGCCACCAGAATTGTCAGCTTACGCAAAATTATTTGGTCCATTGATCGTGTCGGAGCCCAAATTATAATGGCATAGATTTGAGTTAACGTATAATAATAATAGAAAAAGGTATAGCAACCATCAGTGGCAATCCGATAAAAAAACAAGAGCAGCAGTCCAGACTGGATCCCGGTAGTAATCTGATCCCAAAAAATTAGCATCAGCACGGATCCGGACAGTGTGCATCTGCAGACATCATCAATGTTATCAGCATCTTAATACAATTATTGTATTTTGACGGTTTCGTATTTTAAAATCCAAAGTCTAAATTGAATTAACAAGGTACCTTTTTCGACCATCGCAACAAGGGATGCAATTCTTAACTTTTTGAACTACTGTTTATGGATTAGTTCAAAGGAAATTGTGTAATTAATTGTTGAGATCTATTTTCAGGAAAAAAATTGAAGATGTTGCATTCTTCAGAACAAAATTGCCTAACATTTGGCTTTCTATGTCCGTTCAACCAACTTGACAAGCTGCCATCTATCAAACATAATATGCGTTACATAGAGCTTAGTGTTGAGAATGGCAATTTTTTCTTTATGATAGACATAAAAATAGAGATAACGAGAATTTTAAATATCAAAATATATGAAGCGCCAACAATCTACATGTAGATAAAGGTGGGTCCTGTTCATAATTGATTTTAAAAAACATCATAATATATATATCCCACTTTCACCCATGAAATAGCGCACATGAACAAGCACATACAATGCAAACAATAAACTAAAAGCATTACCTATAAAGTGTGTGGAGGTATAATTAAGAAAAAAGAAACCATATTAAAGATAAAAATGACGACTTACATTTTAATCATATTTTAGGAAACAAATGAGTGAATTTAAATGAGAAAATATTTAAGGATTTAATAAATATTATTTGGACTGAATGTTTACCAGCATGTGATTTGTACCAAATCTATATGAAATCCAAAATTCAAGAAGAAGAAACATCAGCGATTTGATTTTTAGTCAAGCTCTAGAGTAGGTCTTTGAAATATGAAAAATAAAATTATTTCACTAAATCTTAACTTAATTGAAAAAATCCAACTTCCTGAATAAATTTATATGAAACATAGTAGTTAGAGTCACATATGAAGTTCAATATAAGTATGGAATATGCAATAAAAAAATTATTTTCCATTCTGTGACATTTCAATGTGTGGGTGCAGATGACCCATGCCAATGTAACATGCCTCAGATATATCCATAAAGGAGGATTCAACATTCTTCATAACCAATTTTACTATGGTTTAGAGTGCCCTACATGTTTATTGGGAAGAAATAGATGGTTATAAGAATGGACAAATCAACGGCAATGTGCTACGCATGCAAGCGTGCATATCCCACAGATATAGGATGATGTTGTGGGTGAGATAGTATGAAAAATCTTTCAAGATTTCAAGTATAACAAGTCTTTTTGGTTGTGTAAACAATACGGCTAGGCTAACAAAATCAACCTAGCGAGAAATAATGTGTTACCAATTTTCAGTGAATATGCACTAATAAGGACATTGTCTTAATTAGATGGCCAAACTACCAATCAACTAAGCATGTGTCCAAGATATCAAAACATGTCATTGCACAACTAAAAAATGCAATAAGATATGCTCAGGCGGGTGGATAAAAAGAACAAAAAAAAAGGTACATGCAAACAATCAATGTGTTCAGGACTGACTACTCAAGAAAAAAATAAAAATAAAAAGTGTTGATAGAAAGATAAACACCAAATATAGGATAAGTGAAAAAAAATCTAGAAGGCACTGAAAGCATTATGATTTTTTTTAGTTGTGCATGACAAGTCATTGATCCCCTTAGCCTGCATGTGTCACACACTTATGTTATTACCATATCCTCACAGAGTAAATGACAGTTCTTTATATAAAAAATAAAATTATGTTCTTCAAAAAATTAATCAATCGAGTATAATTGTTTTCTATCCTTTAAAAGCTATTCGATATAGCGATCAAATCAAATACCAATGCATGGCATAAATAATTAGTTTTAAAAAATACGGTAGCCCCTACAATGATTTTTTAGATAATAAAAATCCAAATCTACGTTTTGAAGACTTAAATCGGCGAAACGAGGTTGTACATTCACTTTTCTAACCAAGTGAGATATGCTCACTTCTTTTTCGAGAACCCGCAACAGCGTGCGCGTCATTGTATTAAGCTGACAAGAAACGCCAAGAAAGGCTACAACACCACACATGCCTTTTGGCTTACAACACACTCCTACAACACCGACGCCCAAGCACACCTTGCCCAACCTCAACCCAAGAATGGCGAGGCGGCGGGGCATAGAGTCTCCAAACCGCGTCACAACCAACTCCAACAACACGACCAACTTCCCAAGCTGCCCAGACCAACGTACCACATCATACGCCTAGAAGATGAAGCGCGCGATTGGCAGGGTGTGGCCAAGACTTGGGAATGGGTCAACAAGCGCGGCGATGGCGTACATTGCGCTCCAGAGACTCACACCTTGAGCGGTAGCAGACACCGGCGAGGCTACCATCACCGAGAGCCATCCCTCGCAGCCAAAACAGCGCCTTCAAGAAGGGGACGACGCTGTTGCGCCGCCGCTGCCCGGTCCGGCAAGTCAGACCTAGGGTTTCCCCTGGCGTCGAGTGACTAACTAGTTGAGAAGCTATGCAAAATAGATGGTAACTAACGAGTTGGCCTTTCCTAATCATGGTTCTATTTGGCTACAATGTTTTGCATAGTTTTAAGTGTGCCTAATTGTATGAAAATATGATTATGGCAATATGCAACAACTTTTAGTCGTGCAAGCGTGAGAGTCGCGGTGCTAGTTAGCTTCATAGCAGGCACAAAATGAGCTAGTGGTATTAAAAAGGAATTTAACTGTTCTTGCTGTCAAAATGCCACATGCTACTGACTCCAAATCACAAAACAAAATTATGAAATTTTACCACCCAATCACATCTGCTTCGTTCATATCGTTAGCTTAACGATCTTCCACAATGACGAGCGACAGCGACGGGCAAGGCCACCGGGAAGTTTCCGCCGCTAAACCCCAACCCCGCATCTACATTGCCCCCGCAGAAACGAAACGAGCTCCATCTTGTGATGCCGCCAAAACCGCCATTAAAAAACCTCAAGCCGCGGCCAGCACATAGAACAAGTCCTCCTTGTTGTTTACACCCACCATGTGGCACGCCTCCACGCCGCGCCGGCCAAACCATCCTGCAATATAAGACCCCTGCACTCGCCTCACTCCCTTTGATGGCTTCTTCCCCCACCCCGAGCTCAGCCAACGACTCGCCATTGATGCAGTAGCTAGTCCTGTGTACTACAGCGGCAGCAAGAGCAGGTAGCAGAAAGAGAGAGTCAGAGATGGATCGGCTGGTGATACCGGAGCCGACGAACGAGGTGGTGGTGCGTGTGGAGCCCGGGAGGCAGGCCAGGGGGGAGCTGACGCTGCGCAACGCGATGCACACCATGCCCGTCGCCTTCAGGCTGCAGCCGGCCGTGAGGGGCCGCTTCGCCGTGCGCCCGCACACCGGGATCCTTGCGCCTCTCGCCTCGGTCACCGTGGAGGTGCTCTACCTGTCCTCGGTGGCGCCAGACGGTCCTGGGGGAGGCGGCAGCCGCGGGGAGGACGCGTTCCTGCTGCACAGCGTGGTGGCGCCCGGCGCCTCGGTCAGGGAGCCCGTGTCGGCGCTGGACTCCGTGAACCCGGAGTGGTTCTCCGCCAGGAAGAAGCAGGTGTTCGTGGACAGCGGCATCAGGGCGTCCTTCGTGGGCGCCACGGTGGCCGCGCGGCTGGTCGTGGCAGGCGCCGTGGAGGCGCTCAGGGAGGTGCTCGACCGCAGCGATCCGGAGTGGCGGGCCGCGGATGCCGCCGACGAGTCCGGGAACACGCTTCTCGACCTCGCCGTCGGCCTCGGACGCGCAGACATCGTGCAGGTGCTCCTCGAGTACGGTGCCGACGCCGACAAGCCCAGCCGCGGCCGGACTCCCCTCGAGATAGCAGCCGCGTCTGGCGAGTGCCTTATCGCGGAGCTCCTCGTGGCCAACGGCGCCACGCCCGCCGGCTCCGACGCGCTCCATGTCGCCGCAGCCGCAGGGCACAACGACGTCCTGAAGCTGCTTCTTGGGAAGCCCGCGTCTGCTTCGCCCCGCTCCTCCGCCTCCTCTGCTTCCTTCTCCGGCTCTTTCACATCCATCGACGCGGCGGGGAGGGACGGCAAGAACCCTCTGCGGCTGGCAGCGGAGGGCGGGCGCCGCGACGCGGTGAAGACGCTCCTCACGGCGGGCGCGAGGGCCGACGCGAGGTGCGGCACGGACGGTGGCACGGCGCTCCACGCCGCGGCGAGGCGGGGGGACGAGGCCGTCGCGCGGCTCATCCTGGCGCACGGCGCGGCCGGCACGGCCTCGGTGCGCGACGCCAAGGGGAAGACCGCCTACGAGGCCGCCGCCGAGGAGGGCCACAGCGGGCGGATCATGGACTTCTTGGGACTGGGCGAGGCGATCCTGGCCGCCGCTCGAAAAGGTGAGGCCCGGGCCGTCCGCCGCGCCGCTGACGGAGGCGCGTCCGTGGAAGGGCGTGACGCGCACGGGTGGACGCCGCTGATGCGCGCCGCGTTCAAAGGGCGGGCGGACACGGTGCGCGACCTCATCGAGCGCGGCGCCGACGTCGAGGCGTCCGACGCAGAGGGGTACACGGCGCTGCACTGCGCTGCAGAGGCAGGGCGCGCGGACGTGGTGGACATCCTCCTGAAGAGCGGGGCGAACGCCAGGGTCGCGACGGCGAAGGGGAGAACGGCGGCGGCCTCCGCGGCGGTGGCAGGCAAGTCTAAGGTGGTGCGGCTTCTCGAGAAGGCCGGCGGTGTGGGGCGGAAGGGTGCCGGCGAGAAGGTGGTGGCGAAGGGCGGGAGCATGGACAGGAAGCGGAGGGTGAGGAAGGGGAGCAGTGGCGCCATACGGTTCGGTGGCGGGAAGGAAGGGTACGAAGCTGCCACGGTTACCGTCGGGTGGTCGCACTAGCGTTCAACCTCGAGTTGAGACTCCGAAGAGCAGTTGGGGTTTTGGTTGAAATGGTCAGCCTTTTCGTTGGAATTTTGTGATTAGTTTCGGCTGAGGTGGTTATTTTTAATTTGTTTTTGAAGAAAGTGTAACATATGTTTTACGGTGGTGATGTAGTGTAATGTATACACTTTGTAAAAAAAATGGATCCCTCGGATTGTGCAAAGGTTTCATTTCTGTGAAAGCATTATTTATGTACTTAGAACCATTTTTAGTATAGGAGACAGATGATATGCAAAAAAACTTTTACCTAAAACTAGATAGCTAAGAAACATTTTGCTTCTATTGTGCATGTGCATATACACTCCAAATGAACTCTAGCAACAATATCGAACATAATTTCACGATATTTAAAATACATAATTTCGAACTTTCAAACTCATGTGCAAAATATGACTATGTTTTACTGTTGGTGCTCTAGTGTAATGTATACAATTTGTAAAAAGATGGATCCCTCGGATTGTGCAAAGCTAGGTTTTATTATTGTGATAGCATTATTTTTGTATACTCAGAACTATTTTAGTCCCTCCATCCGTGAACAAGTGTACTTCTACCTCCTATCGTAAGTTAAGTTTTTAAAATTTGACCAACTTACAGGAAAACGTAGCAGCATTTATGATACTATATTGGTATCACTAGATCAATTTTGAAGTATATTTTCATTTATACGAATTTGACATCATATATGTTGCTAATATTTCCTATAAAGTTGCTCAATTTTAAGAATGTTTGACTCAAGACAAATGCTAGAAACTAACTTATTCAAGACAAATGCTACAAATTCACTTGTTGGTATCACTAGATTTTGCACGGTAGAGTTCAGTATTATCTACACCATAGTCTTTTTTGTTTTGATTTTTCTAAAACTTAGAGCATCTCCAGTCGCGTCCCCCAAACCGTCCCCCAAACCGTCCCCAAAGGGATTTGGGGCGCGCCGGACAAAAAACGCGTTCCAGCCGCGCCCCAAAGCCCATTTTGTCCGGCGCGCGATACGGTGTCCGGCGCCGAGCCCGTCCCCGTCCCAGGGACGCTGGCACGCGGACACAACAGCGAGGCGAACCGACGCGCCGACGCGTCAGCGGCACAGAGAAAATTCGTCTCACACTCCCGCCAAATCCCGCCTCTCCCGCCAAATCGCGCCTATCCCGCCGCGCATTTCAGGCCTCCCAAAACATATCCTGCCGCCGGTTCATTTCTCCCTCCCGCCGTCTACCCGCCGCCGCTACCCTCTCCACATGGCGCCGCCGACAGCCCCCAAAAAGATGGCGAAGAAAGCGGCCAAGAAGCCGCCGGCAATGGGCGAAGGGGCGAAAGCGCCGTTCGCGAAGCCGCGGAAGGCGCCGGCTGCGAAGAAGAAGCCTAAAGGATGGACCGACAATCAATGGCAGCAAGATTGTCTGCGCCGGAAGCCATCGACGGCGGAGCGGAAAGGACGGAGGGCGGGCGAGCTGGAGGAAGGCTCAGCGCCGCGCCCAAGACATAATGGCCGGGTGTATCGCCGCCACCAACGCGAGCCCATGGAGTACGTCCCTGCCGGTGTACGTTTCGGGAGTGATCTCTCCGTCGCAAGCCGCTTCTACAACGACGACCCCTCCGCCACTCCCGGTGCATGACGCCAACTTGTCGCCGCACTAGATGCGGCCGCGCACGGCGGCTTCAACCCCAACAACCCTACTCCCGGCGTACGAGGCGCGAGCTGACCCGGTCCGGACGGCGACCCTTTCACCGCCGCAGGGTCCGCTCTGGAGGACGACGAGGTTGAGGAGGAGGAGAAGAGGACGGGGGGAGGACGACGACGAGGACAACGAGAGGACGCGGCGAGGAAGAGGACGAAGGGTGCCGGGACGATGATCTCGTGGAGGTAGACGACCGAGACGAAGAAGAAGAAGAAGAAGAAGAAGAAGAAGAAGAAGAAGAAGAAGAAGAAGAAGAAGAAGAAGAAGAAGAAGAAGAAGAAGAAGAAGAAGAAGAAGAAGAAGAAGAAGAAGAAGAAGAAGAAGAAGAAGAAGAAGAAGAAGAAGAAGAAGAAGAAGAAGAAGAAGAAGAAGAAGAAGAAGAAGAAGAAGAAGAAGAAGAAGAAGAAGAAGAAGAAGAAGAAGAAGAAGAAGAAGAAGAAGAAGAAGAAGAAGAAGAAGAAGAAGAAGAAGAAGAAGAAGAAGAAGAAGAAGAAGAAGAAGAAGAAGAAGAAGAAGAAGAAGAAGAAGAAGAAGAAGAAGAAGAAGAAGAAGAAGAAGAAGAAGAAGAAGAAGAAGAAGAAGAAGAAGAAGAAGAAGAAGAAGAAGAAGAAGAAGAAGAAGAAGAAGAAGAAGAAGAAGAAGAAGAAGAAGAAGAAGAAGAAGAAGAAGAAGAAGAAGAAGAAGAAGAAGAAGAAGAAGAAGAAGAAGAAGAAGAAGAAGAAGAAGAAGAAGAAGAAGAAGAAGAAGAAGAAGAAGAAGAAGAAGAAGAAGAAGAAGAAGAAGAAGAAGAAGAAGAAGAAGAAGAAGAAGAAGAAGAAGAAGAAGAAGAAGAAGAAGAAGAAGAAGAAGAAGAAGAAGAAGAAGAAGAAGAAGAAGAAGAAGAAGAAGAAGAAGAAGAAGAAGAAGAAGAAGAAGAAGAAGAAGAAGAAGAAGAAGAAGAAGAAGAAGAAGAAGAAGAAGAAGAAGAAGAAGAAGAAGAAGAAGAAGAAGAAGAAGAAGAAGAAGAAGAAGAAGAAGAAGAAGAAGAAGAAGAAGAAGAAGAAGAAGAAGAAGAAGAAGAAGAAGAAGAAGAAGAAGAAGAAGAAGAAGAAGAAGAAGAAGAAGAAGAAGAAGAAGAAGAAGAAGAAGAAGAAGAAGAAGAAGAAGAAGAAGGCGCCAGTACAGGATGGATCGAAGACTTTGTCTGTGAGTCGTGGCGACGTGAGCCATGACTCCATCATCGCGCCAACCAAAAATCGGGAAGTATTGCAGGATCAAGGCCGAGTTCGATGAGCGCAAGCTGATCAACAGCGACTACAACAAAGTGACAATGAAGAGGAGCCAGAAAGCAATGTCGACGCGATGGGCCATCATCCAGACATCGGTGAACTCCTTCCATGGGTACCATCAGGACTTAGAGACCAGAGGCGAGAGCGGCGCCGACGTCGCCCAACTGGTACGGCTCTTTCTTCCATATTCCGTAGCGCCTACATTGTGTTCGATGAAATGACTCTGCTTCCTTTGGTTAGTTTGATAGGGCCATGGAGTTGTACTCAAGGAACTCGGAAGGTCACAAGTCTTTCGTGCTCATGCATTGCTATGCCAAGCTCAAAATGAATGAGAAATGGCGGTTGACGCGCTTGTCGCTATCCAAGGGGAAGGACGCCATTGATCTGGACGCGCGCCGGCCACCGACAGGGCGCTCCCACGGCAACAAGGTTGCCAAGGCCGCCTTGGCCGACGCTGTGTCCCTTGAGAAGACGCAGGCGTCGATCACGAAATGCCTCGCCGACGTCTCCTCGACCTTTATCTCCCGCGACAAGAAGGCCGACCAAAGGTGGGCCGAGCTGCTCAAGAGGCAAGAGGAGAAGTCGGAGCTCAAGAAACGCAGGACGACATGTGTCCTCGAGAACGTCGACAGAGGGAATGTCTCCCCAGCGCACAACTTCTTCAAAGGCCGATCCTCGACGACATCGGCCAAAATGGCGGCGGCGGACGCGGCGGCCCGGCAGCGCATCGGCGGCAGCGACGCAGCGAAGAAGAGCCGGCCGACGCTGCCTTCATCGCTACACTGCGTCGCCTCTCTCGTCGGTGACGGAGCAGACGCACCATGCAAAGAACAGAAGATCGCGACGAGGTCATCGTGCTCAACGGGCCTGCGTCGACTGGATACGACGCCGTCGCCCAACCCTTTCTTCTAATTTGCATGCACCACCGGTCCGTAATATGATCGCGCGCCCAGACTTTGATCGCCGCTATCATCGACGAATCGGCGGGAACGATCCTTTTGAATGCATCTATTTGAATTTATGTTTGGGGGCGTTTGGGGACGCGTCGGAGCGACTTCCCCCAAACGCGGCACGAACAAAACACATCCCCCAAACGCTCGATCCGGCGCGGTTTGGGGGACGGTTTGGGGGACGCGACTGGAGATGCTCTTATAAATGTTGATTTTGAAATTTTCAAAAAATGTACCACCATGGAGCTCGGGCTCCATTTGTGGTTCCTGAATATAACCTGCTAAGAAACATTTTTCTTCTATTGTGCATATACACTTAAAATGAACTCTAACTACATGATTCAGACATAGCTAACCATGTCCAACATAATTTCACGATATTTAAAATACATAATTGTGAGTTGCTCTAGTGTATCTTCTTTATGATTTCAAGCACACGAGTAAGATTCTCATAACCATATGTATTATTTACCATCCCCCGTAAAAAATGTATTATTTACCACACTTGTGTGGTAGTTATAAATCTCTATTGTTTGTTGTCGCATAATGTGATAATCATGAAATCATAACTTCTTTTGCCACAGTTTCAACACAATAAAAGATGATGCCCTCGCATTGTGCTAGTTTTATTAATAAAGTTAAGACTAAAGTGCCACTTTTGAACTTGAGAGCATACTTGAGAGCATATGCTCCTCCTACGTAAGAAAAATATTTACAATTTCAAAAAAAATGAATTAAAATTTGGCGCTTAGATATCGATATTATATGTGCTCTCCTCTTCACCACCGCCGCTCCATTCTCGCCGCTCCATTCTATCCTCTCCACCACCGCCGCTCCCTCTCCACAGCAAAATGTCGCGCCGTCTAAAGACCACCTACTCGATGCTTGGCCTCAACGGCCGCGCGATGCCTCCGCCACCACCGCAGCCGCAGCCGGAGCCGCAGGCCTACGCCGACTACAGCACCGACGAGGACGTAGACCCACGGTTCTCGGCGTGGGACGAGGTCCACGTCGCAGCCGTGGAAGAAGAGGCGACGGAGGAGGCAGGCAGGGGGCCGCGCAGCCCCCACCCACCCGGATCGGCGGCGATCCTCGCGTCGGCTGGCGCAACGATACCGACGAAGGAGGAGAGGGACGAGTTCATCAACGACGCGAACCTCCAGCACGGCCTCGAGATCTCGCGCTAGCGAGCGGCCACGGAGGAGGCGGGATGTCGCCTCATGGAGGCGGAGCGACAGAGGCTCGCAGAGCTCAACGCTCACCGCCACTACGAGGCGTTCGTCCGCCAGGTGGCGAGGCGCGCCGAGATCCAAGCTTCGGACGATGGAAGCGGACGCGCCGCCGCAAGCCCTCGCGACGCCGCCATGCTCCACCGCCGGATGCGCGAAGCTAGGGACGAGAAGCGGGCACGGACGCAGGCGACAATGGCGAAGAACGACGACGTGGCAGGGCCGTCGAGTGGACCAACCGACGACTAGTAGATAGGATTAAGTTTAAGTTTAAATTCGAGCTACCTTTGTATGAACTTCGTATGAATTTCCTATGAATTTTAGTTTTTAAATATTATTTTAAATTTAAAAATCTATCGGGGCTGCTCGTTTGGAGGCGCCGGTGAAAACAGCGTCCCCAAATAAAAGATGCAATGCCGGCTCCCAAACAAAAATACCGGCGCCTATTTAGGAGCTACCGGTGGAGCCGCTCTAAGTAACCCAAACTCAACATTTTTAGGAGTGCCGGTGCACTTTACTTCAACTAAAAAACGGTATTAAGATGCCACGTGGCATATACCCCATCTGTCGAATACTCGAGCAAGTTACATGTGTGAGGCTGTGCTCCTCACACGTGAAAGAGAGACGGAGTCCGTGGAGCAGAGCATATCCTCTTTCTCTGCTCTAGACATCTGCCTCGCTGCTGCAGCTCTATCGGCCAAAACCTGTACAATCTGAATGGCGGCCAATGGCATCCAGCAGCCGTTGCTACACGGCGTCGGCGATACAGCTGCCGCTGGTGACATCCAACAGAAGCAGCGGAATGGGGTCAAGAGGTTCCGGCGCTGCCGGACGGCGCCATCCTCGGACCCTGCAGCGTCAGAAGAGCCTCGCCCTCCTGCTCCTCCTTCCCCCGACAACGCCGATAAGACCATGGACGCCAAGAAAGTGTTCGAGAGCGGCCGCCCGAGCTTCCGCCTGGTGGGCCTCCTCCTCCTGGCCTACCTCCTCGCCGGCACCGCCGCCTTCTACCTCGCCATGGACCACATGTCCGGGCACCGCAGCGGCAGCCGCGTGCTCGACGCCCTCTACTTCTGCGTCGTCACCATGACCACCGTCGGCTACGGCGACATCGTCCCGTCCAGCGACGTCTCCAAGCTTCTCGCCAGCGCCTTCGCCTTCGCCGGCGTCGCCGTCGTCGGCACCTTCCTCAGCAAGTCCGCCGACTACCTGGTCGAGAAGCAGGAGTCGCTCCTCTTCCGCGCCGTCCACGCCAACGCCGCCTACCCGGCGCGGGCGCGTCTCCGCGCCACGGAGGCGGCGAACAGGACGCGGTACAAGCTCTACGCGTCCGCGGTGCTGCTGGCCGTGTCGGTGGCGTCCGGGACGCTGTTCCTGTGGAAGGCGGAGGGGATGCGGCCCATCGACGCCTTCTACTGCGTGTGCGCCACGGTGACGACGCTGGGGTACGGCGACCGGAGCTTCACGTCCCGGCCCGGGCGCGCGTTCGCGGTGGTGTGGGTGACGGTGAGCACGGTGGTGGTGGCGCTCTTCTTCCTGTACGTGGCGGAGCTGTACGCGGAGCGGCGGCAGAGGCAGCTCGCGCGGTGGGTGGTCACGCGGCGGACGACGAGCGCGGACCTGGAGGCGGCCGACATGGACGGGGACCAGCGCGTCGGGGCGGCGGACTTCGTGCTATATAAGCTCAAGGAGCTCGGGAAGATTAGCCAGGAGGATATCGCCGAGTTCCTAGAGGAGTTCCACAGGCTCGACGCCGACCACTCCGGCACGCTCTCCCCATCCGACCTCGCTGCCGCGCAGCCCACAGGCTGATAGCTGATTTTATTGACTTTGTAGTTAGCTAATACGACTGGGCTGTACAAAATGTCTGTGTAGTTTTAGGTACCGAAATTAACATTTGAAAATTAAGTTTATCTACGGTTGCATCTTGATATATTTTTAGAGTATATAAATAGATTTGTATAAAAAAGGTTAAGCAGATTATTCTAGGGCCGAGGAGTAAGTATTACTATGAATATATTGTGAAAATATATTCTAGGTGAATCTACTAATATTGGTTTGGTATAGTAGATGTTTATATATTTGTCACATTGGTCAGACTTAGGAATGTTTCGAGCCTTAAAACAGAGGGAGTACAATTAAAAGGAGCACGATCATCTTTAAATCTTCGGATTTGCTAATCCTCAGGCGACTGAGAATTGCTTATGTCTCAGTCGACATTGATGACCATTC
Organism: Lolium multiflorum; assembly: GCA_030979885.1. Lineage (NCBI taxonomy): Eukaryota > Viridiplantae > Streptophyta > Magnoliopsida > Poales > Poaceae > Lolium > Lolium multiflorum. The sequence continues at coordinate 13,165,882 of CM061750.1, read as the reverse complement.
GATTTTCTTTGAGATTCGTGCACGTTTGGTTGAGTAGAAGAGGAAAAATTGAAGGAATTGGCGCTGGTGGGTAGCTGATGCATGTTCGGAAGTTCTTGAGTGGCGCAGTTAAATATCAGTCACTTATACTTATTTAAATTACTTTTTCTTGTTTTTGTTTTTCTGTACTCTCTTTTTGTTTTTTAGTCTATTATGTATAGAATCTTGTTACTGTTTTCGTAGCATGCAACTTATATGGTTTTCTCCTTTTTCTTATTATTTCACATTTCTACGGATGAATTATTATATTATCATTTTATCCTTTCTCTTTGAACTACAATTCTCTCCGTTGCAGTTTTTTTGACATATTAGAGTTGCACTGTTCTAAAGATAAAATCGAATAGCAAGGTGGTTTTTATACTGGTTGCACTTTTCTTAAGATATGTGCAACTCAATCGGTGTTTGATAGTTGAACTATTCTCCAGAAATATGCAACTCGAATCCGACGAGTTGTTTTCTAATGATACGTGTAACTCAAGCTGGTTCCGCTATGAGTTGTATTCCTCAAGAAACGTGTTACCGGTTTTGGAATCAAAAGGCATGCAAGTACAACCCAGGTTTTGATACAAGTTACACTTTTATCAAGATATGTGCAACTTCAAGCGGTTCCGATACGAGTTATACTTTTCTCACGAAAACCTGCAACTAAATCTTTACAAAAAATGTGCACATTTCTCAAGTAATATGTAACTCCAAATTACAAGTTGCACTTCTCTCACGAAAATGTGCAATTAAACCTTTACAAGACGATTTGCACATTTCTCAACAAACGTGCAACAAGTGTTCAAAACAAGTTGCACATTTTTCAAAAAAAAATGCAACTGCAAACGGCTACGAGTTGCGCATTTCTCAAGAAACGTGCAACCCATTTTCAAAACGAGTTGCACTTTTCTCCAAAAAGTGGAACCGGTTTTCTAAACAAGTTACACTTTTCTCAATAAAACGCGCAACCGGTTTTTAAAACAGTGTTGCACTTTTCTCAAGAAACGTGCAACCGTTTTTCAAATGAGTTACACTTTTGTCAAGATACATGCACGTATCAAGCAGTTTCAATAGGAGTTACATTTTCTCAAAAAATATGCAACTCCAACATGCGAGTTGCACTTTTCTCAAAAAGAGTGCAATTTAATATTTTCTGATGCAAGTTACACTTTTCAAAGAAGAAAGTAGTGCAATTCAATCGGCTTTGTTAACGAGTTGCATTTTTTCCATACAAAAAAGGTGCAATCAGAAATCAAGGTAATACTTGTACTCATCAGGGAATGAACAACTTTGTTTCCATGTAAAATGGGTCGAAATCCTAGGCTACTTTCTATTTAAAATGGGTTGGCCTGAGCTCCCACAGGGACACGCATAGGAAGCCCACATATGAAACACAAACAAAGGCCAGCTAGGCAGCTAACACAACCACATGAGGTGCAAGCATGCGAATGGATCGATCGGTGCCAGCTAACACGATCAGATGAGATGGATGGTCATCAACATCGACTGAGACTTGAGCATTTCTCAATTGATTGTGACATAGGCAGACCCTTAAATCTTATGTTGCAAAATGTCGAATCTTGCAAAAGAAAAAAAAAACTTAAAAAAGCACGGGGCAGAGGAGCCCCACAACACAGATTACATGTCAGTATGTCACATCTAGGTAACATCAACCATAATGTCAGATTGCCACACAAATTTGCTGAATAAAGCTAACGGTATCATCTCCAAGTCACTCCAACCATAGTCTAGAGGAAGCCCACACCTCTCCACGCTAAGTCCTGACCACAAACGGATTTTATCAGTAGTCATATGATTAACTTGCAACGGATGAGGTTTTGTTTTTTGTTTTTCTAAGAGCACGCCAATGGTATAGCATGACTTTTCTTTTTCTAGAGTACGCAAATGACATAATGAGTTTTTTTTTTGTTAAAACAAGATCATTGTGACAATTTTAAATTGCCTGATGTAATGCACAAACTCCCCTCCAAATTTGGTCTTTGGATTTTCAGTAATCCGTTAGCCAATTACCAAACAAAAACTATCCAAAGGGCATAAATAAGCAAGTGCGGAATCGTTCTGTCATTGTCACAAAGCGTCCGTTCTTGCTTACATTAAAGTTGATCTGTCCTATTAAAGGTGCGCGTGCATGCGTTTATATGGGTGAGTGTATGTACGTATTTGTGAGCGTGTGTGTTTGTACTGTGTTTCGTAAAGAAAAGGCACGGGAGGCGGCAGAGCGAATGAGAACGAAGGAGTGACAGATCAAGGTTTTGAGGGGACATGGGAAAACAAGACAGGCAAAAGATAGGAAAAAATACTATTCATTGAGTCTACGAACTTTGCTGGGTGGACACAATATCTCAAAGCTTGGAGAGAGACCATATCCAACACAGCTCAGATGTTACGTTTTTTCTTGATATTTACAGATTTATTTTCTATTAAAATTGCATATGTTTCTTACCTTAATTCAATATTGTTGGTGTAAAAAAACATAAGAATGCATGTTTTTAGAGTGTTATGTCCAAGTACAAAAAAATCATAGTTTTCATGTTAAAGTTAGAAAACATGTTAAAACATACATCGAATTCAATCGTTTAACTCTAATAGTGCATTTTTTGATTGCATATATCATATTTTATTTGTCAAATATGGTGCTCTGAATATGAAAGTGGTCTTGTATATAACAATATGTGTGTTGGGGGCGGGGTGATTTCTCCTGGGCTAAGTCTCCATCACTATGGGATCTTCAGTTAGTGTGTAGGAAATATTGACCCACCTAGGGCTTGATCGACCGAGACTTCAGCTAGTTGTTGGTTGAAGGTGCCGCTGCGCACACCATACTTTCTCCCCTGCAGCCACCGCCACCCTCCCCGTTAGAGGCCGGTCTCACCGCTCCCACTGCCCGAGCTCTGCCATCGCCGGTCCACCATCGCCCTAGCCTTCCGTCTAAGTCCGGCTCCGCTCGACATTTTCTCTGGCGCCAGCACACCCCCACCCTCTCCCTAAGTTTTATCGCTCCCCTCCACCGCCTCCATCGCGGCCAGCCACGTCGGCAGTGACCCGGGTCGCTCTATTCCTCGTCATCGTCGTCACCTCTGCGACCAGCCACATTTTCGTCGTCGCCGACTCAGGCTCCATCGCGCACCTTGCATCTTTGCGTACCTCTCTCCATCTCTTGTCTATGTGTCGGGAGGAAGAAGAAAGAGCTGAGAAGATAGTGATACGGTGGCAAGAACCTTAGGGCGAGTTTGGTTCCTCGCATGGGTTTTTCCCCTACAGTGCCACTTAGCCCGCCAGGAGCTGTATTAGTGGAAATGCGGCCTCGGCCTGTTTTTGCAGTTGGTTTGGATGTTAGCAAGCCAATTTTGGCACCGTGGGAGAATAAGAAGCACGTCATTTGGTCAGGTGTTTTACGTTATGAGGAAACTAAGAGCGTTATTTGCTTATGCGTAGAACGAGCGGGTACAATAACCTCTTCCTCGAGTGGTGAGGATACCAACTCATAGCAGCAACACAGTATGAACTACATCGAGATTACAACATAACATAGCATTAATACTGCACCACGGTGTTCAAGACATGATGGATCATAGACGATGTTTAGGACACGATGTTTACAACCAAGTTCAGGAGACGCCAGTAACAATAAGTTCATGACAATAAACTAACATCAAGAGAGATTACTAGCACCGGCTTTTACTCCTCTATCATGGCAAGGGTAGTATCATGTTGTGGGCACTTCTTCACCATCTCAACCATGGAGTAGTCAAAGATGGTAACCTTGTAGGCCTTAGCGCCTTGAAGGTCATGAATTACCTGATATTGATTTTGTGATCGATTCCAAAACCTGCCTAGCCTTGATCCATGGAAATCTTTCTATCGACTTCTCTCACCTTGATCATCCATGAGCAGCCGGTGTTGTTCTTCAGCACAATGGTCTTGGGGACGTTACCAATGTACTGCCTGAAGCCTTCAGGAATTGGAAACAATTCCAAGCTAGATGACATGCCAACCTTGACGAAATGGCTTGGAACAACATCATCATGAAAGTGCCCAACCATCACAGGCCTTCCCCTCGGCCTCTTGCAGGCGCTGCCTTCTGCAGCTACGTTGAAACAACCATCTCCCAGGTTTTGGACACCAGTGGTAGCCATCAAGCATTGCCACAAAAACGACCAAATTGAGATATATTGAAGGTACAATGTTGTGTTAAACACATAACTGCAACCGAATTTGATATCACTGATTTGACAGCACGAATGATCCTTTCTGACTAAGAGAAATGCACATGCTTTAGTACATTGCTCAAGGTTAGAAAGTATCATCCGACAACCAATTAGTGGTCACATTTAATCATTGGCTTATGAGATGAGCAAAACTATGAACATTCATACGAAGACCTCATACAATAGTCAGCGAGATAAATCTGTGTCTACCTAGGTTGACAAGATGAACATTCATACATTTTTCTAACCGTGAAAGTTTCGATCGAGCGCTAAGAAAGTTCTCGGGTGATCAAGAGGTAGCAGAAGGGAATTTTATGTTCCAAAAAAAGCAGAAAACATGATGCTTACCAGAATGAAAAAGTCAAAAAGAAAGGGAAAGCGAATATCACTATTTTTGTTTCAAAGGGAAAAAACACACGCTATTTTGGGGCCGGCCTTGACCATGAGATGATTGGTTCCATTCCATTCCAATCTGATGCGCTGCAGTTGCACGTCAAAGCACAGTGAATCGCGGTGGGCCACGGGAGGAAGCCCCACGGCAGCGGCAGGGGACGGGAACAAACCCTAGCCAGGCGGACCCCCTCGCTGATCCGGTGCGTCCGGCCCGGTCAAACCCCACACCGCCCAACCCGGTCACTCCCTCTTCCCCTTTTGCCCCACACCCTCTTCCTCCCACTTGCACCTCGCCGGACCACCGCCGCCGCCGCCGCCGCCTCCCCTCGCCAGCCCCTCCCCCTCCCCCCATCACCCGGTCTCTCGCCTCTCCTTCGCCGCCCTGGCGCGCCGTATGCAGCTCGATCGTCTCTGCTCCCCCCTCCCCGCCGGAGCAGCTCAGGACCTGCTCCCGGGAATCGCCGCCGGGCGGCTACCCGTGCCCCAGCCCCACACAGCGACGCCCCTGGCCTGAGACCCGATCTCGGGGCTGCGCGGGAGGCGGCGCGGCCTCCGTGCGCGCGCGAGCGCGCGTTACCCGTCGGCGCCATGGAGCGAGGGAGCGACCAGGGCACGCCGGACAGCGAAATGGGCGACGCGGACAACGACAGCCTGGGCGGCTACGGCACGGAGATGGAGCAGGACGCCGTCTCCGGCTCGGCCGGGGCGGCTGGGCCGCCGTACCCCACCAGCGCCCGCCCCAGCGTCCACGACGGGGTCGACCCCTTCGAGGGCATGGAGTTCGACGACGAGGAGGACGCCTGGACCTTCTACAACCGCTACGCCCACCGCGTCGGCTTCAGCACCCGGATCAGCGTCATGCACCGCTCCCGCCGCGACGGCGCCATCATGTCGCGCCAGTTCGTCTGCGCCAAGGAGGGCTTCCGCACCTACCGCGGCAAGAACGACGCCCTCCTCCTCGCCGCCAGCCCCGGCGCCACCGGCGCCGGAACCGACGACAGCGCCGCCCGGGGCCGCCGCACCCGGGCCGTCACCAGGGTCGGATGCAAGGCCATGATCCGGGTCAAGAAGCAGGACAACGCGAAATGGCTCATAACCAAGCTGGAGACCGCCCACAACCACCCCCTCGTCCCTCAGGACCAATCCCACTCCCTGCGCCCGCACAAACCCCTCTCCGAGTGCGGCAAGCAGCGCGCCACCGCCTACGGAGGAGCCCGCCGGAACGGACTCCTCGCCATCGAGCCCCCGCCCCCGCCACCGCCCCAACTCCTCCCCATCACCATTGCCCCAACTCCTCCCCACCACCACATCAACGATGCCGCTCGCGTAGTTCTCGACTACGTCAAGCGCATGCAGGCGGAGGACCCGGCCTTCTTCTACGCCATGCAGTTCGTCGACGGCCATCCCGTGGGGAACGTCTTCTGGTCCGACGCCAGGGCGAGGACGGCGTACAGGGACTTCGGGGACGCCGTTTCCCTGGACGACTTCTGCAAGAGGAGCAAGTACGAGCTGCCCCTCGTCACTTTCACCGGAGTCAACCACCATTGCCAGCCGATCCTCTTCGGCTGCGCCGTCATCAGGGACAGCTCCGAGGCATCTTTTGTCTGGCTGTTCGAGACGCTCCTCTTGGCGATGTCTGGTCAGCATCCTGCCTCTCTCACCACCGAGTACGATGGCGCCATACGGTCGGCTGTCGGTAAGGTTCTTCATCAGACCAGGCACCGGATCTGCAGGCGGCACATCTTGAATGAGGCCCAGTATAGGCTGTCGCATTTACTCCCGTCTTTCGACGACGAGCTTGCCAATTGCATCAACATGTCTGGGTCAGTCGATGAGTTTGAAGCAAATTGGGAGGCATTAATTTCTAAAATTGATTCTGGAAGCATTGAGTGGTTCGATTCGGTGTACAGTTTCCGGCAGCAGTGGGTCCCGGTATACTTGAGGGATACATTCTTCGGAGACGAGCCATCGAAGCTGGAGTGTACAAGCAGGAGCTCCTTTTTTCAACCTTACATCGTTGCGAAAACTAACTCGCAGTCATTCATCCAGCAGTACGAAAAGGCACTGGACAGCTGCTACGAAAAGGAGATGAAGGAGGAGTTTGAGACAAAGTATTCCCTTCCAGATATCAAGACATCATCTCCTATTGAGAAGCAAGGGGCAGAATTGTACACAAGGACAATGTTTCTGAAGTTCCAACAGGAAGTGCTTGAGGCCTCTGCCTCTACTTTGGAAATGGTAGAGGAGGATGGTAAGTCTTGCATGTATAAGGTGACTGCATCTCAAGGAAGTGAGAAGCCTCGTATCGTCCAGTTCGATTCTTCTGAGAATTCCGCAAAATGTAACTGTCAGATGTTCGAATATTTCGGTATTGTCTGTAGGCATATTCTTACTGTCTTTGGTGCGCAAGGTGTATCAGCACTTCCTTCTCAGTACATTTTGAGAAGATGGACCAAACATGCCATAGATAGAAGCTCCAACAAGAAATTGGATGAAGATAGAAGCTCGAACAAGAAATTGGATGAAGATAGAAGCTCAAACAAGAAATTGGATGAAGTTAGCCGAGTTAAAGAGCCCAAGGAGGAGCAAAGAAGTACTGCTGAAGATGGCGAGCAATCTCAGACATGGCGGTACAATAATTTGTGTCGTGAAGCACTTAGGTATGCTGAAGAAGGAGCATCATCTGTAGATGTATATATTGTAGCAATGCACGCTCTTCAAGAGGCTGCTAACAAGGTCAATCTGGCCAAGAGAGGTATTGGACAAGTAGCACCATTGGCAGTGATGCCACTTGCATCACAACCGCCAGAAAGTTCTGGAAAATTCCAGGATAGTTATGGTCAGCAAAGGAAGAGAAGAAGGAATTCAAACAACTCAAGAGAGAACTCTTCACCAAATCAACTTATGTATATGCAACAACCTGCTAATTTTCTCTCTGTTGCTCTCAGTACATCAAGTGCTTCACAAGGGCCTAATCAGATAGTTGCTGCCACCCCTGTTTCTTTGTGTACACAATACGGACAAACATCAGGTTCAAATAACTCAACTGATGGCAAAACAACGTCTGCTTTGGTAGCTGCTGACAAGTTTCATGGATTGTCAAATAAAGATGCATTAACATCAGCACCTTCTTCAGAAAATATCGTGCAAAGAGGAGAAGCAGAATCTTCAGGGGTTGCTTCACAAATTAATGAGGTCATTTACCATACCAACTACCAGAAGTTTAAATTCCGTATAATATATACTGCTGCGTTCTTTCTTACATGATCGTTACGGCGAGCTTCTTATTCTTATATAAGACATTCTACATTTTTGTCACAACAGATCTTCATGCATTGTCCCTTGTTTATTGAGTGTCACTGTCTGAGGTAGTGCTCACTTTGTTTGTTGATCATTTGGACTAGAGAGGGTAGGTCTTTAGCAGATGAACACACTCTTCTACAAATCAGTTAGAAAATATGTAAGGAGCAATATAATTTATGTACCAAACTCACAAGGTTATGTGTCTGCTAGCAAAAGTTCTTTTTGTCCTCTATGTATTTGCTTGTGGGCCTTCTTTCCTGCTTGTATTATTAAGAATGCCAATATTTTCTTCTTTTCTTATTGCACAATGATCAATCAACTTAAATTATTTGAAAAGACCAGCAAAGTGCTGATCTAGGTAACTAGGTTCATCTTCACCTGTAAAATATTGCTTGTAATTTCATGGTGACTGATATTAAAATCTATAACTAGGTTCATCTCCATTCTGCCTTTTCTAGTTCCGAATGAACACTCTAATACTGTTGCTTTGTTTATCTCATCTGACCACTAGTTGACTCAGTGTTTCTGTTCTCTTTCTTTATTTTTTTTTTCACTTCCAACAAAATACTATATATATTATTTTCTATCCTCATCCAAACTAGCTGCTTGAATGGATATTAACATTTTTGGGAATAATTTCATAATATTATATATTTGTATAGAGTATGCAGATGGGGCTTTATCTAGCCTGAGCATTAAACATGAACCCAAAAATCAGCATTTCCCTTGTGGAGTACTAATTTGGTCCGTTTGATCATTTATCTAGTGTTTGTCCATAACATATAATTCTTAACTATAAATTTTACTACATCCCTCAGTTGGCTAGCATTAGTCGTACCAAATTTTCAATGCTAATTTGTAACTTCACATGTATAATCAAAGAAGATTACTTCATCACTAATTTCTTGCTATCTCTGCACTAGGAAATACTCCCTCCATTCTGATTTAGTCTACATCTTGGAAAATATCAGACAATTTAGCTAGTCATTTAATAGTACTACTTTGATATCTGAACAACAAATCAAAACTAATTTCTTTCTATCTCTGCATTAGGAAATACTCCCTCTGTTCTGATTTAGTCCACATCTTGCAAAATATCAGACAATTTAGCTAGTCAGTTAATAGTACTACTTTGATATGTGAACAACCGATCAAATTTATATTAAAATTAATGACATCCAATAGAGAGAGTAAGACTGCTTCATTTTTTGTGTTGTTGATTACTGAGATGCAATTAATGTCTAAAAGCTAGAATGTAGATTAATATGGAACAAATATTTGGTCTAGAATGTAGACTAAAAGAGAACGGAGGGAGTACAACTAAGCAAGTCAGTGTTGCTACTTTGGCTTGACTATTGTCTGAAATAATTTTCATTGAACTGCTTTTGTTATACTTAGTGCTCTCCAGAGAGGCAGAAACACCTAACTAATGCCCTTCTGTTGTTTAGCGCTCCAGCAAGTAGCTAAAGAAACTTTAAGTTATTATGGTCAGCTAGAAAATAGTGTTGCTCACATGTTCATAATAGATTAATTTTGTATACGAACACAATTGCTGCCTTTGTTGCTTGAAGTGAGGTCATCTGATGAAGCTTCAGCTGAAGTGTAACTGCTTGTAGGACGAGTAGGCTTCAGTGTTAGTAGCTTCTTGCCTGAGTAACCTTGTACTAATAGAGACCTTAGGACGTTTGAATTTGACTTGAGTAATTTAGTGTTCTCACCTTATAATTTCATTTTTGGTCCGGATGCTAAATTCTGTGTGAAACTATATGGGATGGTGTATTTAGATCACTTGGTATGTATTTAGTATGCAAGTCTTACCATGGCAAATCACAATTTCTAAATAGTGGAGTTGGGTTCATGTCAGCTTGGGGCAACATCGGATATGGGATATATATGTAAATGTAATAGTACTGGGAAAAGACTGGTTCACCTTTAGTTGTTTACTCACTCTTGTGTTCACTTTTAGTTATTGATGTACATGCCACGCCTTTCTACTACAATTCTAATACACATTTTAAGTACATGACAACAAACAATAAATAATTGGACACATGGTGTATCTTCTGTTGCAAGTTTGTAACAGATGGAAGTGCGCTGTGTACACTGTATGCATCATTATGGAAATTTGCTTTCATTCCTGTATCTCTGATGCACTAATTACATTAACAATTAGACAATTATGATTAATTTCATGTCATCTACATATGGAGCTGTACAGGTGAAATATCAGCTGACATATTTGGCTATAACGACCTATAGGTGTGAAAAATCGCAATCAATGATATATTGGTATCGGGTCCAGTAACCAAAATATTGCCTGACATTTAGAAGAGGGGCTCGCCATCCCTCCCTCCCTCCCAGGGTTCTATTTCTATGTTGACCAATTTAGGCATTTGTCTCGTTGATACATGACAACCTTATTTTGCTGTACTTGATAGACACATGACATCACACATGTAATTTTGCCAAGGATGACTTGGCTAAGTTGTAGTGCCATTTTTCTTCGCCACAAGTTAATTGAGTTAGGTGTGCTTAGGAACTTGTAGACTGTCAGTCAAATAGGCATGTGGCACTTTCATGCTATGACATATTGAAATAGTAACTCCCACCTAAGTAGTAACGTGGGTCTTATTCTTTTAGTCCAACGGCTGTAACTGAGAAAATATACACCAAGCATAATAGTTCCGAATGGGCTCCGTGTCAGAAATGCTCATGCCACCTCTTTAAATATCTTTTTTTTTTCCTTTTTTAAAGGAACTTCATTTGGTTTTCTTAAGTCTGCATCTGTTATTCTGTTATTTGCTGGTGGTGTCATCAAATTGAGCCATATGTCTTAAATGGGTGTTAAACTGTAGTCTTGTGTTTTTGTGATATCTAAACTGCTATTTTTTTGCGATATGTCAAGACTTAACAGTTGTATGAGTCCATGTTCTCCAAAATTGCAACAACTGATATATTTTACATGGTCATCTGTAAAGGAAAGTTGGTCGCCTTTCTATAAGAACCGGATGCTGCAGTATGGCTGCCAGTTACAACTAGTCAGAGAGACAACGTCAAGACCCTTATTAGTGGCATGCTGATAAGTTTCGCTACTGTAGTTTTTTTTTTTTTTTTTACATTGGCCATGGTTATCTTGGATTTGTTTCCTAATTTATGGAGTGCTTTCCATAATAATTTTTGCTGGTAGCTTTTTTTTATACTAGTCATGGTTAGCTTGGATTTGCTTCCTCAATTACGGAATGCTTTTCATTTCAATTTTCTGAAGACTCTTCTACACTAGCTTCGGAGCTCTGACCACAATAAATCCTTATGAAATATGCAGAGCCATGAACTGTCCCAGGCTAATGGAAACAAGGGAGGCAGCACAAATATGGCAAATTCTACTGCCTCACCACAGCTTGTGACAGTTCCAGTTGGATTCTGCCTGCCTTCCGTAGACAACTCCAAGATGTCTGCAGGTATGTATTGCGATGATTTTACTTTCCTATGGAAGTCCATAACTAGTTCCAAACATGCAACTGTATATATATGTTATAGTTTCTTCAAGTTTTTATGAGTGATCCTTGCCAGTCACTTTTATTAAGTAACATAGTCATCTTGACCGTACTACTGATGCAGCTGGGATGAATTCAAACTCCAGTGGTGTAACGAGTAATGGAAATGCATCATCTGGTCTTCGCCAATGTCAATCTTCTGCACAAGTGCCTGCTACACACTCAGAGACAAAAACACCTGCAGACAATACCGATTCCCGGGTAGCTTCTGAGGGCTCTTCTATAAGGGCTGCAGCCATTGCAGCGGGCGCACGCATCGCATCTCCATCTGATGCAGCTTCGATCATAAAAGCGGCACAGTCGAAAGATGCTATCCACATAAGGCCTGGGGAAAGCCTTCCAAATCACCTGAAACCGTTAGCCCCCAAATCGCTGTTCCCAGTACCACCAGTCACTGTATCCAGTTCTGTGTATGCTTCCACTAGCAACATGCATGCTGGACAAGCTGGCTTTGGTGATTCCCGGGCAGCCAAGGAAGCAATTTTCGGTTCCTCGGATGGCAGTGATGATGATGAGTATGATGACGATGAAGACAGTGACGATGAGGGGCTATCTGGCGATGAGGCGGAACAAGAATAATCTTTCAGATCAGCAGTTGGTGAGCTGTCTCTATACTAACCTCTCCTAATGCGTCCGAGTCCCTGATCTTTTAACAACATCCTCACCACTGGCGTCTCATAGAGCATAGCTGTATACGTGTTCATAGCCTGTATTACGGTCCCAACCATTGCCCCCCATGATCCTAGGAGCCATTTTCATCTTTTATTAATCTAGGAATCCTTTTTTTGCTTACCCTAATCATAACAATGAAAGCTTCCTTAAGCTTAATTTTCATTGGCTCCTGCTGGGGTTTGGTCAGACTGTCGGCTGCTCGGCTCCAACATGTGTAGCTCTATGTATGTACAGCATGAGTAGTATTTTGCTGGTGGAACTGCTTCGGGTGCCCTGGAGTTTTGTATTCCTATTTTTCCTCGTCTTGGAAAGGGACCTGTTAGACTTGAGCTCACCACCTATTATTTGACTTGCATCGCACGGGTGATTGGTTCGTGTGGAAGAGATTCCCGAGATACTTTCACCAACAACACCTCCTTCCAGCTGGTGAGGTTGGCAGCATCATCTGTATATTTTTCTGCAATGGTGACTGTTGGAACAGGAACTGTTCCTTTCCATAGCAGAAAGTTGTTGTATTGCTGATGCTTTCGCTGGTGCCATCATTCAGATCCATGAGTATACATGGCCACAAACATGGCTAGTTTGGCAAGCCTTGTAACTTTTGTCCATGAAAGAGCGAAATGATATGCTACTACATCGTCAGTAGGAGTTGCTTGGCTCCCATCATTTGGGGATGGAATCGAATAATTAATTGTGATTTCGTGAATCGACTTGTTTGGCTGCCATGGAATTGGTATTGAAATTCAGTTGATAATTCCATAGATTCCATCTCTCTGACTAACCTTAATTCCTATTGGCACCCTGTCATTTTGTGTATTTACCAAATAAAATGATATAATCAATTCAAATTCATTTTATTTCATTTCTGCCGAACAAAATGAAATGTTGCATGTCATAGGCGGCTATGGAAATTCATGCGTCCCAATCAGAAGGAATGCTAGTAGTCCCGGTAAACTGTAACTCTGGCGACCTTTCCAAGCACGGGCTTACCGTGAACGTGATTGCAACCACAGGGACGTAGCACAAGAGGCTGCACACGCGTACCTCGCTATGTCATGCGTCGTCCACCAACCCCCGGAGGTAGGAGCACCTACCACTACCATGGCTGTTACCTTTTCTCCTCCAAGTTGGGGGCACATCATAATGTCAAGCACCAATAGAAAGTTAAGAGATCAGATGATCGAGGAAACTCTTTTTTTGCTGCATGCAGTGTTTTCTTCTTCTTCTATGAGTGCGATGGAAGCCAAACAAAACTGGAGGAAAAGTAGCTGAAGGGAGCTGTCATGGTTGGTGAGGCAGGAGAGGAGCTTCCACTTGAGATGGTTGGGACGTTGGGGGCGCACACCGATCTGTTGCGTTCTCAACGTCAATAGCGTTCAATCAGGATTCCACTGGAGAAAAAAAAAAAAGGATTCCATTGGAGAAGCATTAGAGAGAAGGATTCCATGGAAACCAACACTTTAATCCCCCACCACCACTCTTCCGCATTATGATCGACGTAAATTTAGAATCTTAGCACGAAACATTCACGTACGTGGACCCTAAAATTTCATTTTAGACAGAGAAAAATATAACATGTCTATATTTAACCTGTCCACCTTCTATAGCTCTTTTTTGCGAAAAGAACCCTGACATTAAGAGAAACATCGAACAGTACAAACCTTCTCAACAAAAAAGAAAATTACAACGAAATTCTTGAGACGCTCCTCCTCTATATTCAAATTATTCAACGTCGTCATTGTCGCTCCTCCTAGATCCGGCCCGACGTTGTTGGTTGCATACCGGAAGTCGCCAAACATGTCAAGAAGACCCCATTCGTTCCAGAGACGAAGAAGAAGGAATAACTGTCGATGAAGCTCCATGACGAACCAGCGACCCCCTGCCAGAAGAAGTCTCTGAGAACCACACCACTCCCACAAGCTTCTCGACGTTGCCACTGAGATAGGGCTGAAGCTAGGGAGACTTTATTGGAGAAGACGCCGCCACCATCATCTGAGCGCCGCCCCACCAAACCTTGACCCTAAAACTGGAAAAACGGAGCCCTCCCGCTGACGGGAGGCAAGATCCACCCCACCTCCATGGCCCGAAGGCCACAAATTGTATGCGGCTAACATGCACTTCTTAAACTTTTCGTATGCGGCGACCTAAGTGCCATGGAGTACTCGATCAGGTGCCACACTCCTAAATAAATTATTTTGAATAAACTATTTAATAGTTTGGACTTGTTCGCTTACTCGTAAACTTTGAGTACTTGAGTTGCACTGTTTGAAGAGATACTTTGGCGAAGTATAAGTTATTCAACACAAGGCAATGCTAGATTTTCATTGGGTATATGTTAACTCGGTTGGCATATGATGGACAATATATATATTTTTCATACAACATGTGAACTGACGGACATATCAACTTATCAAGTATGCTCATTTTAAAAAGGAGGTCAGCTTGCAACACAGCAGCACTACATCACTACATGGCCATCATACCAACCCCCGGGTACCTTTCACCACATCTCCGCACCATTTTGCGTCTTGTTTAATTTCTCACTCGGGCAGTCGGCTGCTCACGTTCCCTATGATCATTGCAGGCATAGTTAGCAAACCAAAAGCTAGCTCCATTTCTTTGTAGAAGTGCGGACATGACGAAGTAGTGGGCACCATGATTCTAACTAAGAGTTTCATATAAGAAAGGTCGTATATGTGACATGGAACCGAATGTTAGGTATATTCCAGCTAGCAGCATCCCATGTACCCACGATCCTTTGTAATTGCTAGATGGATATATAATACTATGTATAGTAACCGTTTTCACCTCTGTAATGAACCTAGCTTCTGCTTGTGATTTACGACACTTTGAATTTGATGTACATTGATTCGCAAAAAAAATTTGTTGTACATTTCTTGTGGAAATGCTAACAAAGATGAACTACCCCCACAAAAAACAAAGAAACTATGCTCATCTATATAGCAACATATTTTCCTCGCATGCCGTATTCTGCATCCGAAGTTGCTGTTTTTGAATCTCATAGATTTCCATTGACAGTCACGAAGGGGGATTGCAAAGCAGAGTCTTGGACGTTTACACACACTGGTAGCAAGGCAAAAGATAATACATCATGCATTGATCAAGGTCACGTTTGGAGTTAGGTTAATGGTCGGTCGAGAACTCTAACATTTATAAAATTGCAACTGGAATCTTCAAGAGCTTAAACCATAATCGCCGTGATGTCTTTCCATCACACCCACTCTCACTGATATATGGATACCGGGTATGTTTCATCGAGACTAGTCTGTGATGGCAACTCTTCCGCACATGCGACTCGGTTGCGAGGATAATCGTATCGCCTCGACATAGCACCTTGCCCTCCGGAGTTCATGAGGGAGGTGAGATTCCTTAGATCTTGAAGAAATCCTGATGAGACCGGTTTTAGAACCACATGCACACCATTAGGTCACAAGAGCGTTATAGTAGGCACGGATTGTCTTAAAGGGATTTGAATGATAGAAAAAGCACAAACTCTCTCCAAAGTTTTGATGGTAGAAATTTTTGGTACCAACTTTGGAACACAACAGCAATTTTCATCCATGTAGGTGTATCCACTTTAACTCGGTGCCAAATCAGGAGCATCATGCTCGGCGGCTAGACATGGAGTGGTCAGTTAGGTGAATTGAACTCTGGATGTCTCACTGAAGGCCCCCCTAGTCCGTGTGCGTTCATCAGTGTTCAATGTTCCGAAAGACTTTCGCGATGATATCTTCCAAACTCGCACAAACTCTGCAATATATTTTCCTCGCATGCCGTATTCTGCATCCGAAGTTGCCCTTTTTGAATCCCATAGATTTTCATTGACAATCACGAAGGGGGATTGCAAAGCTCTAGAAAACAAATCCAAGCAGCGTCTTGGAAGTTTACACACATAAGTCACAAGGTAAAAGATGATACATCATGAATTGATCAAGGTCACGTAGGAGTTAGGTTAATGGTCGGTCGAGAACTCTGACATATATAAAATTGCAACCGGAATCTTCAACACCTTAAACCATGATCGTTGTGATGTCTTTCCATCACACCCACTCTCACTGGTATATACAAAACAATTGAGCTATGGATACCAGGTATGTTTCACCGAGCTTAGTCTGTGATGGCAACTCTTCCACACATGTGACTCGGTAAAAAGGATTCTATCGTACAACCTCGACATAGCACTTTTCCCTCCGGAGTTCATGAGGGCGATGAGATTCCTTAGGTCTTGAAGAAATCCTGATGAGACCGATTTTAGAACCATAGGCACACCATTAGGTTTTGGGAGCCTCATAGTATGCATGGATTGTATTATAGGGATTTTAATGATAGAAAAAGCACAAACTCTCTCCAAAGTTTTGAGTGTAGAACTTTTTGCTACCAGCTTTGGAACACAACAACAATTTTCATCCATGTAGGTGTATCCACTTTAACTCGGTGCCAAATCAGGAGCATCATGCTCGGCAGCTAGACATGGAGTGGTCAGTTAGGTGAATTGAACTCTGGACGTCCAACTGCAGGCCCCCTAGTCCGTGTGGGTTCACTAGTAGGGAAACTCTGTTCAATGTTCCCAAAGACTTTTGCACTGATATCTTCCAATCTCGCACACACATGTATGCGTGTGTGGTGTACACAAGTAGTGCGTGTCATCAAGAATAAGAGAGCACCATGCCGCAAATAGAGAATGGCAGAAAACAGAGCATAATAATATGACTGATACATTTTGTAGCACCGTATTGTTTTCCATTGATAAAAAAGATGTAGTACCCCCTCTGATTTTAAATTAATTGCCGTAGATTTAGATAAAATATTGCCTAAATCTGTCTAGCTTTACTGAACCTGCGGCAATTAATTTATATATTCGCAGAGAGTGTAACAAAACAATTTCATATTATCCATTGTTATGTCATGGTGGCATGTCGGTCAGACACTTGTCGTTTGCGACCGACATTACGTGCAGTTTCACAGGCAGAATGTAAAACCTCCAAACCAAAAGCCCACAACCAACAGCAACAGGTAGATTCAGATTTCAGAAGCGAGATCTCACCAGATCCCAAAGCCCGCCGCACCTACACCTACCTACCCCGTCCGCCAGCGCCAGCGAGGGAGCGAGTCCGTTGCGTTTATATAAATAAACCCCCCAAACCCCCCGAATTCCCCGTGCTCAGCCCTTCCCCCGCCTCTCGTCTTCCTCCTCCTCATCTCCCGCCGCTCGCTGCTCCGCGCTCCAAGGGTAAGCCGCCTTCCCCACCGCTCCTTCACCGCTGCCCGTGTGATCCGCCGCGGTTTTCCCTCCCCGCCGCCCTCAGTCTCGACTTCCTCGCCTGTCTCGTGCTCTCACTCCGCCCGAGCTCCAGCCAGTCAGTCCGGCCAGCCCAATGCGCGCGGTTTCAGTCTGACACCTGCTGCGCGCTAGAGCTGCCGCCGTGCCGTTGTAGGTTAGCGCCACCGCCGACCCCGATCGCGCGCGTCGCCGCTGATCGCGGTTCCCCGTTCTGTGCCTCGTCGCGCTGCCGCCGCCGTCCGTGGTATTGCTGGCCATTGGTTTTTGATTTGAGGTTCGGGATTTTAGTACTCATCCACTAGCTTGCTTAAACCCAAACTGATCTCCAAAATATGTGGGCGAATTTTGGGCTCGGCCACCATCTGGATCCGTTCCTGACTCTGTAGTTGTTCAGATCCGATCATTTGGTTCCGCCGAAAATGCCTCGGTAGATCTGAGATCGACATACGGTGGTTAAGGTTCCTGCCATCAGATCCGTCGTTACGTCTAGCACTTAAAAAAAAGTCGGTACACCTATACGATCTGAGGTTGTGTCGGCCATGCGTCCGTCAGACTCTAAGGATGGCTGAATTTTATATCTGATCAATTTGTTTTCTGTAGTTTTCTAGCCCTTAACTGTTTCCACTCACGTGGCATGTTTTATGCACGACAATTCAGTTAACTGTCCTTGTCCTGCTCCCGAGACGTTTTTGATTCGAGCTATCCGTTGCTCTGAATGTTATCTGTAGTATGCTGATCTCGTGCCTGAGAGGGGCCGTGCTTTCGTTCCGACCGATCTCGGCTCTCCTGTACCCTCACCAGGGGAAGGTTTGGTTGGATCCTAAATGGAGATCCGTAGTGCATGTAGCCTGCCTTCATGGCACGGCTAGCCATTTTCGGTTTAAAGAATCCCTGATTAGCAGAAGGTATTTCTTAAGCCTCTTCATCCTACAGGAGGAGCTCATCTTGTCGTACTACCTAAGAATTTTGTGTAGAAGAAAACAAACAAGTTTGGTTACTCACTTTGTGAAATAGATTGAGAGTTTGGTTCAATATTTTGGATAGGTCTTCATGGTAAAAATGAATCGATTACTCTGCCACTGTTCCTGCAAATTAATTGATTTTTTTATTTTTCAACTGTTTAGAACGATGGCTTCCCATATTGTTGGATACCCTCGCATGGGCCCCAAGAGGGAGCTCAAGTTTGCCTTGGAGTCTTTCTGGGACAAGAAGAGCAGCGCCGAGGATTTGGAGAAGGTTGCCGCCGACCTCAGGGCCAGCATCTGGAAGCAGATGTCAGAGGCTGGGATCAAGTACATTCCCAGCAACACCTTCTCATACTATGACCAGGTGCTTGACACAACTGCCATGCTTGGTGCTGTCCCCGACCGCTACTCTTGGACTGGCGGCGAGATTGGTCATGACACCTACTTCTCAATGGCCAGGGGCAATGCCACTGTCCCTGCCATGGAGATGACCAAGTGGTTTGACACCAACTAGTAAGGCCAATCAGCATCTCTTGAAGCTTATCAGTTACCAGATATGATTTTGTAGTGCGTATTGGCCATGCACTTTTGCTTACTGTCTTGCTTTTTTTTTGCAGCCACTTCATTGTACCCGAATTGGGCCCACAAACCAAGTTCTCATATGCTTCACACAAGGCTGTCTCTGAATACAAGGAGGCAAAGGCGGTATGTTGCCTCAACCACAGCATTGTCTTGGTCAATTTTGTTTAATACATTATCAACTTTTCATAGTAGTTTGCTTACACATACGGTTTAGTAGTACAAAAAAAGCTTCTCACCTATATTATTATATGTGCTTGATATCTAAATCCAATTCCACATAGACTCCTAGCTTAATCTGTCTAGCTTTGCTAATTAAATCACATGATTTCCTCTATCCGTTTGATGTTCTTTGGTTAAAATAGAGCTTTTAGTGGCACTTGTATGAAGTGTATCACGTCTCTTGTCTGTCCATTGGCATATGGACAATGCAATTTATCAATTACTAGTTGATTTTGCCACCTATACTTGACGGTGGAAAGGGATAGTCCTGGAACAGACATATTTTGCTATCGTGCAGAGAATGATGCATTCTGTCTGCATACTTGACAAAATATGAAACTTCAGCTTAAGGTTCTTAAATTGGTGCTTTACTTCACTTTGTTTTCAGAAAACACATTTTGCAACAATATTGTAAGATCTTGATGGAATGGATTATGAAAAGTTTATGATTTCATTAGCTGGGATGTTCTGCTTGCTTAACTGCTGATTAATTTCTGTTGAACAGACCCAGCATAGAATTATCCTCTTATTCTGTGTTGCATAATGGTAGTGATACAGTAGGACCCTCTCTAGATCTATTCAATGATGTTAATGTTTACGCTGAAAAAGAAGTAGCTTGCCAGGCTTTTTGTATTACGTAAATGATGGTGTCTGCCTGCTAAATGTTCCTACTTCCATGCAGCTTGGCGTTGACACTGTTCCAGTGCTTGTTGGACCAGTCTCATACTTGCTGCTCTCTAAGGCAGCGAAGGGTGTGGAGAAATCATTCTCCCTTCTTTCACTCCTTGGCAGCATTCTTCCCATCTACAAGTAAGCATCGACTAAAGCAAGCAACTTATTTTGTTGTAGCTTGAATCTTCAGTTCATAATTCCGCCTATTATATAACTGCAGGGAGGTTGTTGCTGAGCTGAAGGCAGCTGGTGCTTCATGGATTCAGTTTGATGAGCCCACACTTGTTAAGGACCTTGCTGCTCACGAATTGGCCGCATTCTCTTCGGCATATGCTGAACTCGAGTCGTCACTCTCTGGATTGAATGTACTTGTTGAGACATACTTCGCTGATGTTCCTGCTGAGTCCTACAAGTATATTCTCTAGTCCTAATTAATTCTCCTTGCCACTGTATATGTTTCACGTTTTTCTGTTGTGACAACAATACACTAATACTTTTGTAACCACAGGACCCTCACATCATTGTGTGGTGTGACCGCCTATGGTTTTGATCTTGTCCGTGGAACTAAGACACTTGATCTTGTCAAGAGCGCGGGTTTCCCTTCTGGAAAGTACTTGTTTGCTGGTGTTGTAGATGGACGGAACATTTGGGCTGATGATCTTGCTGCATCTCTCAGCACTCTTCAGTCTCTTGAGGCTGTTGTTGGCAAGGGTAAACATCGAACCATACATTTATTATTTGCTACCTATGGCTCACAAGTTAGGTTGTTTTCAATATCGACAGTCTTTACTTTGACAATCACTTATTATGAAAATATGTTGCTTCGAACAAAACAAAGCACTTATTATAAAGTATATTTAACCCTAAATCTAGCCATATCAATGTCTTGTAGATGCTGACATTTTTTCTATATTGATTGATGGTTAAACCTAGAAATGTTTACTAGCATAGATTCTAAAATGTCCTGGATTGTGATTCAGAGACAGTATCTGTTATCCATTGTCATTGCTTTCCTTTCTGCATCCAACAATTATGAGTATATTCTTTCAGACAAGCTTGTGGTGTCCACCTCCTGCTCACTGATGCACACTGCCGTTGATCTTGTAAACGAGACTAAGCTTGACAGTGAGATTAAGTCATGGCTTGCTTTTGCTGCCCAAAAGGTGGTTGAGGTGAATGCTCTTGGCAAGGCTTTGGCTGGTCAAAAGGATGAGGTATGCTATTCTTTTATTTTTTCACTATACTTTGGTGCTTTGCACCACTTTAATTGGAACTGTTAACTTTATTGAAATGTAATAATGAACATTATCAAATGCAGGCTTACTTTGCAGCCAATGCTGCTGCTCAGGCCTCAAGGAAGTCTTCACCCAGAGTGAACAATGAGGAAGTTCAGAAGGCTGTAAGTTCATTGAGCTTCAGTCATATAGGCACACATTAACAGTTCACATGTGCCAGTAATTAACATGAAGTACATTTCTTACAGGCGGCTGCTTTGAAGGGCTCTGACCACCGCCGTGCCACCACTGTTTCTGCTAGACTGGATGCTCAGCAGAAGAAGCTCAACCTTCCTGTCCTTCCGACAACCACAATCGGTTCATTCCCTCAGACAATGGACCTCAGGAGGGTCCGCCGTGAGTACAAGGCGAAGAAGTGAGTGCCTCTATAGATACTGTTCTTGTAATATTTTCAGCATCTTTTACTCAAAAATTGTGTCGTTGCAGGATCTCTGAGGAAGCATATGTCAGTGCTATCAAGGAAGAAATTAGCAAGGTTGTGAAGATCCAAGAGGAGCTTGACATTGATGTGCTTGTGCATGGAGAGCCTGAGGTGAGAAGCGTTTACTAATATTATTTGTTGTAGATTAGTTTGCAAGATGCTCTGTTGGACTTGCTGAAATGAAGCTATACTTGCCTACAGATTAGTGAAACAGATATTTGTTTCAGCAAAGTCTATTTTGTTCACTCGAAGTGAAGCGTTTTGCACATCTTTGTGACTTAATTTCTATGTATTTTCAGAGAAATGACATGGTTGAGTACTTCGGTGAGCAATTATCTGGTTTTGCATTCACTGCCAACGGATGGGTGCAATCTTATGGATCACGGTGTGTGAAGCCACCCGTTATCTATGGTGATGTCAGCCGCCCCAACCCCATGACGGTCTTCTGGTCCAAGATGGCCCAGGACATGACCCCTCGCCCAATGAAGGGAATGTTGACTGGCCCTGTCACAATCCTCAACTGGTCTTTTGTCAGGAATGACCAGCCAAGGTTGATACTACTCTCTAGCTTCTTAAATCTGTTTTGATAGCCTTAAATGTGGATGCGTTCTAACATTCTTACGGGTATGCCACTTGGTCACAGGTTTGAGACATGCTACCAGATTGCTCTTGCCATCAAGAAGGAGGTTGAGGATCTCGAAGCTGGTGGTATTCAGGTCTGTATATCATCTTTCTTTGTCTTTTCATCATATCATCAATACATCCATGTGGCATGTGTAAGAACATGGTTTGGCCATTTGCAGGTGATCCAGATCGACGAGGCTGCTCTAAGAGAGGGTCTGCCTCTGCGAAAGTCAGAGCATGCGTTCTACTTGGACTGGGCTGTCCACTCATTCAGAATCACTAACTGCGGTGTACAAGACACCACTCAGGTAATCTTTGTTAAATGTTACGAGATATTCAGAAATCTTTCTTAGGATCACCCTGATTGATCTTCTTTTTCTTGGCAGATCCACACCCACATGTGCTACTCCAACTTCAACGATATCATCCACTCCATCATTAACATGGATGCTGATGTCATCACCATTGAGAACTCCCGTTCCGATGAGAAGCTCCTCTCTGTCTTCCGCGAGGGCGTGACATACGGAGCTGGCATTGGCCCTGGTGTCTATGACATCCACTCCCCCAGGATCCCCTCCACAGAGGAGATTGCTGACCGCGTCAACAAGATGCTTGCCGTGCTCGACACCAACATCCTTTGGGTGAACCCTGACTGCGGTCTCAAGACACGCAAGTATGCCGAGGTGATGCCTGCCCTTAAAGCCATGGTTGATGCCGCCAAGCTCATCCGCACCCAGCTCGCCAGCGCGAAATGAACACCTTGATAGCGCGCACACCTCTCTTGATATGTTGGAACAGAGCGCAAATGGAGCCATTTGTTTCGAATAATCTTGGTCTTGTCATACCCCTGGTGTTTGGATAGATTAGCCATGTTACGATACAGTGTTACTTGTTGTATCCTAAGTTTGGTGGGTTTTTCCCTTTTTCCTCTTTTCAGACTGTTGTCTGGAGCATGTGTGTTACAATTATAATCGTAATCGATAATGCAGCCATTCATTTGCATCTTTCAGTTTCTCCAACTGCAGTTCTTCAGTTCACAAGTTGTCTGCTTATATGCAGATCGTGCCCTTGTGCGCAGGTTACACGGCACACATGATTTTTGCTCATGCTTCACAGCAATACACACAGCGCGCCAATTCCTACCAGCGCTAGGATGAGAACAACAAAGCCAAGGACATGGAGAGGCCTAATCTTTTGCCACCACCTCTTGTTCCCGTCTTCCTCGTCATCATCCTCATCATCTTTTTCAACAGCGTTTGCATCAGCACGCGCATTAGTTCTTGGCCCATCTTGTGTGGCGGCGATCTCTTCCTCCTGTATTGTCACCTTGATCTCCTCAGGTACCACATTGTTCTCTTCAGTCCTGTTCTTCTCTGCATCCTCTTGGGCGCTCCTGAAGCTGCCGCCGGTGCCGCTGCCTGACGAGCTATCTGCATTGCCCGTCCCTGCTTTCTGCTCTCCATTGGGCAGAGGCAGAGAGCTTCCAGGCTGCTGCTGCTGTTCCTTGTGCTTTTGCCTGTCCGTGGACGATGACGGCGATCCCTTGGGCAGGATCACGTAGAGCACGGCCTTGTCCTTGTCCATCACGGCCTTGATGCCGCCGGTGTCGACGCTCCTCGGAACCGGAAACGACTTGAGGAAGCGCGCCCATCGTGCCCTTGCGCCGCCGGCAACAGGGCGCTCGCCGGTGACCTTCAGCTTCCGGCTGGTGTTGTACAACACCTTCAGCTCCTCCTTCCTGAACCCTGAAACCAAAACAATAGATCTTCAGAAGACACAAGTCATAGGCTCACAGTGCGACAGTACAGACATGATCGATGATGTAATGCGTACCTGAGACATCGACGACGAGGGTGTCGGTGTCCGCAGTGCGCGCCCACACGCACCTGGGATCGACGGCCGTGTAAACGCGGTGGCGCGACGCCGGAGGCCGTGCCTGCGCCGGCGCAGCGGCTGCCTGCATGGTGTTGTTGATAGATAATACAGAGACGTGACTGTTCTGCTCCTTCCGGATCTTTCAGCGACAAGATTGATTAGGACATGGGATCGGGATGCATTATAGGGATGATCACCATATTACTTTAGTTCCTGGGAGAAGATTGCCGTTGCCTCATGGACGGGTTATGCGGTGGATAGGTTGTCGCTGGGCAACTCATTCCTTTGCTTGTGCTGCTCTAAGATGTTTTGCTTTAGCCACAAGGTACAGTACTCATTCGCCGGGAATACCATGCAGGGGAGAACAAGGATGCAGATTTATAAGTTGGCGAGGAATGCAGGAAATGTGTAACAAAAACCTCTCTCCTAATGGAATGGCAGATCGCCTGCCTTTACCCTGAAAATTAACTGTTAAAAGAAATACCAGCCAGCTAGGTTACCAGTTATCATGTAAAGTTAAATTTAGCAACCGAACATGCGGGTGCCACTACCGTTGAAGCTTAACTGGAGGTCTTAGTCCCCTCTACGGGTTAACGACGTTTTCCAAGTCTTCCCAAACTACGTCTTAGCGCTCATGTCGAGCCCAATTTGTAGGACACAAGCACTAATAACGTTTACGATTAGATTTCTAACAATTAGCTTGACTCGGATGATTCTATCTCCTACTCCCATAGTCCATTACTCCATTCTTGAAGCTCCTGTCTACGAGGATGCCTACGCCGTTCCTAGTGCCGGGCTAACCATGAATATCAAAGCTTAAAACTACTATTCTCAACTTCTCTCGCCTTTTGATCCGCCCATCTTGTCTCATGTACGCAGAGTATATTTACACGGCTCCTGCTCGTAGCATCCACTAACACCCGTATCTTTCCGGTCAAGGATCCTATATTTCAACTACCTTCCCACAACCTATTCACCTCAGCTAGCTTCCTTGCCCTTCTCATCCTTCAAGGGGAATGCAAAGACTCTTTTTCACTTATCACTACATCTGGGCGAAGATGTAGCGCACCACTAAGGCGGTGGCGACCTAGCCCCTGCTCATTTAACACCACACCACAGCACACCCGGGTTCTAATATGGCGCTTCGCTAATAGGGTTGCACACCAACAAATTTCTATTTGGTTCCATATCCATAGAAATGGCTGGCTTTTACGTTGGCTCGCCAAGCCTAACACAATCCCCCTCCTTTACATGGGCTTGGGACCGGCTGCTATTCCTAAACGGCATAGGAAAGATATGGTGAACAACACTGTGGAAATTAATTTGGTTAAAGGGATTTTATGCAGTAGAAATCCAATATGCATTCTACGAATAAGGCTAGCATGGGGGAGAAAATTGACCTCTAAGTAGCATACAACATTGTCCATTAGGATGCAAATTTATGTGCAACATAAATTGAAGTATTTACCATCATGAGGCAATAAAGGAACCAACCACTAAATGAGACACTTGCAAGCACTTTCTACTCATCAATAAAATCAATACACACATGAGTACAAGCAATAATCACACTTCTCTTCCTTGTAGTTATTTTTCTCTTCCCAATTTTATTTCATGGCATCTTAGTTCTTTCTTCAAATTTTAATCATGTAGTTAGAAGTTCAACATGTGACATGCATACTGGTGGTGGTCCTCATTTTATATGTATAGATGCAATTCCTAACAAAACCTAAACACAAAGGCACTCCAAGCTTATGTGACTTTCTTATGGTCTTAAAAATAAGTTTGAAGATTGCAAATCAAGATTCGTGTTGGTGTACAAGGGATGCCTTGGGCATCTCAATCTAATGGTTTGAACCATTCTTGGATGAATGTTGGTTTGTTTGCATTCATTCCTTGTGAAAAACTTCATCATAAAATATTCTCCCACTTTTTATGTGTGGTTATTAGTGGAATTAGATAATAAGCATGATCTTTTAAATACATTCAAAATAATTTAGTTTCACACATTTCCATAGATTTACTTAATTGTCTAACACTTCAATTGACCGAGGGATCCAAAGAAGATCCTTTAGGAACTCAAAAGAAGTCAATTAAACAACTAAGAGCATCTCCACCGGCGCTGCCAATAGCTCTATTTGGATCCTAGTGAGAGAAAGCGTCTGCACCGGCGCTCCCTAAAAAGCGTCGGCATGTTCTGGAGCCCCATATTCTACATTGTTCGGGTCCTATCAACCAAATGACCCAACTTATTTCTTATTTGTATCTTATTAGTTAGTATAGTTTTCTATTACACATAATATAATTAAATACATACAATGCTCTAAAATATTCATACACCTTGTCTAACTTCAAGTATGCTCTTGCAATATACTTCTAGTATGTTGCAAAAAAATGTGTCTTTTCTCTTTTGAACAAACATTTCATTAACTCAACTGCATCTAGGTGTAAAAATACAAATAAAGATAGTAATTTATAGATAAATTTTATCTACAGATTAATATGTTGCACATAAATGAGTAATAATGTATACATGTATTTTAGCTTCCATTTAATCTTATTGAATATCCTGACGTAGAGCTTTAAAGTGTAGTACCTAATAAATATGTTGATAACTACTTCTTGAATGTATAGTCGCATGTCTTAGGTCTAAGAATAACTAAATATGAAACTTTAGAGCATTATATTTTCCTATCTCGGGTTTAATTGATTAGAATGTTCTACAGTCTATGGTGTATCTACAAGGATTTTTCTTAAATCATTGGCAGTGCTAGTTTATGTAATAGCCAAGAGTAGTGGCCATTTTTCCTTTAAGACTGATTTTACACTAATGACATCATCCATCATATCACATTGCATATTCTTGACATGATCATGCTAAAAACCCTAAAGTGATATTTTCCAAACCCGGAAAAATCTCTTTTTCTGAGTTTATATTACAACAACTTTGAAACAATTACAAATGTTTAAAAAGTTCCTTTTCCCAAAACCCGGCCTTTATATTCTAAAAAAGAAAAAAAAACAATTTATGTGGTGACACAGAATTTTAGCATGACCCTAAGTCAACGAAAATTTGTATATATGTCAACTCGTGCCGCTTGGCCAATACTCATCCAACATCCCTTGTGAACATGCAATCTAGGAAGTGGCCATCACAGGAGGGACCGACCACTTCGTAGCAATCAAGGAGTAGGAGCGTACTGGATATGACCCGCCAATCCCGAGGGGAGGCGAGTCACCCCAAGATCCTACCTAGGCCTCCCGATGGCCTCCAATAGTTGCATGGTCTCGCCATGAGTAGGTCCCATGGGAGGAACACATGCCCAAACTTCATCTTGGGCATGCCGCTCACCAACGGGTGCAGGAAGCACCCGACGCGCCCCAACATAGGTGCGCCACAGGAAGCTCCCGCCAACCACATGAAAGGTACGATGTCCCTATCCTGGACCAGCCTAGAGACTCTCGTGAGAGTACATGAAGCCCCTGGCCCGCCGGGGAAGACGACCCATCAATCCCAGGCCTACACATGAAGATATGATATAAATAGAGTCCCCTTAGGGGTACCTAAATAAGGGATGGTAGACGCCATGAAGTTTAATCCATTTATGCGAATGACACATATGAATCTTTCACTTTCCTGAATGGAAAGAAAGCACTCAAGAACAAGGTCTATAGGCTGAAGACCTAAGAAAATAGATCATATCCACGAAACAAGGCCATATAAGTTGTGAAAGGTTCCAGTTATATAAAAAAGCAGTCTATACGAGTTGAGCATCTTCATTGTGCTGTAATTTTAATAACTATCACCATTGATTTGGAAGTTGATTTTTTTTCATGTTAAGACAACATTAATTCGTACATTGCGACCTATAGAGGATGACACATATATGGCGTAGCCAAAGGGGTTCGCTGTCACATGGAAGGAGCACTTAGTTTGTAGATTGATGAAGAGTTTGTACGGGTTGAACCAAGCTCATCGGCAGTAGTATCGGAAGTTTGGGTCTTTTATGACTGATCTTGGTTATCATAAAGCGCAATATGACCATTATGTCTTTATGAAGAAGTATGCTGATGTCAGCTTCCTTTCCCTTGTTGTATGTTGTTGTCATATTAATTGTTGGAAATTTCACAAAGATGATTACTCTCCTTAAGAAGTCATTGAGTAAGTAATTTCTAATGAAGGATTGGGAAGATCTAAGAAAATATTGGGCATTAAAACATCTCATGAGTCAAAAAAAGCTGCATTGGCTCTCACAAAATAGATATATTAAGAAGGAAGGAAAATATCCAATGTGTATAATGCAAGTCCATCCCAATTGAGTATGAAACAATATCCTACAAGCAATAAGGCAGACATTTGGCTTTGTAGTTCATCCTCCTTTTTCTTCTTCTCGGCATCATATGCCAAGAATCTAGATTTCATTTCTTTAACCGAAAGGTTAGAGTCATCATCTAGACCCTCGAATAGTTTTTCCATCTCACTTAAGGCGGTGAAGCCCTTAAAAAGAGTCCAGGCCCTGATACCAATTGAAAGTATAGAGATGGTAAACCTGGAGGGTGAATAGGTTTTCATATTTTAATTCTTTCTTTCAATATTAGGCTTTATGGAATATAAAGGTGAGCCTAATGCAACTAGTGAAGCAACCCATGAGATTACAACTAACCGAGCACGGGCAACTTCAGCAGGCTAAATCACAGCAAGAGTTCGGTTAGAAGATAACCGACAGCATGAGACGGATGTATTCCCTGTTCCCTTGCTTTGCATCAAGGTACGTCACGTTTGGAGGAGTGGAGGTCCCACGAAGGATTCCCGTGCCACGAAGGCTCCTATTCTCCGGAGCCCATCCCACGAAGGAATAGCTTCACTTGTGTAGACTTTGAGGTAGCCTCCAAACCTTCACAATCTGCCCGCGAAATCCAAGCCTGATGCTTCCGATCTTCTGCCCACCTAGGTTTCAAGGAACCCTAGGAAGCAAGCTTCGATGAATACAAGGGGAATGAGATTTGGCTTGGTAGAACGGTAGATCGGGTCCTCCTCTAACGATTCCGGGATTTGAGTTTGGGTGAGGAGGAGGGAGATTTGGAAGCTTCTTGGTGTTTCATAATGGTAGAGAGAAGGAGCTCAACAGCTTGTAGTGTAGTGCCCTAATCGTCTAGAGGTAGGAGAAGGGCTATTTATAGTGTTCTTCGAAATATGGCCATGGCCACTTGCCACCTCAGCTTTTCTTCGACAAACCCGATCAACCGGACCAGGACCGGACTGCCTGCAGTGTAGGCGCCGCTTGGACCACTGGGCCGACCGAGCAGCTTTTCGCGTCTGTGGGCTCCTCCGGTTGGCGCCCGCTATGCCCGCGACCGGTTGGCGATAAGCCGATCGACAGCAGCTGACCCGCGGTCCATAGCCGCTGACCGGCAGCAGGCCGACCGATTTGCGCGTCTGTGGCCGGTTGGCGCCTCGCTGGCGACAGTCGATCTGGACGGCGCGCTCGAGGCCGCCGTCGTGGGCCGGTCCAACCGGGCTGCAGACCGGATTTGTGACCCCTCGATTGAAGTGGGGGGTCTCCCTTAGCCTTCTTGTTCCTTTGATACTCATTTATGCCTCTTTGCCTAATACATGAGATTATCCTATAGACATATACTGTAGCACGGTGTCATTGTTACCAAAATAATGGATATGGGTAAAATACCTTACAATCTCCCCTTTTTGGTATACGATGACAAACCGAAAGAGTCATATAGAGATATTATGATAAACTTTAAACCTTGATTCATATAAGATATTACTACGCCCCCCCATAATGTATGCACTTGGAGAGTTTGCGTTTGAATGCAAAGTGCACCATTTGTGGAACATGAGAAGCTCCCCCAATATCTTTAGGAAACAAGCATGGTATGGAGATGTGCATGTCAAGATATATAAGCATATATATAAGCATAGCACACATAATCATCCTAACATAGAGTAGCACACATAATATTCGTCCATACACGAATTATTCGAAGTAGCAAATCCAAATGGTTCTTGAGAAATCAAAGCAAATAAGCACAAGCCATATAAGAATCAAATAAAGCAACACCCATGGCTTGTGACAACCAAAGAACCCCGTGGTCCTAGACTCTACTCTCCCCCTTTGGCATCGGAACACCAAAAAGGCGAAGAAAAGAGGAGAGATGCTAGATCGGGTCCTCCTCTAACGATTCCCTGGAGGGATTTGAGTTTGGGTGAGGAGGAGGGAGATTTGAGGCTTTTGGTGTTTTTAATAATGGAGTAGGAGAGAAGGAGCTCAAGAACGCTGTAGTGTAGTGCCTACTGGTTTGCAGAGGTAGGAGAAGGATATTTATAGTGTTCTTCGAAATATGGCCGTTGGCCACTTGCACCAAATTTTTCTTCGACAAACCCGGCCAACCGATCAGGACCTGATCGTCTAAGTAGAGGCCGCCGGACCGACCAGCAGAGAGCAGCTGTCGTCTGTGGGCTCCTCCGGTTGGCGTCCGGTTGGCGACGGCTGGCGACCGGCCAGACGGGCCGGACCCGCCGGGTCCATAGGCCGGCTGACCGCAACAGCCGGACCCAGCTAAATCGTCCACGGCCGTTGGCGCCCGCGGGCGGCAGTCGACCGGACGGCGCGGGGGCCACCGGTCCGTGGCGGTCCAACCGGGTCAGACCTCTCGCCGTAGACCCTTTTCGATTGTTGTTGAAGGGGGGGGTCTTTAGCCTTCTTGTTCCTTTGATACACCATTTATGCCTCTTTGCCTAATACCCGAGATTATCCTTATAGACATATTAGGCCAAATACTCTAGCACGGTGTCATTGTTACCAAAATAATGGATAAGGGTAAAATACCCTTACACTTCTATTTAGATGTTGAAGTCGAAACTTCCGATCGTCAGATCCACCCTCGGTTGAAGTCACCAAAAGTCGGGAGAAGGGCGAGCGGGTGCGGATGAAAATCAATTGATTCGACGCACATGATCACCCGAGCTCGTCGAGTTGTTGCTTGAAGAAGAGGTCGTTGAATCCATGCTTCCGACCAAGCTCCTGACAAACGGCGCCAATTGATAAGGGGTAACCTTATCAATGCCCATAATGATGGACTTAGGTTTCAAGGAAGGAGAACGCTACTGAATTCAAAGACCGGTCAGCCAAACTAGTCAGCCGACAGAAGTATGATCAAGGGCGTAAGCTGTCGAGATTGTATTATTAGAAAACTAGGGTTACATGTGTATCGTAAGTTGTGAATCTATCTCCCCCCGATGGCTCCCACTACAAGAAAAGTTCCGATAGACAACGCCCCAAAATCGTCAACTAAGGGCATTTTCGTCGCCTATGGGCCACCCGACGATATGGGTTCTTGTCGAAATCATGCAAAGTCCAACGACGATTTTTTCGGTCCGTCGTTGCCTTCCGCTTTAAAATCGGGACCTATGGAAGTGTTTTGAGCCTGATCGTCACACATGCAACCGACACGTGGCAGACACCATAACTGCATTAACGGCGTTAACCGCCGAAACCCCGTGGTAGATGGTAGGCCTGCACGAGGCCGCCACGTCTTAAGCGGGCCAGATGACATAGTTTGACCGGTCAACTATATAGCTGGGCTGGTCCATATTACGTGGGCCGGCCTAACCTCTAAGGTTGATCGTCAAAACTAAATGGCCGCCATTTAACATGGGGTCCACTCATGTTAACTGGTCGCCCAGAAGCTGCTGGCTCGGCAAGCATGTGGGTCCCACTTCCCGTTAAAAGGCGGCCCATTTAGTGCGTGGGGTCCACAGATAGCAAGGGGCTGGCCCAAGAAGCAAGTGGGCCGCCAAAAACAAAGGGGTCCCACTTTCCGTTAAGGTCGGCCCATTTAGTTTGTGGGGTCCACCATAGAATGGGCCGGCCCAACAAAATAGTGGGCCGGCCAAACACAGGGGTCCCACTTTCCGTTAAAGGGCGCCCATTTAGTATGGGCCCACCACATATTAGTGGGTCGTGCACCAAGATAAGGGCGGCCCAAAACACAGTGTCCCCCATTCCTGGCATGGGCGGCCCATTTATGTGGGGTCCACCATATAAAAGGGCTCCCAACAAGATAGCTGGTCGGCCAAAACACAAAGGGTCCACCTTCCTATTAAGGCGCCCATTTGGTGTGTGGGGTCCACCATATAGAAAGTGGGTCGACCCAACAAGATAGTGGGCCCGGCCAAAACACGGTGGGTCCCACCTTCCTATTAAAGGGTCACCATTTACCACTGGGACCACCATAGAAGGGTCGCCAATAAGCATGTGGAGCCCATTATCGAACGGGCCAGCCACTGCAAAAGAAGTGGGCCGCCCAAAATGAAAGTGGTCCCACACTACCGTAAGTGGGCCGGCCCAACTGTTGTAGGGCCCTACTTGTTTGACTAGTCAACTTGCATTAAATTTCATGAGCCTAAAATCGATTTCAATGATACACACAAGTACATACACAAATAAAACAAATAGGAAAATTACAAGGCAATTAATGTGCCCAAATAAAAAATTACATAGAATCATTGAGGACTTCTATTAGCATCATCAATAACACGTTGAGCAATCGCCTTGATTGAATCTTGTGTACTCTTTGTCAACATATCACCTACAGATCTTAAAGCAGCAATACATGTCTTTTATAAGTACAGCCTTATATTTACTGTCTGATGAAAGAAATGGTCTAGGTTGACGCTATGAGAAGATGCACCTAAGATCGAACTTTTGGTCTCACCGGTAATGAAGATTGTCATCACAATTGCATTCGATAATAATGCAAAAGAGTTAAACGATGAACTATGCAAACATTTATTATGCAATGTAGATATAAGATAATAACAAGTTGCATAAATAAGACATGTATGGAACTTGTACTAAGCACAAACTTACATCATAATGTTGACAGGGTCGCTACAGATCCTTTTTTGGCGACTATCTTCTAATGATGACTGCTTCATTAAAACTGCATTCTCGTAACATTGTAAACATAGTTACAACAATTAACTATTCAAACATGTATTACGCAATGTAGAGATCAGATAACAGCATGTAGCACAAATAAGCACAAGATAAGATAAGATGCATGTACTAAGCACATACTGGCTCACCGCAGGTCCTTCTCTTGCGTGCACTAGTCGTGGTCAACATGCCTATCATTTTAGGTTCAGCCATCATGAAATGCTAATCCTCCCGCTCCATTGTCCTTAAACTGTGTTTAGATATCACATTTAAGACCGTCACCGTTTCAAATAACAAAAACTTGAGCTGCCAAATGAATAAGCCAATATTTACCAGATATCAGATTAAAACCAACTAGATGTTGCTTTGCATGAGATACGAATTTCGGACATTCAGATTAATGCCAAGGTTTTACACATAAAGTAAACGGCATTAAGAATGACCAAATGTCGGGTCAATCACCCTCGAAGTTTCTCCAAGACAAGCATATCAAATAGTCAGAAACATAGTAAAGCATGAATGGCATTGCTATGGCAGGTTCCAAGTGTTAATCTCTTGCATAAGGAACAATGCATATAGGTTATAGATAATAACTGAAGTAAAAATTACCAACCACGACTCAGATTCCAACCTTACCTAGTCCCCACTGTTAATGTGGGATGTTCTAATAAGTGGTTCGCATGATCAATCCCTTGGAAAATAACTTGACAAGTCGCTACGATAATACAAAGACCAGACATGCACGCAGAATAACTATATAAGCTAAAGACCAGGTATAGAGCAAGCAGATTGGAAATGCACATAGCATGATTATAAAAGCAGAGAATAGCAGACACGAAAAAACATCTAGCGGTGAGCTAATGACGTGGTATAAGAACAAGCGATTGAAATGCCCATAGCACGACTATAAAAGATGCGACAATAGCATGCAGCAAAAACATTGGCAAGAAATGAATGGGTACAAGGCTATAAATATGTGGATGCACACAGGTGTGTCGTAGAATGAACAGGATGGTAGCGAATGGATAATGCTTTCACTCGTACAATATTTAAACAAACTTCATACAACACATCAAGAAAGTTAAGGGCATATGAGATCCGCAAATAACTACACAAAACATGGCTAAAGAAACACCGCGATCTAACGGGCCAGCGTACTAACCAGCCGCGGCGGGGTGGACGGGGCGCAACTTGCATTCCAGCGGCGAACGCGGGAGACGATGAATCGACCCTGTTTAGAAGCGGGCTAGTGAAGCAGATCTGGTTGGCTGGCAAGGTATTCGGTGAAGTTGACAAATCCGCGGCGAGGTAGGCCGTGGCAGGTCGGCGGTAGCGTATCCGTCGGTGGCGAGGTCATGGTGAAGGTGATCCGTCGGTGACGAGGCGCGGGGAGCGGATCAGGTGGGTGGACAGCCAACACGATCAGGCTACGTTGGGAGGAGCATGCTCGGCGGCGGCAGATCTAGTACCGTAGAGAGTCGAGCTTGGCGTGTATATTTTTTGAGCTAAAGGCGAATGGTTGGTGGGTGTGGGTGGGGGGAGGGTTCTGGGATCTAGGCAAGATATTTCATTGTTACCGAATGAGCCCTCCATGGTTTGTTGTAGAAGCCCGACCAGGTTAAAAGGGCAAAACTGGTCACGGATTTTCGAATGGATGTGGCGGGATGATTTGCGCGCGCCGAAATTCTAGTTTCAAGCTACGAGCGTGAACGACAAAAATAATGTTCTTCCGTGAGCTCTATTTCTTCCTCTTCTTTCTCTTCTCTCGAGTCCTCCCACTTCCTCCTTCCCCTTCTCTCCGCGGCCTCGCCGCCGCAGACGAGGCCGACTTCTCTCTGTATATTGTACACCCTCCGAACTAAATTAATTGATTCAACTTTCCCTAGACGTGTATGTATCTAGAGTAAAAACATGTGTGGATACATCCATATTTAGATAAGCAAAGTTGAGTCAGCTAATTTGGATCCGAGGAGTTAGTGTTGTTGTAAGCTTAGATCCGTGTTTCATGAGCAATGGCGAATGGAGTGGATCTCGTTATCGGCTTCGATCTCGGCTCATGGTGAATCATGATCTTGCCCGCCAAACCCGGTCTCGGGTGCCATCAATGTGATGGCGCTAACGGTGAGGCTTGCTTTGGTCAGCTTCAGATCCGGCCAATGGGAAGTGCTAAAGTTCACAAGCTCGGGCATACGATGGCGTCATCCGTCTTGCCCGTGCACATCTTGACTTTCAGCTACCCTTCTCGTAGCCAATATGCCACAGCAGTCCTTCTTCTCCTCTCTCTTCGTCTGGCGACTACTGACATCTGAAGTGGAAGGCCCCGGCGACGAGTTGTTGGAAAGGATGCGGAGCAGAGATCTCATGTGCGGTCGAGAAGGACTCGATTGATTTTCTTCTATATGTTTTGGGGTCCTTTTTGTTGCAGGTCTATTAGTTATTGTCTAGTACTTTTGGTCCTCTATGTAATTTTTTGGACCTAGTTTCCATTGGCACTGATAAACTTGAATTTTGACAAGTTCACGGGGAAAAAATTCCTTTGCACATATGGCCTATCATGTATAAACATTCTTGAGATTTAAACTATATGTAATGTGCCATGCATTAACCTTAAACCATATATATGTAACTAACCCTAGCTGATCAAACCCTACTTAATTAAAACAAATAACCCTAAACTATACGCATGCACTTTATGCGCAGGCGCGGGTGCCTCTAATAATGTGTGTGCGCACTCGATCGATGATCCCTAAACCTTATACAACCCTAAACCTAAATCCCTAATCCCTAAACCCTAAACACCCTAAACACTAAACCCTAGACCCTAAACCCTAACCCTAACCCTAAACCCTAATTAAACCCTATATATAGGCCAATGACACTTAATTGTGCATCAAAGCAGTGCCTCGGGTCCTCTAATTAAATTAAATGTGCCATGCATTAACCCTAAACCATATATATATGTAACTAACCATAGCTAATCAACCCTACTTAATGAAAACACATAACCCTAAACTATACTATCTATAACCCGATCTAATAAAAACATGCTCTATATATAGCAGCTAGCTAGCAAACCGTAGGTTAACACCAATTAATATATACATGGCCTATATCGATCATGTTGTATAACATATCCCCAGATTCATTAATTAATTATATAATTATCGTGATAAATTAATTAACTTTAATTTTGACAAGTTCTCTCGAATGAAAACACATTTGATTAGTTGCTCATAATATATATATATATAATTAGTGTGCATGCATGGCCTACCATGCATTCGTGCATATATTTTAATGTATATTTGAACATATTCTTGGGGATTTCAATCTCCTCTCTCGATCATCTATAATATGTCAAAAAACACACATATATATGCATGCAATTTATGCGTAAAGGCAGTGCCTCTAATAATGTGTGTGCGCATCGATCGATGATCCTCAAACCTAAACAACCCTAAAACCCTAAATCCCTAATCCCTAAACCCTAACACCCTAAACACTAAACCCTAAACCCTAGACCCAAACGTACCCTAACCCTAACCCTAACCCTAACCCTAAACCTAGCTAATCCTAAACCCCAATTAAACCCTATGTATAGGCCAACGACACTTAATTGTGCATCGATCGAGCGGGTCATGGGTGCCTCGCGATCCTCTAATAAAATTAAATGTGCCATGCATTAACCCTAAACCATATATATGTAACTAACCCTAGCTAATCAACCCTACTTAAATTAAAACACATAACCCTAAACTATACTAGCTAGCTATAACCCGATCTAATAAAAACATGCTCTATATATAAAAAACTAGCTAGCAAACCGTAGATTAACACCAATTAAAATATACATGGCCTATATCGATCATGTTGTATAACATATCCTCTAGATTCATTAATTAATTATATAATTATCGTGATAAATTAATTAACTTGAACTTTGACAAGTTCTCTCAATGAAAACACATTTGATTAAGTTGCCTCATAATATATATATAATTAGTGTGCATGCATGGCCTACAATGCATTGGTGCATATATTTTAATGTATATTTGAACATATTCTTGGGGATTTCAACTCTCTCTCTCGATCATCTATATATCGGTGGCAAAAAACACACATATATATGCATGCAATTTATGCGAGCGCGGGTGCCTCTAATAATGTGTGTGCTCGATAATCCCTAAACCTAAACAACCCTAAAACCTTAAAAATCCCTAAACCCTAAAGTACCTAAACACTAAACCCTAAACCCTAGACCCTAAACGTACCCTAACCCTAACCCTAAACCCTAGCTAATCCTAAACCCCAATTAAACTCTATGTATAGGCCAACGACACTTAATTGTGCATCGATCGAGCGGGTCACGGGTGCCTCGTGATCCTCTAATAAAATTAAATGTGCCATGCATTAACCCTAAACCATATATATGTAACTAACCCTAGCTAATCAACCCTACTTAATTAAAACACATAACCCTAAACTATACTAGCTAGCTATAACCCGATCTAATAAAAACATGCTCTATATATATATAGCACTAGATTGACACCAATTAAAATATACAGGGCTATATCATCATGTTGTATAACATATCCTCTAGATTCATTAATTAATTATATAATTATCGTGATAAATTAATTAACTTGAACTTTG
This sequence comes from Lolium multiflorum, assembly GCA_030979885.1. Classification (NCBI taxonomy): domain Eukaryota; kingdom Viridiplantae; phylum Streptophyta; class Magnoliopsida; order Poales; family Poaceae; genus Lolium; species Lolium multiflorum. The sequence goes on along the minus strand of CM061750.1, from coordinate 13,128,142 downwards.
ACAGTCTTCGAATGAAAACACATTTGATTAAGTTGCCTCATAATATATATATAATTAGTGTGCATGCATGGCCTACAATGCATTCTGCATATATTTTAATGTATATTTGAACATAAATTTTCTTGCAAGGAATAAATCCAAGATCTAATCTATGGAACACCCAAGATCTAATCTACAAGATCGAAGCAACGAGATTGATAAGATACTAACCCTTGAGGATTTCAAAGCCTACGAGATCAGATCCGTTGTTGATGTAGACGATCATCCCCGCACCGCAATCCTAGCAGACCTCAGACTTCGCGCGGCGACGGTCGATGTAGCCCTTCCCTCCCCGCGTTCCACAGGCCGGTGGTGTGGTAGGATCTCACGGAATCCAAAGAAGACGACGGCGTGGTGGTGGTGGTGGAGAAGATTGCGCAGTGTTCCGCTAAGCTCGCAAGAAAGGGAGGAGAAAGAGGCGGCCTGGGTTTCGGATGGGGTGCCTTGGCCCCGCCACCTCCCCCATAGGGGTCGGCCTAGGGCCCCTAGGCCCACCTACCCCTTTGGCCGGCCACATGGGGAGGGAAAACTCCTCCCCCAAGTATTCCCCTTATCTCCTAATTTAAACCATTTATTTTTAGGAGATAGATCTTATCTCTAGATTTAAACCATTTAAACTAGAGATAGATCTTATCTCTATGGGAAGCGGCCCACATGTCATAGTGGGTAGGACCCACTATGCCATGTGGCGCCTGGTGTGGCCTCCCGGGTAGTGGGCCCACTGGGGACCCCTAGAACCTTCTAGAAGCTCCCACAAACACCGACTTTTCCGAACCCGGAAATGACTTCCCATATATGAATCTTATTCTCGGACCATTGGACCTCTCGTGATGTCCCGGATCCATCCGAGGAACTTCTGACTCCAACTCATATTCGACCTACTTATGCTACATCGAACCTTAAGCGCGTCACCCTACGGCTCGCAACCATGCAGACATGGTCGAGACCTCTCCGAGCAATAACAATAGGGATCTGGAGATCCATAATGGCTCCCACATATTCAACGATGACTTAGTGATCGATTGAATCATTTACATACGATGCCAATTCCCTTTGTCTCGCGATATTTTACTTGTGAGGTTCGATCATCGGTATCTCCATACCTTGTTCAACCTCGTTACCAACAAGTACTCTTTTCACCGTGGTATGTCATCTCTTATGATCCAATCATATGCTTGCAAGCTAATCGAGACATTCCACCGAGAGGGCCCGAGTATATCATCCGTCATCGTATGGACAAATCCCACTATTGATCCATATGCAACTCACACTTTCCAAATACTTAATCCCATATTTATAACCACCCATTTACGCAATGGCGTTTGATGTAATCAAAGTACCCTTCCGGTGTAAGTGATTTACATGATCCTCATGGTCGAAGGACTTAGGCAACTATGTATCGAAAGCTTATAGCAAATTGAACTTAATGACTTGATCTTATGCTAAGCTATTGGGTGTGTGTCCATTATATCATTCACCTAATGACATAACCTTGTTATTAATAACATCCATATGTTCATGATCACGAAACCATGATCATCCATTAATCAACAAGCTAGTTATACAAGAGGCTTACTAGGGACTCCTTGTTGTTTACATACACACATGTATCAATGTTCCTGTAATACAATTATAGCATGAGATGTAAACATTTATCATGAACAATAAGATATAACAATAACTAATTTATTATTGCCTCTTGGGCATATCTCCAACAGTCTCCCACTTTAGACAATAATCTAGTTAACATTTGTAAAGATATAACACCTTGGCCTTTCGTGCTTATCATGTTTTGCTCACTAGGAGAGGTTTTAGTCAACGGATCTGACACACTCAGAAACGTTTGTATTTTGCAATTCATTTGCGTTCCACGCATCACCCATTTTCCAAATGAGTCGCTAACCGATATGATCTCTTCCAGAACCTTAATTCCATGGTCTGAAATAAGTCACTAATATTGTCACACACAATATAGCTTCAAAGTTCGACACATCGGAAACACCAAGTTCTCAAAAACTCCTTAACTTAACATCCTCACTCATTGTCAAACAATGACACTTCCCTTCTTGTATAATCCGTCACAATATTTAGAATCGATCTAAATCTAGTATAGACTTCTTCATCATTGTGCTACTTTATAAACAACACTTAGCCCAATTGAGATTGAAATTTTATTTTTATATGTGACCAAACTAATATCGGTGCACCTTCAATTTGTTTGTCACTATCCCATATAAAAACTATATATATATATATCCTTGGTTCTTCTAAAGCACTCGGGGATATTCTTACCGTTGTCCAATGATCATTACATGAATCATCTCCGGTATATGCTCAACACTTTAGAGCACAGGACATCGATTGTACATATTACTCGTGATCTAAAATCACTCATATGTATTTATGGAGTGTCAAATACACTCAAGTCTTGTTAAACCTTCACATGAAAAGAACACTTAATACTTCTATATTGAACTACTTCAATATCTATTCTATGTACTTAAACTTAAACTTATTATGTGTTTCTATCTATCTTCATAGATCTTGACACTAAATATGTTTCAATTCATATCTTTCATTGATGTTAATTCACAAACCTTTTAAATCAATTATATAATTACATATTTATAGGTAAACGATATGTCATCTACATAAAGTATTATAAATATGTCTCAACGCACTTAATTTCTTGCAAATGCAAGCATCTTCATCATTTCGATGAAATCAAAACTCTTTGATTATTTCATCCGGTGAAGATTCCAACTCCACGATACTCACTTCATCCAATTGAAGTTTGTATACCTATCTAGTATTCCACGGACTGCAAAACAATTGGTTGTATCTTGTATACATCCTTTACACACTTATAAGAATGTATTTCCGCCATCCTACTATCATATCTCATAAAGAAATATGTAGCGATTACTAGAATAATCCACATAGACTATAAGCATTGCACAGAAGATCTAATCTTATCGTAGTCAACTCTTTGAACTTTTTCGTAAACTGCTTTTCGATAAGTCGAGCTTCTTTAAGGACATTCCATCCAAGTCCATCTACTTTATAGATCCATTTACTTTCAAAATTATTCACCTATCCTGATTTCATGGCGCATAGCCATTTTAACGGAGTCGGGCCCATCAAACTTTTTGTATGTAGTTGTTTATCATTGTTCAAAAACAACTTTGTCCACAAATCATTTATTTGACCACAAAATAAACCATCTACAAGGTTCAATGGTACTTGATCTCCATGACTATAACACATTGTAGACATGGGAGCCATGATCTTCGTAGGCTTTCCAGAACCATTTCCGATGTTGTGCTACTCTATCATCATGCTTAGGTTCATGAACCTTATCAAGTTCCATTGTCCTCCCACTCAAATAGTTCGCTAGAAACAATTTCTTTGAAATAAGTAAGAAACATCGACAAACACTTTTGTCTTTAATTTCATAGTGGAAAGAATTCCCAATCAATTTCATGGGATAATCAACAAAGACATTTATCCGATTTTGGTTGTAAACTCATTTACTTATGCTATGCATACCAAAATTATGAAAGGACTATTTAGGGTTTATACCCATGCCATAACTCGTATGGTAGTCATTTCAATGGATCATGATGATGCTCTATTTAGTGTAAAAGCGATAGTCTCTAAGCATAATCACAAAAATATAATGGGTCATTTTATTTTTATCTCATCATTAATCCAACAAGTTTTGGATACGCCTCTTGGATACTCCATCATCACTATGATACAAGAAACGTGAGTAGTAAAACAATTTCATAACTCTTCTAGATGTTCGCTAAAAACTCCGTAATTCAAATATTTCCACCATGATCAAACCATAGATATTGGACTTTTCTATTACGATGATTTCCACTTCATGCTGAAATTTATTTGAATCCTTTCAAATGTTTCAAACTTCTTCCTTATCGAATATATCCGCATATATACTCAATTCATTGTTAGGTTTTCATGAAGTAGAAGAATTTCCCGCACATCCACTGAACCATATACATCACCATGTATGTCTCCACTAAGTTAATTGCCGTTCAACTCTTGGCCTATGAACGGGATTTAAGTCATTCTCTTTAGAAGAGATTTGCAAGCGCCAAATGATTCAGAAATCAAATGACTCCAAAATTCCATTTGCATGGAGTTCATGCATTCCTTTCAACATGACCTAAATGGCGGTTCCACTAATGAGTGGAATTCAATCATTTGCCTTATGGCATTTTAGCTGTTATGTATGTGTGCTTCACTCATAAAGATTTATAATAACTTATCCATCGTACATGGAATGCTTGTTACAATTTGAACAACTCATTGTTTTCATTTAACCAACAAGACAACTATTATAAAGTTCTTTATTATAACTCTGAATGGCTAGGAATGCCAACGGCCAACATAATAACACTTTATTTTTGTTCCTGTCGTGCATTCCTATCATATTCCTTATCAGCCACTTAGGCCATCGTATTCTCGATTGCGTTTGTATTGTATGACATCTCATACCAACCAACTGCACAAATACCCAAGAATTTCATTATGTGACCAAACAAGGAATACATCCATAACATGTATATCATCTATATACACCCGACTCTAGACTTTCTAGTCTTTTCTTTTCTTCGCCAAAATATCTTTTGTAGTTTCTCTTAGCTTTCCTCATTCTCAAAAAACACTTCACCTTCAATAACTTCTATGTCCATTGGTCAAATACCAATAACCTTGAGGTTCTTACCTTGAAGTTGATCATCACATGACAAGCGTTCTAGATTTAACTATTAATAACCTTTAATGTGATGAACAATTTCACTCATAATTTTATCCATCAAATCATGACGACTTTCCGAGACTATGTTTGTGTACTTGCTAGGCTCGTAAAGTTTTAACTTTAGTATTCGTGACAGGCAAATCATTTTGCAATCTGCTAGGCGTAATAATGAGAATCTATAACACCGATCATCACGTAGATGCTCGTCATTTAGTCTAGCAAATTCGTGTATACTAAGGGTGATCACTTCATGGATATGCTAATATCGTTAGTGCCCAACTAATTGGAGGATTGAGACGCCCGGCGTTTTACCTTCGTGCATTCCCATAAAACTTATGAGTTTATAGTCTCACCAAATTATATTCTATCATCTTGCAATAAGGTATTAGATATCACATATATCTCATACCTTGATTATTTCTGAAAACTAAAATTTTCAGCTCCTTATATTTTCAAACGGATTTGAACTATGATTTCACCGAGACAAGATGATTTAAGGTACTAATTGAAACCATTGCTCTTTGAATCATTAATGTGAGGTTTACTAAAAGTTTGCATTAGGACTTAATCATATCTTGATTCTTTAACAATACGGTACCAATCCGTAAAGTTACTTGTCAGACTTAACAGTATTTATCTCAATTACAAGACTAGCGCATGGTAGAAAACGGATGCCAATTCTACAAATTTAATTCAAAATACTATTCAGACTATGTTCATGATAATTTGAGTTCATTTTTAATTCTTCAATTAACTAGGTGAACTCCCACCAAACAACATCCCTCGTGATTGATACTTAGTTTATACACGAACCAAATCCACTACACCAAGTCCGATCTTCACGAGAAAAGATGTAGCTTCAAAGGCAAACATTCAAAGTGTTCATCATATCATTCATATGACTCATGCTCTACCTTTCGGTATCCCGTGTTCGAAGACCATGTCTGTACATGCTAGGCTCGTCAAGGCAACCTTAGTATCCGCGTGTGCAAATCTGGCTTGCACCCATTGTACGCACATGTAGAATCTATCACACCCGATCATCACGTGATGCTTCGAAACGACAATTCTTAGAAACGGTGCATACTAAGGACGAACACTTTATTATCTTGATATTTAGTGAGGGATCATCTTATAATGCTACCGTCGCGATCTAAGCAAGATAAGATGCATAAAGGATTAACATCACATGCACCATAATATGTGATATGATATGGTCTTTCTTCTTGTGCTTTTGATTTCCATCTCCAAAGCACATGATCATGATCTCCACCATCACCAACATTGCACCAAGGTCCGTATGGCGCCGCTCATGGTTGTCCATCACTTGTAGCTACTATAACAACTACTTGAAATAAAAGCTATTACATGATGAATAGACACGCAGTTCTCTTTAACAAAATTAAAGACAACCATTAGGCCCCGCCGGCTGCCATAATACAACAATGAACATCTCATACATCAAATATAATCATCACATCATGGCCATATCACATCACCAAACCCTGCAAAAACAAGTTAGACGCATATTTGGTTTGCATATTTTACGTGGTTTAGGGTTTTCGAGTAAGATTCAATCTACCTACGAACATGAACCACAACGGTGATACTAGTGTCGTCCAACAGAAAGTGCAAATTGGAATCTTCACTATGTGGAGAGACACCCGCAAAGCCACTTATGCAATACAAGCTGCATTTGATGAGCCAAACTAGCCTCATGAGACGCGGTCTGTAAAGTTAGCCCGGGCCGCTCTATCCCACCATCCCGCAAGATGCAAAGTACACAAACTAAAGCAACAAAAGCATCAACGCCACAAAACCACTGTGTCTTACTCGCAAATGTATCTATGCATGTATTGCTCGCGATACCACCGATGGGGCTCCGTAGCATAGAAAACAAAATTTTCCTACCGCGAAGACGTAATAAATCCAAGATCTAATCTATGGAACACTCAACATCTAATCTACAAGATCGAAGCAACGAGATTTGATAAGATACTAACCCTTGATGATTTCAAAGCCTACGAGATCGATCTCGTTGTTGATGTAGACGATCATCCCCGCATCGCAATCCGGTAGCAAAGACTTCCGTACTCGGCCGCGGCCAAGACGGTGTCGTATGTAGCCCTTCCTCTCCCGCTCCACCCCTGCAGCGGTGGTGTGGTAGATCTCCACGAATCCCACGACGGCGCAGTGGTGGTGGTGGAGAAGAATTGCCGCAGGGCTTCGCCTAAGCCCGTAGCATATGGAGGAGAAAGAGAGGGGGCGGCCAGGGTTTTTGGGACCTTTGTGGCCTTGCCGGCCACCCCCTCCCTCTTTATATAGGGCGGGGGTCGGCCTAGGGTTTCCCCTAGGGCCCACCTCCCCCCTTTGGCTGGCCGGCCATGGGGAGGGGAAAACTCCTCCCCAAGTATTCCCTTATCTCCTAATTTAAACTATTTATTTTAGGAGATAGATCTTATCTCTAGATTTAACCATTTAAACTAGAGATAGATCTTATTTCTAAGGGCGGCCCAGGCCCACATGTCATGGTGGGTAGGACCCACTATGCCATGTGCTTCTATGTGGCCTCTCCAGGTGGCGTCGACCGGGTGGCCCTCTTAGAACCTTTCTAGAAGCTCCCATTAAACACCGGACTTTTTCCCGAACCCCCGGAAAATGACTTCCCATATATGAATCTTATTCTCCTGACCATTCCGTGATTCTCTCGTGATGTCCCTATCCATCCGAGACCAACAAAACTTCTGACTCCAACTCATATTCCGAATCATGCTACATCGAACCTTAAGCGCGTCACCCACGGTTCGCGAACTATGTACATGGTCGAGACCTCTCCGAGCAATAACCAAAGCGGATTCCTGAGATCCATAATGGCTCCCCACATATTCAACGATGACTTAGTGATCGATTGAACCATTTACACACGATGCCAATTCCCTTTGTCTCGCGATATTTTACTTGTCCGAGGTTCGATCATCGGTATCTCCATACCTTGTTCAACCTCGTTGTCGGGGGGAAGCTCTTTACTTGCACCGTGGTATGTCATCTCTTATGATCCAATCATATGCTTGCAAGCTAATCGCACGACATTCCACCGAGAGGGCCCGTAGGCATATCTATCCGTCATCAGGATGACAACCCCACTATTGATCCATACGCTTCAACTCACTTTCCAAATACTTAATCCCATATTTATAACCACCCATTTACGCAATGGCGTTGATGTAATCAGATCCTTCCGGTAAGTGATTTACATGATCTCATGGTTTGAAGGACTTAGGCAACTATGTATCGAAAGCTTATAGCAAATTGAACTTAATGACTTGATCTATGCTACGCTCATTTGGGTGTGTGTCCATTATATCATTCAACTCAACGACATAACCTTGTTATTAATAACATCCTATGTTCATGATCACGAAACCATGATCATCCATTAATCAACAAGCTAGTTATACAAGAGGCTTACTAGGGACTCTTTGTTGTTTACATAACACACATGTATCAATGTTTCAGTTAATACAATTATAGCATGAAATATAAACATTTATCATGAACAATAAGATATAACAATAACTAATTTATTATTGCCTCTTGGGCATATCTCCAACACATTCGTGCATATATTTTAATGTATATTTGAACATATTCTTGGGGATTTCAATCTCTCTCTCTCTCTCCATCATCTATATATCGTTGGTGGCCAAAAACACACATATATACGCATGCACCTTATGCGTAAAGGCGCGGGTGCCTCTAATAATGTGTGTGCGCACTCGATCGATGATCCTAAACCTTAAACAACCCTAAAACCCCTAAATCCCTAATCCCTAAACCCTAAACACCCTAAACACTAAACCCTAAACCCTAAACCCTAACCCTACCCCTACCCTAGCTAACCCTAAACCCTAATTAAACCCTATCTATAGGCCAACGTCACTTAATTGTGCATCGAGCAGCCCAGGGGTGCCTCACGGTCCTCTAATTAAATTAATTGTGCCATGCATTAACCCTAAACCATATATATGTAACTAACCCTTGCTAATTAACCCTACTTAATTAAAACACATAACCCTAAACTATACTAGATATAACCCGATCTAATAAAACATGCTCTATATATAGCAGCTAGCTAGCAAACCATAGATTAACACCAATTAAAATATACATGGCCTATATATATCGATCATGTTGTATAACATATCCTTCAGAGATTCATTAATTAATATATAATTATCGTGATAAATTAATTAACTTGAATTTTGACAAGTTCTTCGAATGAAAACACATTTGATTAAGTTGCCCTCATAATATATATATAAGTGTGTACATGCATGGCCTACCATGCATCTGCATATATTTCAATGTATATTTGAACATATTCTTAGGATTTCAATCTCTCTCGATCATCAATATATCGTTGGTGGCCAAAACACACACATATATATATACGCATTCAATTCGTAAAGGCTGGTGCCTCTAATAATGTGTGCGAAGTCGATCGATGATCCCTAAACCCTAAACAACCCCTAAAACCTTAAATCCCTAACCCTAATCCCTAAACCCTAAACACCCTAAACACTAAACCCTAGACCCTAGACCCTAACCCTAACCCTAACCCTAACCCTAGCCCTAAACCCTAGCTAACCCTAAACCCTAATTAAACCCTATGTATAGGCCAACGACACTTAATTGTGTGCATCGAGCAGGCCAGGGGTGCCTCGCCGTCCTCTAATTAAATTAAATGTGACATGCATTAACCCTAAACCATATATATGTAACTAACCCTAGCTAATCAACCCTACTTAATTAAAACACATAACCCTAAACTATACTAGATATAACCTGATCTAATAAAAGCATGCTCTATATATATACCTAGCTAGCAAACCGTAGATTAACACCAATTAAAATATACATGGCCTATATCGATCATGTTGTATAACATATCCCTCGTGATTCATTAATTAATTATATAATTATCTTGATAAATTAATTAACTTTAATTTTGACAAGTTCTCCCAATGAAAACACATTTGATTAAGTTGCCTCATAATATATATAATTTTAGTGTGCATGCATGGCCTACCATGCATTCGTGCATATATTTTTAATGTATATTTGAACATATTCTTGGGGATTTCAATCTCTCTCTCGCGATCATCTATATATAACGTTGGTGTGCAAAAAACACACACATATATCAGCATGCACTTTATGCGTGAAGACGCTGGGTGCCTCTAATAATGTGTGTGTGCGACCTCGATCGAGGATCCCTAAACCTTAAACGCACAACCCTAAAAACCCTAAATTAATTATCGATCTCCTCGTGATTCATTAATTAATTATATATATAATTATCAATGATAAATTAATTAACTTAATTTTGACAAGTCCTCTCAAAAGATGAAAACACATTTGATCAAGTTGCCTAGCTCATAATATATATATAATTAGTGTGCATGCATGGCCTACTATGCATTCGCATATATTTTGATATATATTTGAACATGCATATTCTTGGGGATTTCAATCTCTCTCTCGATCATCTATATATCGTTGTTGGTGGCAAAAAAACACACATATATACGCATGCACTTTATGAACAGCCTCGATCTAATAATGTGTGTGCGCACTCGATCGATGATCCCTAAACCTTAAATAACCCTAAAACCCTAATCCCTAATCCCCTAAACCCTAAACACCCTAAACACACTAAACCCTAGACCCTAAACACCCTAAACACTAAACCCTAAACCCTAGACCCTAAAACCCTAAACCTAAACCCTAAACCCTAAACACCCTAAACACTAATTAAACCATAAACCCTAGACCCTAAACACTAAACCCTAAACCCTAGACCCTAAACACCGTAAACACTAAACCCTAAACCCTAAACACCAAACACTAATTAAACCCTAAACCATAGACCCTAAACACTAGACCCGTAAAAACCCTAGACCCTAAACACCCTAAACACTAAACCCTAGACCCTCTAAACATCCTAAACCCTAAACCCTAAACCCTAGACCCTAGCTAAACACCCAAAACACTAAACCCTAAACCTAGCTAGCTAACCCTAAACCCTAATTAAACCCTATAAGGCCAACGACACTTAATTGTGCATCAAGCAGGCCAGGGGTGCCTAGCTTGCGGTCCATAGTTAAATTAAATGTGCCATGCATTAACCCTAAACCATATATATAACTAACCCCCAGCTAATCAACCCCTAGTTAATTAAAACACATAACCCTAAACTATAATAGGTTATAACCTGATCTAATAAAAACATGCTCTATATATAAGATGCAAATAGCTAGCAAATTAAACTGTAGATTAAAACCAATCAATATATACATGGCCTATATCGATCATATGTTGTATAACATCTCCTCGATTCATTAATTAATTATATAATTATCGATGATAAATTAATTAACTTGAATTTTGACAAGTTCTCTCGAATGAAAACACATTTGATTAAGTTTCATAATATATATATAATTAGTGTGCATGCATGGCTCACTATGCATGCATTCAGGCATATATTTTAATATATATTTGAACATATTCTTGGGGGATTTAATCTCTCTCTCGATCATCTATAAGTCGTTTGGCTAAAAAAACACACACATATACGCATGCACTTTATGCCAAAGGCCGCGTGGTGCCTCTAATAATGTGTGTGTGCGCACTCGATCAATGATCCCTAAACCTTAAACCCTAAATAAACCCTAATCCCTAATCCCTAAACCCTAAACACCACAAACATTAAACCCTAAACCCTAGACCCTAAACCCTAACCTCCTAACCCTAAACCCTAAACCCTAATTAAACCCTATATATAGGCCAATGACACTTAATTGTGCATCAAGCAAGCCAGGTGCCTCGCTGTCCTCTAATTAAATTAAATGTGCCATGCATATATATGTGTTTAATTTGGGGTTTTCAATCGCTTCTCGCATGTAGCTCTCTCTCTACCTCTCTCTTTCTCTGCCTCCCTCTCTCTCTCTCTCTCTCTCTCTCTCGTTAGTGGGCAACAACACACACATGCACTTTGTGCGTAAAGGCATGCGCCTCATGTGTGCGCAGTCGATCGATCTAGTTTAGATTAATCATAGCACAACAAAGAAGTTGTATTTGAATCCACATAACCTAATTCAAACACATAACCCCTAACATGGCCTAATTAATTAACCTTCTCGATCTCTACCTAATTAGTGGAAATTGCACAAAATCAAAAGGGGTCCCTCACTAATTATGCATATCTCAGATTGTGATAAACTTTTGCCAGATATATATTTGGTGGATGGGTGCATCTTGGCATGTAAACAATTATTGTTTGCAAAGGCGTTGTCTAAATTTATGTACAAATGATTTCTTTCCATCCAAAGTGCATAAACGGGAGTTTAATGAAGAAAGTACAAATAAAACAGCTCAACATGTTTCCACACCTGATTTTCACACTATAGAGCATATTTAAAGGGATAATTCCGTAGTTTTACTATTTTTCTACAACTTTGCTAATTTTCCACTCACATGACTTTATGTCGATGAACTAAAATATGGCGAATTTAAACTAAATGAGCGCATGATAGTTTGAATTGTGCGCGCGGCAAAGGGAACCGCCTATTCCTCAACCTTGTGCACGGCAAATTACACACGCAACTCCATTAAACGCCACCTACCGACCTGAATTATCACCCCGGCCCGGCCGCATGACCCCCACCCACCCGTACACAACTTATCCCCGTCCGTGCGAAGAGCTTCCCTCTCCGTCCCAGTCTGCTAAGAAGAAGTTTCCTTGATACGTCCAAACGGGATCACTTTCCCCCTAACATTTTTGCTATTGTTTTGCCTCTAATTTGTGTATTTGATACAATCACCACGACTAACGTCAAGCCAGAATCGCTCGGTGTCTCTGCTTTTGTGCGTAAATCCAACTTTCGGGAAAATCCCAGAAATATACCTGGATGGCCCTATTTTACCAAAAATATTGACGGAGCCGAAGGGCAAGAGAGGTCGAAGTCGCGTAAACCCTCCGTGAGAGCCGCCATCGCGAAATCCGTCTCCTGGGAGCCGGTCTCCGTTTCCGGCACTCGGCCGGACGGGATTGAGAAGATCTTCACCGCCATCACCGCCAACGCCCCTCCATCGACCAGCAATGTTTCCCCCATCCATGGAGTAATTCCCCCGCTGTAGGTCGAGGATGGTAGGGATTGGATGAGATTAGCTGTAACAGTCATAAGATTGTTAGGGCATAGTGCCTAGTATCCAGAGATGTCACTTTTATGATATTGCTGGTAACTTGTTATGCTTAATGCTTGTCACTAGGGCCCGAGTGCCATGATCTCAACATCTGAACATGTTATTGATTCATGAAGATATTCGTTGTTTATGATCTTACTCCGCAAGTTGTATACACATGTCGTCGTCCGGAACCAATGGCGAAGTGACAGAAATCCGGACAACCGGAGGGAATGGTAGCGATGCGAGGATTCATGTGTTCACGGAGGTTAATGCTTTGCTCCGGTACTTATTAAAAGGAGTACCTTAATATCCAAAGATTTCTATGCCCGGCTGCCACCGCGACAAAAGATGTTGAAAAAGTTTCTCATTGCGAGTATCGCACGATTATATATGGAACACATGCCTATTGATTACTTATACTTGGATACCGTTTATTATTATTTGCAAATGCCTAGCCTTGTTACATTATTTCTCTCATCCATGCAACGCCTCCGTTAAACTGGCCCCCGTGCCTACAGTATTTTAATCCTACCGTTTACTATAATCACTAATGCTGTCTTTATTTCACCGTCGGGGCTGTTATTTCACTATTTACCGCTATAAACCGCACATCGATAAACTTTGCGAGCAAGTCTGGCTCTGTGTGCAAAATGAATTGACAACTCCGCTCGTTAAGGCTTACAAGTATTCTCTGTGTCTCCTTGTGTCGAATCAACAAACTTGGGTAATACTTCCCTCAAGACCGTTGCGATCCCCTATACTTGTGGTCATCAAGACTATTTTCCGACGCCGTTGCCTGTGAGCATAGCTTTATTTGGAAGTT